>CM061552.1:48755018-49215018 GCA_030864225.1 Capsicum baccatum var. pendulum | reverse complement strand
TTTCATGCTTTTATATAAGTATGTAGTTTATCACAATAATGGAGTTTTTGGGTTTCTATATTGTAATAAACTTATGTTACTTCTTGCATAACGATTGTGTTATGTCACTTAAATAGCTTCTCTTTCTCCCCTTTAGACTTATTTGGTAGTAGCAAAAATAATGCACGTAATAGCTTTATGTATTACTAATACTTTGTTTGATACGCTTTTTCATCCTATGCATAACTAATTCTTATATGAGTTATACATTCGATTATATATTGAGGTGTGTATTACTAATACTACTTATTTTTCATGTATTAGTAATATAAAAACTCAACACATGCATTAATTTGATGAATTACAAAATTACCCCACAAATCATTGTCTCTTTCTATTCCCTCCACACCCACCCTCCCACCCCCACCTCAAAAAAAATTATGAAAAAGCTACTTTAGATATCTATGGATCAACAAGTCTTAGATTTTTAAAGCATTATTAATAATAAGGTTAATTTATTATTAAAATATATTTCTAAATAATTTTTTTTGAAAGAACATCTCATAAAGTTGAGTCAAGTATATGAAACTGAGGGAATACTTTTCAAATTCCATGTTTTCACATTAAATAAAATGGTGGGTGGGGATAACAATTGCATTATGTCTCGTGAGGATAAGATTTTGGTGAATTTAGCAAGAAAGAAATTGAAAAAATTAATGTAAAACTCATTGGATCTAGCGAATTATAGTTCACTCTTTCTCAATGTCATTGTTGATGTTGTAATCATAGCATCCAATTGTGTGGTGCACATAGAAATTTCTATGATATTTGGTTTGTGGAGAGATAGAAAAAGTCAAAATTCATCTCCTTATGATACATAAAGTAGATAATATTTGCATGTGCTACTGTGCTAGCGAGTAGGTACTAATTGCAACAGAATGTTAATTTAATTACGAGTTAGGATCATAATTTTTTTTTTCTTTTTGTATTTAGAATAAATGATTTGCGTATATTAAATGAATTTTTTTTACTATAAATACTAAATTTGAATCAAAATTTCTGAATTTTATCAAACTCGTGATTAACATTATGCTTCTGCCACCATGATTCTTTAAGAAGGACTTTGTAACAAAGTTTCTAGGAAGGGAAATTTCACTTGAAAAATCTCAATAGATCCTGGAATTTTGTAATTTAGGAATATTTGAACGAGGTGGTCCTGCTATATTGGACAAATTCAGATCAATTCATATGCTCATCTTCACTTCAATCAACATTCATTGTCAATTTAAGAGGCATCCACTTTAGACTTGTATTATTTTTATTTTATTAGAGTCTTGTGGATATTATATGTCATGCAAAGTAGAAGAAAAATCTCAATAGATCCTGGAATTTTGTAATTTAGGAATATTTGAACGAGGTGGTCCTGCTATATTGGACAAATTCAGATCAATTCATATGCTCATCTTCACTTCAATCAACATTCATTGTCAATTTAAGAGGCATCCACTTTAGACTTGTATTATTTTTATTTTATTAGAGTCTTGTGGATATTATATGTCATGCAAAGTAGAAGAAATTATTTAATGAATATAGACCCCTATTTGAACATCAAAGAGTTCAATTCCTAGGATAGAATATAAACACATTTCTGAGAAATCGCCTCCAAGTGGTCAAGTTTACAATTTACAACTAATATTTAGGAGGGGAATTAGAATTTTTTGCTTTATGAACTCAATCTCAAAGACTGGTATTGAATCAATTACATTCGTAAAGCTATGCAATCATACCTAATATTTATGCAATTTTCGTGACATTTTACTCATAAAAATTATACACTTTAAAATAATACTAAGTTTAGTTGAATATAGATGTTATCTTTTTGAACTACAATTGTTCCTCCTAATATTAGGTTATATTTGGAGATTGATTTAAATCTTTCTTACAATTTACTCTGTTTGATAGTTTAAATGAGTCCACTACAATAATAAGGATTTGATTCAATGGCTGGTTCTTGTATGAATAAAACAAAGAACAACAAGAACACAAAGTAAATAGCAATACCG
This sequence comes from Capsicum baccatum var. pendulum, assembly GCA_030864225.1. Lineage (NCBI taxonomy): Eukaryota > Viridiplantae > Streptophyta > Magnoliopsida > Solanales > Solanaceae > Capsicum > Capsicum baccatum. The sequence continues at coordinate 49,212,976 of CM061552.1, read as the reverse complement.
TAAATGACAAGGGATGTTTAATATAGATATTATCTTCAATTGTTCCTGCTAATATTAGGTTATATTTGGAGATTGATTCAAATTTGTCTTACAATTTACTCTCTTTGATAGTTTAAATGAGTCCACTACAATAATAAGGATTTGATTCAATGGCTAGTCCTTGTATGAAGTAAACAAATAACAATAAGAACAATGGTTGCTTTTTCCATCAAAATGTTGTGATTTATTATTTTTTTCTGTTCTTTTAAGAGAACAAACTTGGTTTGTGTCATCCTCTAGATGCTTATGAATGAAAATGGGTACATTGAAAATAAAAATTAATACTTGCTTGACCCATCCATCTAAATCCAAAAAGGCACCTGCAAGGCTGCAAGGCGATAGCAACTCGAACAACACCTAGTTAATAAAATCGGGAACTAAAACAAGAAAGAAAATAGGTCCAATTGTTTATACCAATTTTTTGTCAATTAATATTCTCAGTTCAATTTGTAGAAGTTAATTAAGGTCAAATCGTTTGGTTTAATGTAAACACCAAATTCAAGTAAGTATCTTTCAAGTGCTAATAAGCAGTTAACACACTTCAACTGAATGTGAAAATCAGCAATATTCCTTTATTTTGGAGTCTTGCATTTGCATATATGCATTTGTTCGAATTATCAAAGTCTAACTTTACTCTCTTAGAATGTCAACGCCTTTAATTCTTTAATTATTAAATTCCTTAATTCCTTTGTTTCTTTGGCATGCAGCATATATAAAAACACATTTTTTGCATAACCAAGAAACATAGAGAAAAATTGAAGGGGAGCAGTTTCGACATCCTTATTTGCATCTTATATATAGGGAAGTAGATGCCTTCAATAATGCTATTTATGACCATAACTGAAGTTTATTAAGCCAGATAGTTTTCCTGAGGCAACTTATGGTGGGAATTTGCTTGCAGCTAGGGGTGATTTATGTGGTCCTATGAACAAGGGTGATCTAGTACCCTACACCCCACATTTTCGGGCTAGAATTCAAACCGTCATTCTACGCGTATAAACTCTAACCCAATGATTTCTTGTTAATATATGTGTGGTCATTGATTCTATAGTGTGGGAATACCTTTGTATATGAATTGAGGTCACAAAAATCTCCTAACTTAAAGATGAGTCGAGAACTTTTTTATCGATTAAGTTTTAGTGAATGTTTCAACTTGGGTCAACTTCCAAAGACCATTACTCCTATTATATAATGAGTTACGTGGCCTACTATATACCAAATGAAATATCTTCAAGTCTTCTTTCCAACGCAATTGGTTTCACCTTAAGGCTTAATCTGATATCGGGATAGAATGTTGTGCTCATTTTACTTCGCGGTGTCCGTCTGTCAACAAGGTGACGACTTGAAGTGACAAGCCGTCAACTAAGTGATGAGCTATCAACTTCGTCGTCAGCCATAACTAGAAAACACCCTACAACACTTGCAAAGGATACGACTAGGTTGATAAGCCATCACCTAAGTCGTCACCCTTAACCAGAAAGTGTCCAAGTCCAGTTAAATGCAAAGGACTAGGTTGATAAGTTATCAACTAGTTGACAAGCTGTAACGCCTCGTAAAAGTCATGCATGTATTAGACTGTAATTTCTGAGCTTTAGACTTAAGTTTTAAATTCTTCTAAGTGTTGAAATGACTTAGACTCATTCTTGGCTGGCAACCTTCGGGATACAACTTCTCGACCTTCCCGACCTTTATTTTTGGATTTTTTTGTTGCGTTACGATGGGGCAAGGTTGTAGTACGTATCAGAGAAAATTCAGAATTTTTGGACGAGCCTAAGGCCTCGTTTGGATTTCGATCCAGTGGCAGCGCGAGATTAGCCCGCGCCGCTTGCTGGATTGCGCCCGACCCAAAATGTTCAGTCCATCCGGATTTTTAATGGCATTTCCGTAAATACTCATTCTCCTATCAACTTAAACACGGGATTAAATCCCTAAGGAGCCAAAATATCATTATATTCTTCAAATTTTCTCAAGAACTCTCCCTAGGGTTTCAATAATTAAAACCCAAGCAACTCAAGATTTAACCGCGGGTTCGTGAAACAAATTACAGATTTGGAATCCTCTCGACACAGGCTTCGATAGACACCCAAAATTCGTGGAGAACAAGGTACGCGGGGTTTTTTCTAAATTCTCATGGGCATAGAAAAATCATGTTTTAAAATGGGGTTTTAAATTATGTACATGTATTTATATATATGATGTTTTAACAACATTGTTTTGGTCTTTTAACCATATCCAAAGCGATTTGACAGTTTATATACATATATGAATGAATGTGTTTCAATTTTTAATACATGAACTTGCTAAAGACATTTTACCACCAGGTGTTTGATGAAATTTCTGCATGAATTGAACTTTAAGTTTCGGAATATGAAATCCTTTACATCAGTTACATGTTTTGGTGGTCTAAACTATGTTTTGAATGAAAGCTCTTGCTTAATACATTATGGCTCAGAAAAATCATGACTTGCAATGTCTTGGTATGACGATACCAATTCAGACTAATTCCATATCAGACTCAGACTAACAGACATTTTAGACTTTCATGATTTTAGACATTCAGAATGTTGCATGTACAGAAAAGGTTAAAAATGGGCATACAGAGATGTTAGGTGGTTCCCCGAAGAGGGCTTGAGTTCAAACGACTCATTGCCTAAAACTGTGGTTTGCCGACCCGGGTATACTATTATGCGCTGACTTAAATGTCCTGTGGTATATCAGACTCAGACACTCCAACCCTTGCAGCACACTTGGGTTAGGGGCTTTCCCGCCGAGTCAATGGCGGATTCCATACAGTCCGTGAAATATCAGACTTGTAGGGAAATACCACCTAACTCAGAAGTAAAATACAGATCATGATTTGAAATGAACAGACAGGTTACATGTTTTCAGAAAGTGCCCATGTATTTTTTCAGAAACAGTTTTATACATGATGTCTTGATGAAAAATTGCTTTCACTTAATGTGTGTGTGTGTATATATATATATGTATGTATGTATGTATGTATGTATGTATGTTCCATTATACTATTTTTTTATTGCTTCGCGTGCCAGTACTTTTGTGCTGACCCCCCCTCCTTCCAGGTTCTGAGGCATATTCTAGGGGTCCAGCTACTCAGTAGACATTCTCGGATTTGCAGACTTGATCTCACAGTGGTGAGCCTTCTATTATTCGGAAAGCCTAATTATGTCAGACATTATCTTATTTATTATGTTTTTGGTTTACTGGGGGCCTTGTCCCAATTTCTTTTCAGACAATTGTTTGTGTTCTTAGTAGAGATTTCGCAAACTGATGTCAGATAGTATTATTCAGAAATGTTGCAGAACTTGACCATGTTTTCCGTACTCAGTTTCAATTCCGCATTTTATTATGATTACAAATGTTGTGCATGATAACCAGATAGAGAGTGGGTGTCTTGGGCCTTCATGGTTTAGGATGCTCGTCACGACTAGGGCCTAGGATCGGGTTATGACAAACTTGGTATCAAAGCACGGTTCATGGTCCCAGGGTGTCTGCGAAATTGCGTCGAGTAGAGTTCTGTTTATGGGTGTGTAGCGCGCCACACTTATAAACAGGAGGCTACTAGGCATTTAGGAATATTTCCCTTCTTTGTGATTCAGTTCGTGCTTCAGAGTCTAAACTGTCCCCTAATCAATGATCTCTTGTATTTTAGAAACACGACTATGCCTCCCCATCGCAACATCGATCAGAGTGCTCAGGCAGATGTGGTCCGTCCCACCCATGGGATGCGAACCCGTAATAGAGCTTCTACGCCAGAACCTGTCCCTACTCCGGGAGTCCCTCCAGTCCCAACCAGTCCACCTCGGGCTCCGCGGACTAATGTCAACCGTCCACCATCTGCTCAGAGAGATATCTCAAATGCAGAGTTCAGACGGTCTATCCATATGCTGACATAGCTGGTAGCTAACCAGGATCAACGATCGAAAGTTGTTGGGTCTGCATCCGTTATGTCTGAGGCTACTAGAGTTGGGCATTTCATAAAGATGAATCCACCTAAGTTCACTGGTACAAAGGTGGAGGAAGATCCACAAGAGTTCGTGGATGAGATGGAGAAGATCTTTAAGGTAATACATGTAGATGAGATTGAAGGAGTGGAATTAGCAACTTATCAGGTTAAGGATGTTGCAAATCAGTGGTATGCAAGAGATGAGAGTGTTGAGCCTACAGTTTGGGGTGAGTTTGTAGAAGTTTTCCTTGACAGATTCTTTCTTCTAGAGTTAAGGGAGGCCAAAGCAGAAGAGTTCATGAATCTGAAGCAGGGCAGTATGAGTGTACAGAAGTACACTTTGAAGTTTAAACAATTAGCCTGCTATGCACCAGAATTGACTAGCAATATGAGAGCCCAGATGAGGAAATTTGCATCCGGCCTTGCTGATAACCTGGTACTTGAGTGCTAGGGGGAAATGTTGAATAGGGAGTTAGACTTTGCTAGACTGACAGTCCATATGCAGCAGGTGGAAGAGAAGAAGAGAAAGATCGCTGAATCTAGAGAGAAAGACAGACAGGCCAAGAGAGTCAAATCTGCGGACCAGCACCAGAGTCAGCTGCAGAGTGGTAACTGGGGAAATAGGTGGTCGAAGAAGATGAGGCTTTGGAATAATACACAGTCAGCAGCCAGCGCCCCAGCGCCCAGACCCCCTGCAGATAGACAGACTCAGAGTTTTCAGACTCCTCATGGATCTAGAGCACCAGATACTCAGTCGCAGGGTAGTGTGGCTCAGCAGCATCGCACTTACCCACGATGTGAAAATTGTGGTAGGATTCATCTGGGGAAATGTCAGTTGGGCACACTTGTATGTTATTCATGTGGTCAGTCAGGCCACTTTCAGAGGGACTGTCCATCTGCTTGGAGGAGTGCTGGTGGTGCAAAGTTTCAGGGCAATTCCACAGCGCCACCCCCATCTCAGAAGGGTGCCACATCAACTGCCGGGAACAGTCGCAACCGGTTATATGCCTTGACCAACCGCCAGGAGGCGGAAGCTTCCCCAGATGTTGTTACCGGTACGTTACAAATCTTTTCCCGTGATGTCTGTGTGTTACTTGATCCCGGATATACCTTATCCTATGTGACCCCTTATGTGGCTGTTGGTTTCGGGTTTGAACCCAGTGTGATTTCTGAACCCTTTTCTGTTTCTACCTCGGTGGGGGATTCTGTTGTTGCTAGAAGGGTATATAGGGGTTGTGTGGTGACTGTTGGTAGTCGGGATACGGTGGCAGACCTTATAGAGTTGGACATGGTTGCATTTGATGCTATCTTAGGGATGGATTGGCTCCATTCATGCTATGCCATATTGGATTGTAGGACCCGTAGAGTTACATTTTCTTTCCCGAATGAACCAATGATAGAATGGGAGGGACATTCTTTAGCACCCAAGGGTCACTTTATATCTTATCTCAGAGCCCAAAAACTCATTTCTAAGGGTTGCTTGTATCACCTTATTCGAGTCAAGGACTCTAAAGTTGAAAATCCTCCTCTTCAGTCTGTCCCTGTGGTGAATGAATTTACAGAAGCCTTTCCCGAAGATCTCCCAGGAATACCCCCTGATAGGGAGATAAAGTTTGGTATTGATGTGTTGCTAGATACCCGTCCCATTTCTATTCCGCCATATAGAATGGCTCCCGCAGAGCTAAAAGAGTTAAAAGAGCAGCTGGCAGACCTCCTAGATAAGGGATTATACGCCCCAGTGTATCTCCTTGGGGTGCACCTGTACTTTTCATGCGTAAGAAAGACGGTTCCATTCGTATGTGCATAGATTACCGTCAGTTGAATAAGGTCACAATTAAAAACAAATATCCTCTTCCTAGGATTGATGATCTTTTTGACCAGCTTCAGGGTGCTAGATGTTTTTCAAAAATAGACCTTCGTTCGGGCTATCATCAGTTGAAAGTTAGGGAGTCAGACATTCCCAAAATAGCTTTCCGAACCCGATATGGTCACTATGAGTTTCTTGTCATGTCCTTCGGGTTAACTAATGCCCCTGCAGCCTTCATGGATCTTATGAATAGAGTTTTCCATCAGTTTCTTGACTCGTTTGTCATTGTATTTATTGATGATATTCTGATTTATTCTAAGAGTAAGGAGGATCATGCCGATCACCTCTGAATCATTCTTCAGACCCTTAAGGATCATCGATTGTATGCCAAATTTTCCAAGTGTAAGTTCTGGTTAGATGTTATTGCCTTCTTAGGGCATATTGTGTCCAGTGACAGGATTAGAGTGGACCCCCAGAAAGTTGAGGCAGTGAGAAAATGGCCCAGACCCACGACTCCAACCGATATTCGGAGCTTTTTGGATTTGGCAGGTTATTACAGAAGGTTCGTAGAGAGTTTTTCATCCATAGCGGCCCACTCACTAAACTGACTCAGAAAAAGGTAAAGTTTGTGTGGTCTGATTTATGTGAAAATAGTTTTGAGAAGTTGAAAGACAGACTGACCACTGCACCTGTTTTGACTCTTCCCGAGGGTGTTGATGATTTTGTTGTTTACTGTGATGCGTCCCGTGTGGGACTTGGCTGCGTTTTGATGCAACATGGTAAGGTGGTAGCTTAGGCATCTAGGCAGTTGAAGGTGCATGAGCGAAACTACCCTACTCATGATTTGGAGTTAGCGGCTGTGGTGTTTGCCCTTAAGATTTGGCGGCACTACTTGTACGATGTTCATGTTGATATCTTCACTGATCACAAGAGTCTGCAGTATGTTTTCTCACAGAAAGAATTGAATCTTAGGCAGAGGCGGTGGTTGGAACTTCTGAAAGACTATGATATGAGCCTGCATTACCATCCGGGCAAGGCAAATGTTATAGCCGACGCCCTCAGCAGGTTGTCTACGGGCAGCCTTTCTCATGTAGAAGAAGAAAAGAAAGAGATGGTAAAGGATATTCACCGCCTTGCGAATCTGGGAGTGCGACTGTTAAATTCCGAAGACGGAGGGGTGATTGTTCATGAGTTAGCTAAGTCATCCCTTTGTGCTGAAGTGAAGGAGAAGCAGGTTGAAGATTCTATCTTGATGCAAATCAAGAAAGATGTGGGTCAACAGAAGGTGATGTCATTTGAAATTGGTGGTGATGGCATTCTGAGGTTTCAGGGTAGATTATGTGTTTCGAATATCGACGGGCTTCGAGAAAGAATTCTTGATGAAGCTCACACCTCGAGGTATGTTGTTCATCCTGGTTCTACTAAGATGTACCATGATTTGAAATCTATGTTTTGGTGGAAAAATATGAAGCGAGATGTGGCTAACTTTGTTTCTAAGTGCTTGAATTGCCAACAAGTGGAAGTAGAACATTTGAGGCCAGGAGGTACTTCCCAAGAAATAACGTTGCCCTTGTGGAAGTGGGAAATGATCAATATGGACTTTATTACAGGACTTCCGAAGTCCCGAAATCAGTATGACTCTATATGGGTGATTGTAGATAGGCTGACCAAGTCAGCTCACTTTCTGCCTGTCAGGACTAACTATTCGGGGGAAGATTATGCTAAGCTGTTCATTGCAGAAATTGTCCGTTTGCATGGAGCGCCTGTCTCCATTATATCCGACCGAGGTACGAAGTTTTCTTCTCAGTTTTGGAGATCGTTTCAGAAAGGTTTAGGTACCCAGGTGAACTTAAGTACAACATTCCACCCTCAGACTGATGGGCAAGATGAACGCACCATCCAGACCCTGGAGGACATGTTGAGGGCCTGTGTGATTGACTTTAAAGGTTGTTGGGTTGATCACTTGCCACTGATAGAGTTTGCCTATAACAGCACCTTTTGAGGCATTGTATGGTAGGAGATGTAGGTCTCCAATAGGCTAGTATAAAGTAGGTGAGATGCAGATGTATGGGCCTAATCTTGTTCATCAGGCAATGGAGGATGTGAAACTCATTAGGGAACGACTTAAGACAGCTCAGAGTCGTCAGAAATCCTATGCCGACGTCAGAAGAAGAAAGTTAGAGTTTGAGATTGAAGATTGGGTTTTCCTCAAAGTTTCTCCCATGAAGGGAGTTATGCGTTTCGGGAAGAGGGGTAAGCTAAGTCCTCGCTATATAGGCCCGTATCAGATTGTAAGAAAAATAGGTGGAGTCGCGTATGAATTAGAATTGCCTGCAAGTTTGGGTTCTGTTCATCCTGTATTCCACATATCCATGTTGAAGAAGTGCATCGGAGATCACTCTTTGGTGGTGCCCATTGATGAGATCAAGGTGGGCGATTCCTTGTCTTACGAGGAAGAGCCCGTGGAGATCCTAGATCGACAAGTGAGAAAATTGAGGAGTAAAGAGATAGTCTTAGTTAAAGTGTTATGGCGAAATCAGAAAGTTGAAGAAGCAACTTGGGAGTTGGAGCATGACATGAAAGTGAGATACCCAAGCCTATTTGAACCAGCAAATAACGAATTGGAAGGTACAATTCTTGCTTTATGTTTCCTTCTACGTATGAATCTACTTGAAATCGTGCGTAACTATTCTCGCGTCATCATTCGGGGACGAATGATCCCAAGGGGAGGATAATGTAACGCCCCGTAAAAGTCATGCATGTATTAGACTGTAATTTCTGTGCTTTAGACTTAAGTTTTAAATTCTTTTAAGTGTTGAAATGACTTAGACTCATTCTTGGCTGGCAACCTTCGGGATACAACTTCTCGACCTTCCCGACCTTCATTTTTTGATTTTTTTGTTGCGTTACGATGGGGCAAGGTTGTAGTACGTATCAGAGAAAATTCAGAATTTTTGGACGAGCCTAAGGCCTCATTTGGATTTCGATCCAGTGGCAGTGCGCGATTAGCCCGCGCCGCTTACTGGATTGCGCCCGGCCCAAAATGTTCAGTCCATCCGAATTTTTAATGGCATTTCCGTAAATACTCATTCTCCTATCAACTTAAACACGGGATTAAATCCATAAGGAGCCAAAATATCATTATATTCTTCAAATTTGCTCAAGAACTCTTCCTAGGGTTTCAACAATTAAAACCCAAGCAACTCAAGATTTAACCGCAGGTTCGTGAAATAAATTACAGATTTGGAATCCTCTCGACGTAGGCTTCGATAGACACCCAAAATTAGTGGAGAACAAGGTACCCGGGGTTTGTCCTAAATTCTCATGGGCATAGAAAAATCATGTTTTAAAATGAGGTTTTAAATTATGTATATATATTTATGTATAAGATGTTTTAACAGCATTGTTTTGGTCTTTTAATCATCTCCAAAGCGATTTGACAGTTTATATACATATATGAATGAATGTGTTTCAATTTAGAATACATGAACTTGCTAAAGACATTTGACCACCAAGTGTTTGATGAAATTTCTGCATGAATTGAACTTTAAGTGTCGGAATATGAAATCCTTTACATCAGTTACATGTTTTGTTGGTCTAAACTATGTTTTGAATGAAAGCTCTTGCTTAATACATTATGACTCAGAAAAATCATGACTTGCATTGTCTTGGTATGACGATACCAATTCAGACTAATGCCATATCAGACTCAGACTAACAGACATTTCAGACTTTCATGATTTTAGACATTCAGAATATTGCATGTATAGAAAAGGTTAAAAATGGGCATACAGAGATGTTAGGTGGTTCCAATGAGTCATGGTTTGCCGACCCGGGTATACTATTATGCGCTGACTTAAATGTCCTGTGGCTTATCAGACTCAGACACTCCAACCCTTGCGGGACACTTGAGTTGGGGGCTTCCCCGCCGAGTCAATGGCGGATTCCATACAGCCCGTGGAATATCAGACTTGTAGGGGAATACCACCTAACTCAAAAGTAAAATACAGATCATGATTTGAAATGAACAGACAGGTTACATGTTTTCAGAAAGTGCCCATGTATTTTTTCAGAAACAGTTTTATACATGATGTCTTGATGAAAAATTACTTTCACTTAATGTGTATGTATATATATATATATTTATATATATGTATGTTCCATTATACTATTTTTTGATTGCTTCGCGTGCTAGTACTTTTGTGCGGACCCCCCTCCTTCCAGGTTCTGAGGCACAGTCTAGGGGTCCAGCTACTCAGCAGACATTCTCGGATTTGCAGACTTGATCTCATAGTGGTGAGCCTTCTATTATTCGGAAGGCCTAATTATGTCAGACATTATGTTATTTATTATGTTTTTGATTTACTGGGGGCCTTGTCCCAGTTTCTTTTCAGACAGATGTTTGTGTTCTTAGTAGAGATTTCGCAGACTGATGTCAGATAGTATTATTCAGAAATGTTGCAGAACTTGACCATGTTTTCCTTAGTTTCAATTTCGCATTTTATTATGATTACGAATGTTGTGCATGATAACCAGATAGAGAGTGGGTGTCCCGGGCCTTCATGGCTCAGGATACTCGTCATGACTAGGGCCTAGGCTCGGGTCGTGACGCAAGCTATAAACTAAGTCATCAACTAAAAATTCCTGTAATTTTTATTCAATTTCTTTAGGAGTATTTTGGTTTTTTCCTCACCTCAAACTCTATCCGCACGACTTAAAAACACTCTTTAAACATCAATTACCCATGATATGTCAGTTTCTCATCGTTCATTCTCTTCTCCACTCTCTAGAGAGAAATGCTAGGTTAATTTTCAAAAAATCATGCTTCCAAGGCTTAGATTCACGATGTCAATAAGAAGTTATATAGGCAACTATTGTTGAAATTAAATTTATCCACATAAAGTCATATAGCTAACATTTGTTGACTGCAAATTTGTCATCATTGGTACATCACTCACTATATATACCACTATATATGCATGTTTCTATTTCAATTCAAACCATAAGCAATTACTAACCAGAAGAAAAATAAAAATCAAGTAAGAAAGAAGCATAAAGAGAAGGAAAAAAATGAAGTTTCAGGTGGTAATTTTGGTGCTTTTTGCCTTGTTGTTAACCAGAACAAGTGCTCAAAATTGTGGAAGACAAGCTGGAGGGCGTGTCTGTGCAAACAGGTTGTGCTGCAGCCAATTTGGGTTCTGTGGTACGACTAGGGAATACTGTGGAGCTGGTTGCCAGAGCAATTGTCGCCGTTATGCCACTGACACCACTGGCGAAGGTGAAAATGTTAACAATGATGAACACAAGAATAATGGCGGTCCCAACTAATAAACGTATGATACCTCTCTAAAAGGAATAAAGTATAATATCATGTGTTGTGTGTTTAAAGTAAGTTGTAATTTCAGAATAAAGTGAAAGCTCGTTGTTCAACTTTCACTGGGACTTCAGTGTCATGTGCGGAAAACTATCTATGTAACATTATCCTTTCTCGGGGATATTCTATGTTATATTTATTAATGTTTGTTAAGTAATATTAAAAATATTGTGTAAGTGTCGGAGCTATTTTTAATTAGGTATCAATGTGGATTTTCGCAACTTTAAAATTGAGAGAGTTACAACCGTGCTATTCAGCTAATATAATTTAATTTCCGTCTCGACTGTCATCTGGTAAACAACGTAACTTCATGTTTGTGTATTTTTTAATTTCTCTCTCTTTTTTAATCTCTCTTTTGTTTTCTGATGATGTCATATAGTTTCAATATAATAGAAATATTGAGGAAATATCTGGCAAAAAGTAAGACATAGGTATTTTTCTTGTTGGTTGATTATTTAATTGATTTACCCTTCGCGTGATTTGATATATAGAATATTTGTCAAAATTATAGTACTATTAAAATATTAACGAGCTAAAGGATAAAATAAAATTGTATGGGCTTAAAATAATATAACCTCTTAATTAGAAAGCTGTGGAAAACTTTAGAAATATATTTGACACGACATTTTGGGGTGAAATTTTTGCATGTATTTGACCATAGTGTTCATAAACATATTTCACTTTTAGAAATTCATAAAAATTGAAATTTGACCCATATACTAGTATTTTTTAGTATTTAAAAAATTAAATTATTTAATTTAAATGATCCGATAAAAATTAAAAATTAAAAAATTTGCTCCCACAAAATAGAAAAATACAAGGTTGAAAGTTTTTCTTGTTAATGAATCATTGATTCGATAATGGTTTAAGTTATTTTTTTAGTGGGTGAAAAAAATTATTTTTCTTTTTCAAAAAAGGCACGTAATTATAAAAATTTTGAGCTATCATCACCTGTGCAATAGCTTATGTTATAGAGAATGTTTCAAAAAATGCAATAAGAAAATTAAATTAGAAAGAAATTAAAAGATAAATCTTGCTTATGAAAAAAAAAGTGGAAAAGAGAATTGTTCTTTCATATATTTATGAACAAGGTAATGTATTGATAAGAATGTTGGGTCACAATAATTTTTGGAACCAAAATCATGAATTTATTTTGGGCAATCGAGTCTTTGCAATTGCATGGCGTTGGTATTGCGTTCATCCCGACCCGAGTCATCGATCGATCACTCTGATTTGAAATGAGTACTCATCAACTCAATGTTAGGATAGTGATAGTACCTAAGATGATTTAGGTGGAACTAGCGATGAATGAATGAGCTCTCAGGGTCAATTACAAATCCAATCGAGTCTTTGCAATTGCATGGCATTGGTATTGAGTTCATCCTGACCCGAGTCGTCGATCGATCACTCTGAGTTGAAATGAGTTCTCATCAACTCAATGTTTTAAAAACTATATCTTTTGAAATTTTTAAAATTAATTAAGATCAATTCGGACCAAATTAGCAATTTCAAAACATGTCATTCTTTTCCAAAATTACAAATCAATCCATACAAATAATCCATTTGCGCAAAAAACTTTTTATTTCAAAACTTAAGTTCTCTTCCCCCCCCCCCCCTCTCTCTCTCTCTCTCTCGGGGTGTTCTATCCTTCTCAGCAATACAAACAACAACTACTCAACATATTGCTCAACCCTTCAAAACATGTCAATTTTCTTCGCATTTATAGTTATTTTTTCGACTTTATTTCCTTTTTTATTCATCGTTTTCTCTATCTTCGCACGTAACAGAGTTCGAGAAGATTTCTACATTTGTTCTTTATTCTAAAAAATACGAATTTTTAGTTAATGATAAAAAAGAAGACTTTTAGTTGTATTATCTTCGAGAATGGATTAACAATTTTGAGTTTTGATTCTAAAAAAGTAGGAAGCACCCTAGCTAATCCAAGTTTTTCTCTTAGTGTTTTGTTGACTGTTGTGGTATTATTGGATGGTGTTTGTCGTGTTGTTGGTGACTGTTGTTGGTGGTGTTGGTATTTATGTTTTTTGACGGTGGTGTCGGTGGTCTTGGTGTTGGTATTGGTGGCATTGGTGGTGGTCTTGGTGGCATTGGTTGTGGTGGTGGTGGTCCATCTGTTGCAATGAGTGGAAGATCTGTTGGGAGATATTAAATAGGTCTTCAAACAGATTCCCCATCTGTTCCAACTGATGGGTTATCTGTTGGAGTATTTTCATGTTTTGTGGCATACAATAATTTATTGAAATTTCTCCACCTGTTGCAACAGCTGGAATATCTGTTGGGAGATATTAAATAGGTCTTCAAACAGATTTGGGTTCCCTATCTGTTCCAACTGATGGGTTGTCCGTTGGAGTATTTTTTTTATTTATGTGGTAAGAATAATTTAATGAAATTTGTCTCACCTTTCTTTAAAAAATTATGCAGACATCAAATGCAATGTATTTTTTATTTTTATTTTGTTTGTAGTTAAAAGATGTCTCCCAAAAGAAAAAAAAAATGAAAGTGGAGAAGGTGGATCAACTTCCGATCACCAAACAAAAAAGGCTAGAGTAGAGATAGATTTGGAGGAACTTCCAGAACAATCTCAGTCAGGGCAAAATGAAGTTGAGAAAAGTGATAGCTCCTCCTCACCAATGGGGTATGAAATAATATCGAAATTCCAGCATGATTCTGTCAAAATCATTAGTATTGACAAGTTTCGAGTTGCGATGCCGATGAATAACCCTAATGCAGTATTTGGTGATCTTGTACTTAAATGTCAGTTGGGGAAACCTTTTGACGAACTTAGGAGTATTATGAAGAAGGAAAACATAGATGGACTTTTTAAGAAGAGCTGCTTTGCACACTTTCTTGAGCTGTCTGGGGCCCGCTCTCTCCGTTTCCCAATGATCATGGTATATGTTCTTTTCAAGCACAGGATCATGTATGCGGGGGATGATAGAGGTCCGAAGGAGGGCAAAAAAACGATGGATGAAGTCTAGATCAACTACTGTGGCATGCCAGTTTGTTTTGGATTGAAAGAGTTTGCCATTGTGATGAGCTTGAGATACGATCGTCCAGAAGAACCTCCCATCAAGAAAACACCCCACAAAGGGTCCAACAAACGCAAGGTAAAAAAAGATGGGTTAATGGGAATTATTGGACCTATCTACAAAGTAAAGGATTTGATAGCGGATTTCAAGAATAAAGATGTACCAAAGCACTACAGGGAGAAATTGTGCTTAGTTTGGTTTGTCCATTCCGTTTTATTGGCAAGAGACATCAGGAAAGTTATATAACGTGATTTGTTGACGCTTGCTGATGATTTTAGAAAATTCAACGATTATCCCTGGGGCTACGACAGCTACTACTTGACTGTCAAATATTTACTGAAAGAGCTAAAGCCAAAGACGACCATATTATACGGCTTTCCTTGGGCTTTCATGGTAAAATTGATCACTATTTTTACTCATTCATTAATTTATATTGAATATACTTGTGACTTTTTTTTTGCTTGCTTCCTGTTTACAATTTTTAGGCTTGGGCATGTGAAGCCATTCCTCCCCTCCGAAAGCATTTCATGGATCAATCGGATAAGGTTTCTCATCCAAGCATCCTTAGGTGATTGACTGCCGTAGAGAGAAGCAAAAAAAATATTAACGAGGATGATCTCTTTAACCCTCCGTATGATGCAGTAGGTTTTCTTTCAACTAAAATAATTTGCCTCAAAGAAATATATTGAAACAGATGTTTTATCTGTTGTAACAGATGGGTAGTTTGTTGCAGCAGATTACCCGTCAGCTGCAACTGGTGCAAAGATGGTTAATCTGATGTAACAGACGATCTATATTTTGCAACATATTAACCATATGTTGCTCTGTTCCCTTAACCCTACTCAACAAATTACCCATCTACTGTAAATTATGCAACAGATAGGTATTCTGATGCAACATTTTATCAATCTGTTTCAACATACAGATCAGCTGTTATGGTAGCTAGATCGTCTATTGTATAAATTGTCTGTGTTAACATAAACCGATCCCCATGTCACCCAACTGATTGCAAATTATTAGTATATGATTTAAGTTCCTCCTATCTTTTTTTATAGGTTGTGCATCCTTGGATCGTGCCTACCATTGATGAGCTGGGGATGACTTCTTTTCTTACTCTGGGTCTTGTTGATAGAAAAGAAGACCCAACGGTGGAGTTAATAAAGAAGGAATTGGATGGAGCAACATCCATAAGAAGAGAAGTTAGGCAAGGTCAGTATAATGTTGAAGCTCTTCACGACCAAACTCAAACTGCAACAGATCCGGGTGCTTCTTCTAGGAGTGTTGCTGGTGGAGTTGTTTGTGATGGTGGCAGCCATTTTACTACTACTTCTCCTGCCAGTCGTGATTATGAGCATGTTGGTGCTCAGCAAAAAATAAATATGTTTAAAAACACCCCTTGCACAGGTTCTCCCTCTCACCCCTACACCGGTTCCTCCCACCCTTACAGTGGTCCCTTTCACCCCTCCTCACCTTCATGTTCTCATTGCAAATGAAAAGTGTGTAAGGACAGAGAGGATAAACTCTTCGACAAGCTAGAGGCTATTGTTGAAGCTGCCCAGCAGTTAAAATCTAGGAGGGGTGTCATACCGTCCAACGAGGTGAGGGATCCATGCACTCCTACAGTAGAAGTTAGGAGGAACAGAAGAAAAATTAGACAAATTCTCTCCATTCTGAAATTAGCAAAAATTACAACTCCCTCCGCTCCAATAGTTGTTGAAGTTCAAGGGCCGCCGAAGAAGGTGGACATATTCGCGGTGCTTGGCAAGGAGGAGAAGAAGGAACTGGAAGAATTCATCAAAATGAAGGTTCAAAAAGAATACACCATGCATTCATTTGCCACCAAAGACTTCTCGAATATGAAAAATATGTGCATGTGGTACGAGGACAAGGTAAGTTTACTTTTACTAACCTACCCTTCTAATCTACTCCATGAAGAAGAATCTACGCAACAGATGTGTAATCTGTTACAAAAAATTGGTATTCTGTTCCAACATAATACATATTTGTTGCATAAGTTACGTTGGCTGGGCAATCTGTGAGCTGATTCAGAAAACCCTCTACGTCGGATTCTTTCGACAGTGTTTTTATTCTTTACAATTACTAACCTATTTAATATTTTTCTTCTTATACCACAGTATATTGATGAAATTCTCTGCCTCATGAGGGGCAGACAATTAGCGTACCCAGATGCTTCTGATACTGCCGATAGGATAATGGACCTCAACTTCTATACTTTCAATGATAGGTACGCTAAAATCTGTAAGATAGCTGATTCCAGTGGCCCGGAATTTTATCAGTTAGTTTCTACATTCCAATGGGATGAAGAAGTGATTAAATATGTTAGAGGGAAGAGGCCATATCCACACGACCAGATATGGACCAAGGCAAAGAGAATCCGTACAGTCATGAACGTGGATGTCACCCATTTTCTCACTGTTGAGATACTGCTATACAAGGGAAAGATTAAGGTTTATGACGGCAACTTACCTATGTTCAGCGAGAAGACGTTTTTAACCCACATTCAGCCACTCTTGAAGTTGTTGCCCAAGTTTTTGACGCAGAGAAAGATGATGGATCAATTGACGGGTGAAGTCTTGACAAAGGAATCATAGTTTTTTAAAGGTCAAAATAAGAACATCTAGCTTTCGAAAAATACAATGGGCGGGCCGTACTCGTTTGCATACATCTAGTGTTTGTTGATCGGCACACAAATGATCGGTGTGTGCGACACCATTGTCGAAAATATGCAATGGGTCTGGGGCATACGTGTATCAAAAAGAACATGTACAAAGACAGAGACGAATACGATAAAAAATTTTTATTTCAAGCCAATTCACTATACATGTAGGGGCAATAATTTTTATGTCTGACAAAGTTGAATTTTTCTAATGAAACAGATTTTATATCTGTTGTAATAGATATAGTACCTGTTGTGACAGATTGATTATCTGTTGGAATAGGTTGGTCATCTGTTGTGTTATATAAATGTTCCCCGTCTGTCTGTCGCAACAGATTTATAATCTGTTGCAACATATAACTTATTTGTTGCAACTGATCGGTAATCTGTTAGAGCAAATAAAAAAAGTAGGAAGACCTGTTATATAATTTACAGCATATGACCTATGTGTTGCATTTCATGTTGCAACATATGTCTAAATCTGTCTGATAAGATATGTCGTCTGTTGCGATATTGAAATCTAGTACTCCATTTTAATTAACATATTTAAAACTAATAATTAATTATATTCATAGATAGAATAAAACAAATTGAAGGCTTCGAAAATTATATGAAATAACTCAAAAAATAAATGAAATATAAAAAAAATCATTATGGGTACAAACGATCTACTCTACAAATAAATCAACAAGTTAAACCAAGGAGGATAGGTTATTACATTGATGGACTCAAGCTATAAATATCTAATCAATATGGACAAGTTGTTCTTTACCCAGTGCTATGGAATTCCGCTTCGATCATCGTGGATCTTTAACGTGGGTTACGTACGACTTCTGATCCTTCACTTCTCCATATTTTCATAAAAGAGAAGCATATATTTTGTGGAGTAATCTGGCATCAAGTCCATCATTTGGTACTTGTAATCCATCGCTCAAATACTTTGCATAGGCTGCAACAAAAGGACCGCCATCCCTACGTTATAAAAAAATAGATAATCTATATCATGCAGTTCATGCAAGCGTTATAAAATTTGTAAAATGAAACTAAATCATGACACTTCTGCCAACATATTGTACATCAAATGGATTAGCCATTTTATCCCAGTATGCTAAAACGACAGCCAACACCCAATGGAATGCATCACCATAATTGATTGGGAGGTACACTTCGTCGACCAAATATCAAGGTAAGCCAGCCGGAATGCTAAAACCTTTGATGATGTTGATTAAGCATTCCTCATTTTGGGAAACTTTCGGCTACTGTTGACAATACCTATCGTAGGAATTATTGATGTAAACTTTGTACAAACAATTGCCTGTTGTGTATCTATATTGTTCTTGTGTTTGTAACTTGGCCTTCTTTTGGAGGTAGTGAAAAATGACATCAATGTGCTATACATATTAACAAATATTTTGGATTACATTATTAAAAAATCAATATGCAGATGCAATTAAATAAAGTATTAACTAATAGTAATATGTATGGAATTTAAACCTCATCATTCCATCAAGTTTGGGGTTGTGACATCAAATAAAACCAATTCTTCATTCCGGGATGTGCAACAACAAATTCCAATATATCAAAACCAAGACTCGATTCATTCACTTTGTAACGCTTGTTATTTTGTTTTCTACATGATGATTTATATTTTTTAACGTTAGGTTCTTACAACAAGAATTGTATAAACCAATATCCATAAAATTAATTTATGTACCTGCCAGCATGATGCCTTAACAACCCAATGACAATCTATTCTAAATATTCGTTGATTAACTGTGTTAGTTTTTTTGGAGCCTCGTCTGAGATGTTGAACCCTTCAAACGAGTAATTCTTCCGTTCTCCCAAACTGATAGTCTCCACTTTTTCTTCATCTTTAGAAGCAGTTGATGGATTATCAACTGTCATATTATGCTCTTCAGCTGTAGCTATGACATCCACCTGGAAAGCCAAAATTATCAATGCTAAGTAGAGTTATAAAACAGATTTTCCATCTGTCGCAACATATTAGTCTTATGTTGCATCAGATGGATTATCTGTTAGGACAAATTCGAACAGGTAAATCAGACTAGTACGATAATTTTGAATAGATGACCCATCTTTTGCAATATAAGACTCATCTTTTAAAACAGATAATGAATCTGATGCAACAGGTTAGACAATAGTTGTAACAGATGTATATATCTGTTTGATAATCTTCACCAGATGTATCATCTGTTGAAACAGATATGTGCCTGTTTATTTTTTAGATTAGATGATGTACATTCACCTTCTTCAGCTCATGCTGCTCTTCTGTGGCCCTTGCACACTGAACATCGGTGCAAGACAAAGATAGAGGCATTACAATCTTGCTTTTTTTGATGATTGATGATGCCTTGGAAGTGTCTTTCCTTCTCCTCTTAGTCGCCTTGATCTCTAGTAGAGTGTCTAGATATGAAATCCTTTTTGATGGAATGACGCTTCTTTTAGATGTCATTTTCTTTACAGAAGAAGTTAGTGCATTAATAGTATTAATCACTCCATCGTGTTTCTCCTTGCAGTCTTAATATTTGCATGAAGAATATTCACTAGATGCGGTAAAATCTAGAAAAAAATCTGTACAACTATTATGATCATAATCATAATGGCTTGTTGTTTTAAAAACTGTAAGAGGAGCGTCATTAGTCCAACCCTCCAAAATTATTTTTCTTGTGATGGCTGTTGCTCCAAACAATTCCATTTTTATTCCATCAATGACCTTAGGGTTCGATAAAGTTTTCATAGACCGTAATGTATGAAAAAATGGCATCTTCAACTCTCGGTTGGTTGGAACAAGCCACGGATGGACAATCTAAAATAAATCGGTACATATATTAAGAATGATGATGAAATCATTTAATCATTAATTAAAACAAAAACTTGATTAGAATTGGACTTACTGTTTCCTTGGGGGGATTGAAAAGATACATTTTTTTTGCATTTTTATCGGTTTTGGCCAACAACCATCTTAGAATTCTTGGACAGAAAAATTCTTCCTGGTACTTCACTTGTTGTCTCAAATAAGGAGTGACTTCAAATAACCAAGCCTATAACATAACACCAATAAATCAATAGCACTATTGAATAAAAAAAATGATGAATCATATCATGATAAAAGAAATATTTACCATGAAAGCCTATGAAAAACTATATAAGTTGACTGTTTTTAGAGTTAATGAAGTCAATAATTATTCGACAGTCATTTTAAAGCTTTCATAACCCCAAGGATAGCTGTTAAATGTCTCAAGATCCTCGGAGAGATTTATTAAATCGAGGCTTATGTTGTTGTTAACGTCTCTCACGCAAAGAACATTATGTACAAACCAAACCAAGCACAATGATTGCTTGTGCTTCTTTGGGAGTTCTTTAACTTTCAATGTTTCAATTAGATTTTTGTTTTTGAAGCTTGGACCAACAATGGACACCAGGCCATCACGATCACTCGACTTGTCTTTTTCTTTTTAGGGTGTGTGGGGTGCTTTTTTTGGTTCAAAGTAGGTATAACTTGAGAAGGAGAAGGAGGATAACATTTTAGTCCGGTAACTATGGAAAACTCCTCCCAACCAAAACAAACAGGCATGCCAAAGTAATTTATCCACACCACATCTATCTTATCTTTGTTTTCATACATAAACATGCGCTTGAGAATATCATATACCATTTTCATCTGGAAATGAGCATTGTTGTCCTCTGGCAAATCAAGATATTGCCCAAAGAAGCTTTCTCTGAAATAAGAATCCAATTTTTGTTCTCGAAGTATTTTTCTGAAGGCGTCGAAAGATTTTCCCATGACTGACTTAACCACGAGATCACCCATTAAATCTGTGGAACTATCGCACTGCATTCTCATAGGATAACGATCAATGCTGAAGGTTTTGACCAGCTCTTCGGCGGAAGGGCTATTAGTATTTGGATCATCTCTTTTGAAAGATTCCTCTTCCCCGTGTTCATTATCTTCTGCTCCTAATTGAGATAACGCTTGTATAGCAAGCTCATAGAGTGGTGGATGTAGCTGAGCTACTGCACTTGTTCCTTTACTTGGACTTGATTTGATTTTGTTTTTTTGGGATCAATGTTATCTTAAATTAAAAGGAACATAACATAGATTATAATTGATTAATGCATAACAGTAATATAACAGTTCCAACAAACAACTAATCTGTTGCAATATATAACCGACCTGTTGCAACGGATGAGTAATCCGTGGGAACCATAAAAACAACACTATTTGTTGCGCCTAGTATTTTATCTTATGCAAAACATAACTGACCTGTTATAATGGATGAGTAATCCATTGGAAACCATAAAAATAGATCACTAATCTGTTGCCCTAAGTATTTTATCTGTTGCAGCATATAACTGACCTGACGGATGAGTAAACCATTGGAAAGAATAAAAACAGTCATAATTTGTTGTAAAATGAAGAGTAAACCATTGGAAAGAATAAAAATAGATCACTAAATAGTTATCTATTGGATACATATTGTTTAGATTTCTTCCAAACAGAAGAGTCATCTGTCGCAACAGATGAATGATCTGTTAGATTGTTCACCTGTTGCAATAGATTTTTATAGTTACATCAGATTTTTCATCTATTACATCAGATTTTCATCTGTTGCATCATATGTTTCATCTATTACATCAGATGTTTCAATTTTTGCAATACCATTTCTACCAATACAAACAACAAATCAACCCAGCAACACCAATACATCACACACATACACACAGAACATCAACTGTGACAAAAAATCACCAATAAATTTAAATCAACAGTACGACAACAACAAGAAGAAATACAGAAATGCCAGAAATTAGGGTTTTATTCAGTCCACATTTCGATACCAGAAGAGTAGTTGGCTCAAGTTACTTTGTTTCTTCATAATTATTTACCTGTAAAAAAGTAAATGGGAGGACGAAGTACTCGAAGTTGTTGTCACCGGAGAAGTATTCATGTGGATTGACGGTTCAAAGTAGAAAAGGAAATCGCCCGACTATTTATCATCGGAGGTTGAAGGAAGAAATTTTGAAGAACTATTGGTTGGGAGAGAGCTGAGAGAAGCTTGAGAGAGAGTGGTTGATTTGGATTGATAAGGGGTCTGGGTTGGGTTGATTTGTATTTTTGAAAATATTAGAAAGTTTTAGAAATATTAATCATGTCCACAATTAACTTAATCAAGTTTTCTAATGATGTTTGACCCTATCTGTTGGTCAATGTCACCAATCCTTCATTCAAGACTTAAAAGATACCTTTCCTTCAATCTTCACAAGTTACTTCCTGCATAATGATTGTGTTATGTCACTTAAATCGCTACTCTTTCCCCCCTTTAGACTTATTTGGTAGTAGCAAAAATAATGCATGTAATAGCTTTATGTATTACTAATACTTTGTTTGATACGCTTTTTTATCCTATGCATAACTAATTCTTATATGAGTTATACACTCGATTATATATTGAGGTATGTATTACTAATACTACTTATTTTTCATGTATTAGTAATATAATGTAATGACCCGAACCGGGGCCCTATTCATGACGAGCATTCTAAACCATGAAGGCACAGAACACCCTTCTCTATCTGGTAATCATGCACAACATTCATATAATAAAGGATAATGCGTAAATAGAAATGTAATACTAAAATGTGGTCAATATGAATGGGATCATAATACTAAAAAATGAAATCCAAAATGTATCTGAATAATAATGTCTGACTCAGTCTGCAAAATCTCTAGTATGAACTACACAAAGCTGTCTGAAAACTAGGACAAGGCCCCCAGTAGACCAAAACATGACTAAAGATAAATTTATGAAAATAAACAGGCCTTCTGGATCATAGAAGGCTCACCACTGCACAATCTGATCTACGATCTAAAATATCTACTATTTACCTGAACCCCTAGACTGAGCCTCAGAATCTGGAAAGAGGAAGGGGTCAGCACAAATGTACTGGCATGCAAAGCAATCCAAAATAGTGTATTTTTATACGTATAAAGTATATGAGAGCAATTTAACAAAACATCATGCATAAAATAGTTTCCAAAACACATGGGCATTGTTTTGAAGACTTTGAAACATTTCTTTGAAACCATGACTCACTCTTTTTCTTACTTCTGAGCTAGATGGTGCACCCTACAATCTGTAATTCCATGGGCTATATGAAATCTGCCCTTGACTCGGCAGCCAAGCCCCCAATCCAAGTTTGCCACAAGGATTGGAGTATCTATAAGGGGGACACGCAAGATCACACAGCAGAGTGCCAAAATCCCCAATCAAATCAACATGTCATGGTAGTGCACAAGATCACAAAGCAGGGATCCTAACTATAGTCCCAATTTGGGAAAACATGAATCAAGGTACACAAGATCACAAAGCATGGTACCATAATCCCGTGTTGGCAAATTACAGTTTCTAGCATTTTCAACTCGCACTTTCTTCGGATAACCATATAACTCTCTGTAAGACCATTTTTAAACCTTTTCTAAACATGCATCTTTCTGAATTCATAATCTGAAAATCTGATTTCAAATATGTGTTCTATTCTGCTCTGAATCACTATGGCTTTAACTGAGTTGGTGTCGTCACACCAAGACTTGCAAGTCCTATTTCTGAGCCATATTATACCATGCATGATTCTTAATTAAAACATAATTCAGACCACCCAAGCATGCAAATAGTATAGGAAATTTCATGTTCCGAAGCACAAGTCAAAACCATGCTAAGATTCTCATTCTTTTAATAACCATGTGGTGGTCATGTATTTTTGGCAAACATGCGATTCTTTCATTAACAGTGTATTCAACATGCACAACCCTCTCTTTTGTCATCAAAATCATATTCAAGTAGTAGCAATAATCAAGACATTTCAAACACAATTCATATCATATACAAGATGGGAAAAATCATAACAAGATAGGGATTCTTTAGGATTCATGCTCTCAATTGTATATTCATCCTTAAACACATACACACATATATATAGAGTTTCAAATCAATTCGGGGGAAGGCCTAAAGACCAAAACAATACTGATCAAGACTTCAAAAAACATGCTAGTAATCATAAATTTAAAATCCCTTTCTTAAAAATCACGATTTCTAAACTGTTAGCATGAATTAAAGATAGTTTCTTTGCCCCATGAAATTTTAGTAAAACCCCACGTACCTTAATTTATGACTCTTGAATGAGCTCGTGCTTTAAGCATGCTATTTGAACAATTGATGGGTGCTTCTTATAGCCCTCGCAATGGGGATTTTGAATATTGAAGAATTATTGAAAACCCACGGTGAAATCTTAAGATATTTTGATCTTTGGGTTGAAACCCGAAGAAATATTCTTGGTGATTTTGAGAGAGAATGATCTTATTTTGGTGTTTGGGGGATTTAATACCATGTTATGGCTGAATAGGAAGGAAAATACCACTTTTTCCCATTAAAATGTGAAAACAGGACCTGAAAATTAGGTGCGTGCGTCGCACGCTAATTGCGCGATGCTGCTGTCTGAGTCACAAAAATGGCCATAACTTTTCGTTCGGGTATTGGATTTGAACGAAACTGGTATCGTTGGAAAGATAATTTGAAGAGATTTCTTTTGATATATAGTAGGTTACCCAGTTCGTCATACACAAGGAGTTATGGTCAATTGAACTTGACCCAAGTTTCGACGCTCACTAAAACTTGAACGATAGGAAAACTTTCAACTTGACCATAAGTTAGGGGACCTCTATGATGTCAATTCATGATCAAATAGGTACCCAAACTACATAATATATTAACATACCAAATTTGCATAGGAATTATGACTTTTGGAATATCAACGCATAGAAATGACGATTTTCGTTCTAGCCCGAAATGTGGGGTATAAAAACTCAACACATACATTAATTTGATGAATTACAAAATTACTCCACAAATCATTGTCTCTTTCTATTCCCTCCACCCCCACCCTTACCCCCACCCCCAAAAAATTATGAAAAAGCTACTTTAGATATCTATGGATCAACCGGTCTTAGAGTTTTAAAGCATTATTAATAATAAGGTTAATTTATTATTAAAATATATTTCTAAATAATTTTTGTTGAAAGAACATGTCATAGACTTTAGTCAAGTATATTAAACTGAGGGAATACTTTTCAAATTCCATGTTTTCACATTAAATAAATTGATGGGTGGGGATAACAATTGCATTATGTCTCATGAGGATAAGATTTTAGTGAATTTAGCAAGAAAGAAATTGAAAAAATAGATGTGAAACTCACTGGACCTAGCGAATTATCGTTCACTCTTTCTCAATGTCATTATTGATGTTGTAATCATAGCATTCAATTGTGTGGTGCACATAGAAATTTCTATTATATTTGGTTTGTGGAGAGATAGAGAAAGTCAAAATTCATCTCCTTATGGTACATAAAGTAGATAAGATTTGCATGTGCCATGGTGCTAGCGACAAGGTACTAATTGCAAGAGATAGGAACGGAATGTTAATTTAATCACGGGCTAGGATCATAATTTTTTTTTGCTTTTTGTATTTAGAATAAATTATTTGCGTATATTAAATGATTTTTTTTTTACTATAAATAGTAAATTTGAATCAAAGTTTCTGAATTTTATCAAACCGTGATTAACATTATGCTTCTGCCACCATGACTCTTTAAGAAGAACTTTGTAACAAAGTTTCTAGGAAGGGAAATTTCACTTGAAAAATCTCAATAGGGACAAGAATTTTATAATTTAAGAATATTCGAACGAGGTGGTCCTGCTATATTGGAGAAATTTAGATCAATTCATATGCTCATCTTCACTTCAATCAAAATTCATTGTCAATTTAAGAGTCATCCACTTTAGACTTGTATTATTTTTATTTTATTACAGTCTTCTGGATATAATATTTCATGCAAAGTAGAAGAAATTATTTAATGAATATAGACCCTTATTTGAACGTCAAAGAATTCAATTCCGGATAGAATATAAACACATTTATGAGAAATCGCCTCCAAGTGGCCAAGTTTGCAATTTACAACTAATATTTAGGTGGGGAATTAGAATTTTTTGCTTTATGAACTCAATCTCAAAAGACTAGTATTGAATCAATTACATTCGTAAAGCTATGCAATCATACCTATTATTTATGCAATTTTCGTGACATTTTACTCATAAAAATTATACACTTTTAAAAAAAAAAATACTAAGTTTAGTTGAATAAAGATGTTATTTTTGAACTACAATTGTTCCTCCTAATATTAGGTTATATTTGGAGATTGATTTAAATCTTTCTTACAATTTACTCTCTTTGATAGTTTAAATGAGTCCACTACAATAATAAGGATTTGATTCAATGGCTCGTCCTTGTATGAAGAAAACAAATAACAATAAGAACAATAGTTGTTTTTTCCATCAAAATGTTGTGCTTTATTATTTTTTTTTTGTTCTTATAAGAGAACAAACTTGGTTTGTGTCATCCTCTAGATGCTTATTAATCAAAATGGGTAGATTGAAAATAAAAATTAATACTTGGTTTACCCATCCATCTATATCCAAAAAGTCACCTGCAAGGCGATAGCAACTCGAACAACACCTAGCTAATAAAATCGGGAACTAAAACAAGGAAAAAAATAGTTCCAAGTGTTTATAGCAATTTTTTGTCCATTGATATTCTCAGTTCAATTTGTAGCACTTAATTAAGGTCAAATCGTTTGGTTTAATGTAAACACCAAATTCAAGTATCTTTCAAGTGCTAATAAGCAGTTAACACAATTCAACTCAATGTGAAAATCAGCAAAATTCCTTCACTTTGGAGTCTTGCATTTGCATATTTGCATTTGTTCGAATGTTCAAAGTCTAACTTTACTCTCTTAGAATGTCAAAGCCTTTAATTCTTTAATTATTAAATTCCTTAATTCCTTTTTTCTTTGGCATGCAGCATATAGCAAACCACATTTTTTGCATAACCAAGAAACATAGAGAAAAATAGAAGGGGAGCAGTTTCGACATCCTTATTTGTATCTTATATTTAGGGAATTAGATGCCTTCAATCATGATATTTATGACCATAACTGAAGTTTATTAAGCCAGATAGTTTTCCTGAGGCAACTAATGGTGGTAGTTTGCTTGCAGCTGGGGGTGATTTATGTGATCCTATGAACAAGGGTGATGTAACACCCACATTTTTGGGCTAGAATTCAAACCGTCGTTCTACGCGTATAAACTTGAACCCAATTATTTCTTGTTAATATATGTGTGGTCATCAATTCTATAATGTGGGAATACCTTTGAATATGAATTGAGGTCACAAAAATTTCCTAACTTAAAGACGACCGAGAACTTTTTTATCAATTAAGTTTTAGTGAATGTTTCAACTTGGGTGAACTTCCAAAGACCATTTCTCCTGTTATATAATTAGTTAAGTGGCCTACTACATACCAAATGAAATATCTTCAAGTCTTCTTTCAACTACAACTGGTTTCACCTTAATCCGATATCGGGATAGAAAGTTGTGCTCATTTTACTTCGCGGTGTCCGTCTGTCAACAAGGTGAAGACTTGAAGTGATAAGCCGTCAACTAAGTGACGAGCTATCAACTTCATCGTTAGCCATAACCAGAAAACGCCCTACAACACTTGGAAAGGATACGACTAGGTTGATAAGCCATCACCTAAGTTGTCACCCTTAACCAGAAAGTGTCCAAGTCCAATTAAATGCAAAGGACTAGGCTGATAAGTTATCAACTAGTTGACAAGCTATAAACTAAGTCATCAACTAAAAATTCCTGTAATTTTTATTCAATTTCTTTAGGAGTATTTTGGTCTTATCCTCACTTCAAACTCTATCCCCACGACTTAAAAACACTCTTTAAACGTCAATTACCCATGATATGTCAGTTTCTCATCGTTCATCGTTCAAAAAAGGCACGTAATTATAAAAATTTTGAGCTATCATCACCTGTGCAATATCTTAAGTTATAGAGAAAGTTTCAAAAAATGCAATAAGAAAATTAATTTAAAAAGAAATTAAAAGATAAATCTTGCTTATGAAAAAAAAAGTGGAAAGGGAATTGTTCTTTCATATATTTATGAACAAGATAATGTATTGATAAGACTGTTGGGTCACAATAATTTTTGGAACCACAATCATGAATTTATTTTGGGCAATCGAGTCTTCTCAATTGCATTTCGTTGGTATTGCGTTCATCCCGACCCGAGTCGTCGATCGATCACTCTGAGTTGAAATGAGTACTCATCAACTCAATGTTAGGATAGTGATAGTACCTAAGATGATTTAGGTGGAACTAGGGATGAATGAAAGAGCTCTCAAGGTCAACCAAAAATTTAGTCGTGTCTTTGCAATTGCATGGCGTTGGTATTGCGTTCATCCCGACCCGAGTTGTCCATCGATCACTCTGAGTTGAAATGAGTTCTCATCAACTCAATGTTTTAAAAACTATATCTTTAAAAATTTTTGAAATTAATTAAGATCAATTCGGACCAAATTAGCAATTTCAAAACTTGTCATTCTTTTCCAAAATTACAAATCAACCCATACAAATCATCCATTTGCGCGAAAAACTTTTGATTTATAATCTTAAGTTCTCTGTCCTCTGTCTCACTCTCTCCCTCGAGGTGTTTTCTCCCTCTCAACAATACAAACAACAACTACTCAACATATTTCTCAACCCTTCAAAACAGGTCGATTTTCTTCCCATTTATAGTTATTTTTTTCAACTTCATTCCCTCTTTTATCCGTCGTTTTATCTACTTCGTACGTAACAGAGTTTGAGAAGATTTCTATATTTATTCTTTATTCTAAAAAAATAGGACTTTTTAGTTAATGATAAAAAAGAAGACTTTTAGTTGTATTATCTTCGAGAATGAGTTAACAATATTGAGTTTTGATGCTAAAAAAGTAGGAAGCACCCGAGAAAATCCTAGTTTTTCTCTCAGTGTTTTGTTGACTATTGTGATATTATTGGAGGGTGTTTGTCGTGTTGTTGGTGGCTGTTGTTAGTGGTGTTGGTATTTGCATTTTTTAACGGTGGTGTCGGTGGTCTTGGTGTTGGTATTGGTGGCATTGGTGGTGGTCTTGGTGGCATTGGTTGTGGTGGTGGTGGTCCATCTGTTGCAATGGGTGGAAGATCTGTTGGGAGATATTAAATAGGTCTTCAAACAGATTCCCCATCTGTTCCAACTGATAGGTTATCCATTGGAGTATTTTCTTGTAATGTGGCATAGAATAATTTATTGAAATTTCTCCACCTGTTGCAACAGGTGGAATATTTGTTGGGAGATATTAAACAGGTCTTCAAATAGATTCGGGTTTCCCATCTGTTCCAACTGATGGGTTGTCCGTTGAAGTATTTTTTTTAGTTATGTGGTAAGAATAATTTAATGAAATTTGTCTCACCTTTCTTTAAAAAATTATGCAGACATCAAATGCAATGTAGTTTTTGTTTTTCTTTTGTTTGTAGTTAGAAGATGTCTCCCAAAAAAAACTGAAAGTGGAGAAAGTGGATTAACTTTCGATCACCAAACAAAAAAGGCTAGAGTAGAGATAGATTCGGAGGAAC
Source organism: Capsicum baccatum var. pendulum (assembly GCA_030864225.1). Classification (NCBI taxonomy): domain Eukaryota; kingdom Viridiplantae; phylum Streptophyta; class Magnoliopsida; order Solanales; family Solanaceae; genus Capsicum; species Capsicum baccatum. Next base: position 49,183,495 of record CM061552.1, on the reverse strand, counting down.
TTCCAGAACAATCTCAGTCAGGGTAAAATGAATCCGAGGAAAGTGGTAACTCATCCTCACCAATAGGGCATGAAATAATATCGAAATTCCAGCATGATTCTGTCAAAACCATTAGTATTGACAAGTTTTGAGTTGCGATGCCAATGAATAACCCTGATGCAGTATTTGGTGATCTTGTACTTAAATGTCAGTTGAGGAAACCTTTTGACGAACTAAGGAGTATTATGAAGAAGGAAAACATAGTTGGACATTTTAAGAAGAGCTTCTTTGCACACTTTCTTGAGCTATCTGGGGCCCGCCCTCTCCGTTTCCCAATGATCATGGTATATGGCCTTCTCAAGCACAGGATCATGTATGCGGGGGATGATGGAGGTCCGAAGGAGGACGAAAAAAAGATGGATGAAGTCTGGATCAACTACTGTGGCATGCCGGTTTGTTTTGAATTGAAAGAGTTTGTCATTGTGATGGACTTGAGATACGATCGTCCAGAAGAACCTCCCATCAAGAAAACACCCCACAAAGGGTCCAACAAATGCAAGGTAAAAAAATATGGGTTATTGGCCATTGTTGGACCTAGCTACAGAGTAAAGGATTTGATAGCGGATTTCAAGAATAAAGACATACCAAAGAACTATTGGGAGAAATTGTGCTTAGTTTGATTTGTCCATTCTATTTTATTGGCAAGAGATGTTTGGAAAGTTATAGAGCGTGATTTGTTGGCTCTTGCTGGTGATTTTAGAAAATTCAACGATTATCCCTAGGGCTACGATAGCTACTACTTGACTGTCAAATATTTACTGAAAGAGCTAAAGTCAAAGATGACCACATTATACGGATTTTCTTGGGCTTTCATGGTAAAATTGATCACTATTTTTACTCATTCATTAATTTATATTGAATATACTTGTGACTTTTTTTTTGCTTGCTCCTGTTTACAATTTTTAGGATTGGGCATGTGAAGCATTTCCTCCCTTCCGAAAGCATTTCACGGATTATCTGGATAAGGTTTCTCATCCAAGGATCCTAAGGTGATTGACTGCAGTAGAGAGCAGCAAAAAAATATTAATGAGGCTGATCTGTTTAATCCTCTGGATGATGCAGTAGGTTTTCTTTCAACTAAAATAATTTGACTCAAAGAAATATATTGAAACAGATGTTTCATCTGTTGTGACAGATTGATTATCTGTTGGAATAGGTTGGTCATCTGTTGTGTTATGTAGATGCTCCCCGTTTGTCTGTCACAACAGATTTATAATCTGTTGCAACATATAACTTATTTGTTGCAACTAATCGGTAATCTGTTGGAGCAAATAAAAAAAGTAGGAAGACCTGTTATATAATTTCCAGCAGATGACCTACATGTTGGAACATATGTCTAAATCTGTCTGATAAGATATGTCGTCTGTTGCGATATTTGAATCTAGTACTCCATTTCAATTAACATGTTCAAAATTAAGAATTAATTATATTCATAGATAGAATAAAATAAATCGAAACCTTCGGAAATTACATGAAATAACTCAATAAATAAATGAAATATAAAAAAAATCATTATGGGTACAAACGATCTACTCTACAAATAAATCAACAAGTTAAACCAAGGAGGATAGGTTATTACATTGACAGACTTAAGATATAAATATCTAATCAATATGGACAAGTTGTTCTTCATCCAGTGCTATGGAATTCAGCTTTGGTCGTCGTGGATCTTTAACGTCGGTTGCGTACGGCTTCAGAACTTTTACTTCTCCATATTTCCATAAAAGAGCCGCATATCTTTTGCGGAGTAATCCGGCATCAAGTCCATCATTTGATACTTGTAATCCATCTCTCAAATACTCGGTATAGGCGGCAACAAAAGGACCGCAATCCCAGAGTTATAAAAAATAGATAATCCATATCTTGTAGTTCATGCAAGCGATGTGAAATTTGTAAAATGAAACTAAATCATGACACTTCCGTCAACATATTGTACATCAAATGGATTAGCCATTTTATCCCAGTATGTTTAAACGAAATCCAACACTTAATGGAATTCATCACCATAATTGATTGGGATGTACACTTCATCGATCAAATGTCAAGGTAAGTCAGTCGGAATGCTAAAACCTTGATGATGTTGATTAAGCATTCCTCATTTCGGGAAACTTCTTGCTGCTGTTGACAATACCTATCGTAGTCATTATTGATGTAAACTTTGTACAAACAATTGCCTGTTGTATATTGTTGTGTTCTTGTTTTTGCAACTTGGCCTTCTTTCGAAGGTAGTAAAAAATAACATCGATGTGCTGCACATATTAACAAACATTTTGGATTACGTGATGAAAAAATCAATATGCAGATGCAATTAAATAAAGTATTAACTAATAGTAATATGTATGGCATTTAAACCTCATCATTCCAAGAAGTTTGGGGCTATGACATCAAATAGAACCAATTCTTCATTTCGGAATGTGCAACAACAAAGTCGAACATATCAAAATCAAGACCCGATTCATTCACTTTGTAGTGCTCGTTATTTTGTTTTCTGGATGATGATTTATATGTTTTAATGTTAGGTTCTTACAACAAGAATTGTATAAACCAATATCCATAAAATTAATTTATGTACCTGCCGGCATGATGCTTTAATGGCCCATTGAGAATCTATTCTGAATATTCATTGATCAACTGTGTTAGTTTTTTTGGAGCCTCATCCAAAATGTTGAACTCTTCAAATGGGTAATTCTTCCGTTCTCCCAAACTGACAGGCTCCAGTTTTTCTTCATCTTTGGAAGCAGTTGATGGATTATCAACTATCATATTATGCTCTTCGGCTGTAGCTATGACATCCACCTGGAAAGCCAAAATTGTCAATGCTAAGTAGAGATATACAACAGATTTTCCATTTGTTGCAACAGATAAGTCTTATGTTGCATCAGATAGATTATCTGTTGGGACAAATTCAAATATGTAAATCAGGGTAGTACGATAATTTTGAATAGATGACCCATCTGTTGCAACATAAGACTCATCTTTTGAAATCGATAAAGATTCTAATACAATAGGTTAGAAAACAATTGCAACAGATGTATATATCTGTTTGATAATTTTCAGCAGTTGTATCATTAATTGAAACAGATATGTGCCTGTTTGTTTTTTGGAACAGATGATGTACATTCATCTTTTTTAGCGCATGTTGCTCTTCTGTGACACTTGCACACTGAACATCGGTGCAAGAAAAAGACAGAGGCATTGCAATCTTGCTTTTTTTGATGATTGATGATGCCTTGGAAGTGTCGTTCCTTCGCCTCTTAGCCTCCTTGATCTCTAGTAGAGTGTCTGGATATGAAATCCTCTTTGATGGAATGACACCCCTCTTAAATGTCATTTTCTTTACAGAAGAAGTTAGTGCATTAATATCATTAACCACTCCATCATGTTTTACCTTGTAGTCTTGACATTTGTATGAAAACATTCGCTAGATGCGGCAAAATATGGAGAAAAATCTGTACAACCATTATGATCATAATCATAATGGCTTGTTGTTTGAAAAACTGTAAGAGGAGCGTCATTATCCCTACCCTCCAAAATTATTTTTATTGTCATGTTTGTTGCTCCAAAAAATTCCATTTTTATTCCATAACGACTTTAGGGTCCGATAAAGTTTGCACAGACCGTAAAGTAAGAAAAAATGGCATCTTCAACTCTCGGTTGGTTGGAACAAGCCACGGATGGACAATCTAAAATAAATTGGTACATATATTAAGAATGATGATGAAATCATTTAATCATTAATTAAAACAAAAACTTGATTAGAATCGGACTTACTGCTTCCTTGGGGGATTGAAAAGATCAAAATTTTTTTGTATTGTTATCGGTTTTGGCCGACAACTATATTAGAATTCTTGGACAGGAAACTTCTTTCTGGTAATTCACTTGTTTTTTCAAATAAGGAATGACTTCAAATGCCCAAGCCTATAACATAACTCCAATAAATCAACAACACTATTGAATAAAAAAATGATGAATCATATTATGATAAAAGAAATATTTACCATGAAGGCCAATGGAAAACCATATAAGTTGACTGTTTTTAGCGTTAACGGAGTCAACAAATATTTGACAGTTATTTTGAAACTTTCATAACCCCAAGGATAGCTGTTAAATTCCTCAAGGTCATCGAAGAGATTTATTAAATCGAGTCCTATGTTGTTGTTAACGTCCTTCGCAAAGAACATTATGTACAAACCAAACCAAACACAAATATTTCTTGTGCTTATTTGAAAGTCCTTTACCTTTCAATGTTTCAGTTGGATTTTTGTTTTTTAAACTTGGACCAACAATGGACACCAGGCCATCACGATCACTCGACTTGCCTTTTCCTTTTTTGGGTGTGCGGGGTGCTGTTTTTGTGTCAGAGTAGGTATAACTTGAGAAGGAGAAGGAGGATAACATTTTAGTCCGGTAACTATGGCAAACTCCTCCCAACCAAAAAAACAGGCATGCCACAGTAATTTATCCACACCACATCTATCTTATCTTTGTTTTCATACATAAACATGCGCTTGAGAAGATCATATACCATTTTCATCTGAAAACGAGCATTGTTTTCCTCTGGCAAATCAAGTTATTTCCAAAGAAGGGAACCTACGTATCTCACCCCCGAGAGAGGAGAATCAGGTGTGCGTAGTTCGTGAAGTCTTGCCAAAATGACCAATTAAACTCTTTTTTCATTCTTTTTCTTGAAACTTTAAGAAGAAAACAAAATAACAATTTGTCAAAAGAATTGACGAAAATCTTTTTGCATTTTTCACTTTTAAAATACTTATACAAAACAAAACCTATGATTACCAAAGAAAAATCTTTTTTGGTTTTTCAATTTTAAATTTCATATGAAAATGAAACTTGAAACTATTAAAGGAAAATCTTTTTGTAGTTTTCTCTTGAAGATGTATATGAAACACCTACTCTAAATAAAGAGTGAATAAAACATTTTTTTTTGAATTTTTGAAATAAGATCCCCAAACCCACAATAGGTTGCCTACGTATCTCACTCCTGAGAGAGAAGAATTAGAGGTGCGTAGTTCGTCAAGTTGTGCCAAAATGGCCAATTGAATTCTTTTTTTTTCTTTTTGAAACTTTAAGAAGAAAATAAAATAACAAATTGTCAAAAGAATTGACAAAAATCTTTTTTTTTTTTTCATTTTTTAGGCTTAAAATCCTTATACAAAATGAAACCTATGATTACCAAAGAAAAATCTTTTTGGGTTTTTGATTTTGAATTTCATAGGAAAATGAAATTTGAAACTATTAAAGAAAAATCTTTTTGTAGTTTTCTTTTAGAGATGTAAATGAAATACCTACTCTAAGTGAAGAGTGAAGAAAATCTTTTATAGAATTTTTCAGATTTCTGTACAAAATGAAATCTATGATTACTGAAAAAGTAATTTTTGATTTTTGATTTTGAATTTCACGCGAAAAATGAAACCTGAACCTATTAAAGGGAAATATTTTTTTTTGTTGTTGTTTTCTTTTAAAGATGCACATGAAACACCTACTCTAAATGAAGAGTTAAGAATTTTTTTTTTTTTTTTTTTTTGGATTTTTGTAATAAGATCTCCAAATCCAAAATAGGTTACCTACGTATCTCTCTCCCGAGAGAGGAGAATCAAGGGTGCGTAGTTCGTCCAGATTGGACAATTAATGATTGGATAACGGATTGCACCCTGACTTGAGACACGACCAAAGACATACGATGAACAACATAACAATTTTTTTTTGAGTTTTCAATTTGACACGTCACATAAAAAATGACACCAACAACTATGAAAGAATTTTTTTTTTTGGCGTTTTCGTTATATGAAATGTACAAAACTTCTACCACCTTTTTTGCATTTTTATTTTTTATAAAAAGATCCTAAAAAATATTTTTGGAGTTTTTGAATTGTGAATGTTTGTTAAAGGAAACAAAAGGAAAATCTTTTTGATGTTTTTTTTTTGAAAAATGAGTGCAAAAAGTAACAAAAAAAAAACTTTTTTGAATTTTGAATTGTGGAAAACAAAAGACATAAAGAACCTAAAAACTACGAAACTCTTTTTGATTCACCTTTTTCTTTCCTTTTTGTTTTCAATACTTTCTTGTCTACACACTTTACTTCTAATACATGCTTTCCCCAAATCGGTTCATCAAATGACCACATTACCCTCAGAGATGCAACATTTAGCATGTAGACATGCTTTAGAGGTGAGTTTCCTACAAAGAGCCATGTGGGTCCCTCTAGGTCTCAATATGATGTATATAAGAATGACCTAAAGGCTGACCTACGTTGTGGTTTACTAACAAGGCCGTTCGGGGGAGCATATGGTCGATAGTGACTGCTTTTCTTTCCACCTACTCCATACATCCAATGGATCCCCCCCAAAATAAAGGTGACACAACATGAGGTCGTGTGCACGACGTACACTCCGAGACTTGTTTCGAAAAGAATGACTTGGGTTATGCAAATGATGTCAGATATAAAAGAGGTAACACATAGGATAAATAATATAAATAAAGAGCACAGAAACGCACAAAAGTGAAAACACAAACAAAAATCACAAACAATGCTTATACACTCGTAATGTCAAACAAAGACGATACGACTCCAAAAAAAATCTCAGATTCTGAAAGCATCCCCAGCAGAGTCGCCAGAGATGTCATACCCCTTTTTTTAACTCCAAAAATATATGTTTTTAAGGTTTGAAAGGATTTTTATTATTAAAGTGACAAAAGATTGAAAATTTGCTTCAAAAAAGGATTATTTACATTTTTTATTCAGAGTCGCCACTTGACATGATTCGGGTGTGCCATGTCACCCATGGATATCCTTTTTCAAAACGGTTTTGACTCTTTTAAAACTGGTTTGCAAACAAAGATTTCGGTTAAGAATTTTGTTAACCGAGGGAAAGGTGTTAGGTGCCCCTTGATCCCATGGTTTGACCACGGTCTCTTGGTGGAGCGTATCGGCTAATTTGACACTACTAATAAATAAGCCACACAAAGTACACAAAACAATCAATTAAGCACACAAAACGCAACAAACCCAAAATGTAGTGTTCTGCCTAATTATACAGTCCAAAATGAAAAAAAATGTGAAGAAATATAAATCCTATTCTAAGCTAATCCTAAAACTGCGCTCCAATGCCTTACCCTCACCCGATGCTCTGAGACTTCATCGCAAATGTCTTCCAAATACAAGGTACCTCGGGGCATTCCCCGGTGAATGAATACAAATGACCACGGGGCATTCCCCGACTGAATGAATACATTTCCAAATGCGAGAAAAAGAGAATTATTCAACAAAAATTCGACATTCAACAAAACACCATTCCTAAGATTTGCTTATCCGAACTTACTATTTTCCTACCCGACTCGTCCTATCATGATTCTATCACACTCAACATCATCAATAAATCAAACTTTATCCAAATTTGCTTTTATCGAGACCAATCCTTTCCCGCATTCATTCTCAAAATAATTAATCAGTTCTTCGACAACTAATTCAAGTTTTCACATTCAAATCCAACATCAACCAACACACAACAAAGATTCAAACATGTCAAACCACAAATCATTCACATTCACATAAAAATTAAATGGAGAGAAGATAAAATTGGACCTCATTTTGATGTTTTTTAACTCAAATATTATTCGAATAAAACGACAAAAACCACATCCAAAAACCCTGGTTCGAACCTCTACCAACGAGCAAGACCAACTCAAATTGAAAGACACACCCGGGCAAATTTTGAAACCAACGAAATACCCCAAATACCCAAACTCCACTGGTATCAGGAATTAGAAACCCGAGCAGATTTCAAAATCCAACTGAACGACGTCGATGAGAATCTCAAACCCACGATTTCCAACCCACCATAAATGAAGCCCACTAGAGACCGGAGTTAGGTTATCGTCGTTTTAGTGTTACTCGAAATGAGACAAAGATGATGAAATCCGACCAGCTCAGAAGGAATAGAAAAAAAGGAAAATCAAATCAAATTAGGAGCATCAATGACGTTTTTCTGGCGATGAAACACCGGAACAATCGAGAACCACCAGTTTTTTTCTCTCTCCTTATTTTCACTCTCTCTTTATCCGATCTGTCTTTCCCTTCACTCCCCTCTATTTTTGCGAATCAATTATCTCTCTCGATTCTTCCTAATTCTATGTTTGTGTGTAGTTCCGATCTGTAGGTGTTACAGAAATTGTGTGTGATGAGTCTGTGCGTGATTTCATGTGTGTATAGTCTACTGTGAGGTATGATAATGGCCTTCCAGTAAGTGAATGTGGGTGTGGTCTATGAATATCCTCCCCTTGTGTATATAATTCTACGTATATATATGATGATTCCCCTCATTTTGTTAGTGTTGGGCCCTCCTTTATTCTATTCCTATCAACTCTATTAAAAAGCAAAACAAAGACCTGAAGGGAGGGGTTACGTGTAGATGGGGTAGGGGTTATGTGTCCTAATTTAACAGGTAGGGTTGTTAATTAGTTATCACAAGAATAATTGGGGATTAGGTTTGTTAGGGGTTTGTTATTTTGTCATTTTGTGGAGGGATAATTACACGGGGTAGGGCACGTGTAAGACGGGGATAAAAATGTGTAACTTGGGTCTTCGGGAGGGACAAAATTAGGTTTCTACACAAATTATTTTTCATGTATTAGTAATATAATGTAACGACCCAAACCAGAGTCCTGTACGTGACAAGAATTCCGAACCATGAAGGCGCGGAACACCCTTCTCTATCTGGTAATCATGCACAACATCTATATAATAAAAGATAATGCGGAAATAGAAATCTAATACTGAAACATGGTCAATATGAATGTGATCATAATACTGAAAACTGAAATCCAAAATATATCTGAATAATAATGTCTGACTCAGTCTGCGAAATCTCTAGTATGAACTACACAAAGCTGTTTGAAAACTAGGACAAGGCCCCCAGTAGACCAAAACATGAGTAAAGATAACTTTATGAAAATAAACAGGCCTTCTGGATCATAGAAGGCTCGCCACTGCACAATCTGATCTGCGATCTGAAATATCTACTATTTACCTGGACCCCTAGACTGAGCCACAGAATCTGGAAAGAGGAGGGGGTCAGCACAAATGTACTGGCACGCGAAGCAATCCAAAATAGTGTATTTTTATATGTATAAAGTATATGAGAGCAATTTAACAAAACATCATGCATACAATAGTTTCCAAAACACATGGGCATCATTTTGAAGACTTTGAAACATTTCTTTGAAAACATGACTCACTCTTTGTCTTACTTTTGAGCTAGATGGTGCACCTTAAAATCTGTAATTCCAAGGGATATATAGAATCCGCCCTTGACTCGGCAGCCAAGCCCTAAATCCAAGTTTACCGTAAAGATTGAAGTATCTATAAGGGGGACACGCAAGATCACACAGCAGGGTGCCAAAATCCTCAATCAAATCAACATGTCATGGTAGTACACAAGATCAAAAGCAGGGTTCCTAACCATAGTATCAATTTGGGACAACATGAATCAAGGTACACAAGATCACAAATCATGGTACCATAATCCCGTGTCGGCAAATCACGGTTTCTAGTAGAGTTTTTCAACTCGCACTTTCTTCGGGTAACCATCTAACTCTCTTTAAGCCCATTTTAAAACCTTTTCTAAACATGCATCTTTCAGAATTCATAATCTGAAAATCCGATTTCAAAAATGTGTTCTATTCCGTTCTGAATCACTATGGCTTTAACTGAGTTGGTGTTGTCACACCAAGACTTGCAAGTCCTATTTCTGAGCCATATTGTACCATGCATGATTTTTAATTAAAACATCATTCAGACTACCCAAGCATGCAAATAGTATAGGAAATTTTATGTTCCGAAAGCACAAGTCAAAACTATGCTAAGATTCTCATTCTTTCAATAACCATGTGGTGGTCATGTATTTTTAGCAAACATGCAATTCTTTCATTAAAAGTGTATTCAACGTTTATCAACATGGACAACCCTCTCTTTTGGATTCAAAATCATATTCAAGTCGTAGCAATAATCAAGACATTTCAAACACAATTCATATCATATAAAAGATGGGAAAATTATAACAAGAGAGGGATTCTTTAGGATTCATGCTCTCAATTGTATAATCCTTAAACACATACATACATATATATAGAGTTTCAAATCAATTTTGGGGAAGGCCTAAAGACCAAAACAATACTGATCAAGGCTTCTAAAAACATGATAGTAATCATAAATTCAAAATCCCTTTCTTAAAAATCTTGATTTCTAAACTGTTAGCATGAATAAAAGATGGTTTCTTTGCCCATGAAATTTTAGAAAAACCCCACGTACCTAAATTTATGACTCTTGAATGAACTCATGCTTTAGGGATCCTATTCGAATAATTGATGGGTGCTTCTTGTAGCCCTCGCAATGGAGGTTTTGAATATTGAAGAATTATTGAAAACCCACGGTGAAATCTTAAGATATTCTAATCTTTGGGTTGAAACCCTAAGAAATGTTCTTGGTGATTTTGAGAAAGAATGACCTTATTTTGGTGTTTGGGAGATTTAATCCCATGTTATGGCTGAATAGGGGGGGTGAAAATACCACTTTTGCCCTTAAAAATGTGAAAACAAGACCTGGAAATTGGGTGCGTGCGTCGCACGCTAATCGCGCAATGCTACTATCTCAATCACGAAAATGGCCATAACTTTTCCCTTGGGTATCGAATTTGGACAAAATTAGTATCTTTGGAAAGCTAATTTGAAGAAATTTATTTTGATATATAGAAGGTCACCCAGTTCGTCATATACAAGGAGTTATGATCGATTGAAGTTGACCCAAGTTTTGACGCTCACTAAAACTTAAACGATAGGAAAACTTTCAACTTGACCTTAAGTTAGGGGACCTCTATGATGTCAATTCATGCTCAAATAGGTTCCCAAACTACATAATATATTAACATACCAACTTTGCATAGGAATTATGTATTTTGGAATATCAACGCATAGAAATGACGGTTTTTGTTCTAACCCTAAATGCGGGGTATAAAAACTCAATACATATATTAATTTGATAAATTACAAAATTACTCCACAAATCATTGTCTCTTTCTATTCCCTCCACACCCACCCCCCACAGCCACCCCCAAAAAATTATGAAAAAGCTACTTTAGATATCTATGAATCAACGGGTCTTAGAGTTTTAAAGCAATATTAATAATAATGTTAATTTATTATCAAAATATATTTCTAAATAATTTTTTAAAGAACGTGTCATAGACTTGAGTCAAGTATATGAAACTGAGGGAACACTTTTCAAACTCTATGTTTTCACATTAAATAAAATGGTGGGTGGGGATAACAATTGCATTATGTCTCGTGAGGATAAGATTTCAGTAAATTTAGCAAGAAAGAAATTGAAGAAATAGATGTGAAACTCACTGGAAAGAAATTGAAGAAATAGATGTGAAACTCACTGGATCTAGCAAATTATGGTTCACTCTTTCTCAATGTCATTATTGATGTTGTAATCATAGCATTCAATTGTGTGGTGTACATAGAAATTTCTATGGTATTTGATTTGTGGAGAGATAGAAAAAGTCAAAATTCATCTCCTTATGGTACATAAAATAGATAAGATTTGCATGTCCCACTGTGCTTGCGACAAGGTACTAATTGCAAGAGATAGAAACAGGATGTTAATTTAATTACGGGTTAGGATTAATAGACTACATATATAATTATTAAATACATCTGGGTTATTCTGTAATTAGTTATTCTTCAGTTCTCTATATATACAGCTGTAACCCCTTCAATATCAATAAGATCAATTATTATTAAATTATATCATGGTATCAGAGCTAGGGTTTCTTCTTCCGCCCAAACCCTAATCTCTCCTCTTTTCCGACGTGAGTGCGCCGCCGCCACCGTCTACACCACGCCGCACGGCCTCCCTCCTCCGTCGTAGGTCGGCTCCATGGACAAGGTTGTTGATCCTCTGTCAAATTTACCATCTGGAGTAAAATTACTGCTCAGGAATCTCCACAATCTCATCCCCGAAAAATTATCTGACAACAACTACCCGGCCTGGGCACTTAACGTCTGTACCGCCCTCGCAGCCAACTTGCTGCTCGGATGGATTGACAGTGCGGAGAAGCCGCCGCTCGAGACAGCCGAGGAGGACGGCGTCATGCTCCCAAATCCCGACTACCTTCCGTGGATGATCGTAGACACTCAGATCCGAGCCTGTCTTCTCGTAGTTATTAGCCCCTCTGTGCACAAACACGCCCGGGGTTTTCTCACATCGGCTTCACTTTGGGACGCACTAGCCACAAGGTACAACTCTGTATCCACGGCTCATATCTTTCAGTTGCGTGACAGATTGCATACTCTTCGGAAGGGAACGAAGACGATGACTCAATACCTTGATGATGTGGCCTCTATTCTGTCTGACCTAGATGCTGTGAACGAGATTATTCCTGAACGAGACGTGGTGAATGTCGTGCTACGTGGTCTTCCGTCTGGCTATTCCTCTCTCAAACAGCATATTCGCCTCTCACCTATTGAAATCACTCTGACTCAACTGTCTGGATGGCTTAATGCAGAAGAATTGAATCTAGACATGGAACACAAATTACTGCTCGGAGAAGCCAGTTCCACCCCTGGCGTCACGGCTCTTTACTCGGCTGGCAGCGGGGGCTCGGCCAGGGGTCGCGGTGATGATCGCCATAACCAAGGGCGAGGCAGCGGCGGCGGTGATCGTCGGAACGCCGGGAAGCAAGGCAGAGGCGGGCCTCCACCGAGGGACGGCTTCCAGTCAGGCCGCGGACAGGGACGAGGAAACCAGCGGAGGCCCACACGAAATCTTCCGACGTGCCAAATTTGTGCTAAACGGGGCCATTCTGCGGCTAATTGCTGGTATCGTTATGATGACTCGCAGAATGTAAATCGCCAGTCCGGCGGATCAAGGGCGATGCATGCGTCCACAAACGCTCAATCTGGCGATTGGTATCTAGACACAGGTGCTAACACCCATGTGACGTCGGATTATTCACAACTTCAAGCTCCTCATCCGTATCATGGCTCAGAAACTATTACAGTAGGCAATGGTCAATCCCTTCCCATCACAAACACCGGCTCTGGGTATGTCTATACCCCAAATGGTAAATTTCATCTCTCAACCCTTCACCACGTCCCTTCCCTCACATCCAATCTTTTATCTGTTTATCGCTTTACTAAAGATAATAACTGCACCCTTATTTTTAATGACACCAATTTCCAGATAGTGGACAATACCACGAACCGGGTGCGGTACACGGGCCGCTGTGAGCATGGGCTATACACTCTTCCATCCAGGTCTTCGTCTGTTGTGAGTCAAGCCATTCTCTCGTCCACCTGGCATCGCCGGCTTGGGCACCCATCTTCCTCCATCACCAAATCCATTTTATCTTCCTTAGGTTTTAATTTTTCAAAGAAATTACATTGCGAGTCCTGTTCAGTGTCTAAATCTTGTCGTTTACCTTTTTCACTGTCTGAACACAAGGCCACTGCGCCATTTCAATTAATTCATTCTGATGTTTGGGGTCCAACCTCAGTTCCTTCTGTTCAAGGTTTTCGTTATTATATCTGTTTTGTTGATGATTACAGTAAATTCACTTGGCTTTATCCTCTGAAATTTAAATCCGAAGCTTATACTGTTTTTGTCAACTTTGACCGAATGGTTCAAAATCAATTTAATGCCAAAATCAAAATTTTTCGAAGTGACAATGGCAAAGAATTTGTCAACAATGCATTTGGTGTTTTTCTTCAAAGTCTAGGGGCTCTTCATCACACTTCATGTCCATATACCCCAGAACAAAATGACGTTGCTGAGCGCAAACACCGTCACCTAATAGAAACAGTTGTTGCGCTCCTCCATGATTCCACCTTACCCGTTTCCTTTTGGGTTGATGCCCTTGCTACTGCCAACTACCTCATAAATCGCATGCCTACTCACACTCTCTCCAACTCCACTCCATATGCCCGTCTCTACAATCATCCACCCGACTACATCCATCTCCGCCCGTTTGGGTGTCTGGTTTATCCCTGGTTGCGTCCACACACTCAACATAAACTTCAACCTCGGTCCACCCCTTGTGTCTTTCTAGGCTATCATCCCACTATCAAAGGTTACAAATGTTTCGATCCTGTATCTCAGAAAACATATGTTTCCCGTCATGTTCGTTTTGTGGAGAAACAATTTCCTTACACAAGTCTTTCCTCTACTCCATACTCCCCCAATCCACTTGGCATTGTGCCATTATTTCCATCCTTTTCACACGCTCATGCTCCGGCTCACTCGGCACCTAACCCGGTACCCCACTACACCACTACCCACTCGAACCAACCACCCACCCACCCGAACCCCCAAACCTCCCACCCGAACACCCAGCCGACTGCCACACAACCCACCACTTCCCTACATCATACTCCTAACACACATACAGCCACCCCATCCACCGCTTCACATCCCAGCTCCCACGGCAGCCCCACCCAACCCCCGTCCACACATCATACAACTCCACCACCCCTTCCTAATCACCCTCCACTCAACACTCACCCTATGACAACCCGAGCTAAGGCCGGTACCTTCAAACCCAAAGTCTACCACACTCAAATACCCTTTGATGCACATCCCATAACTGAGCCTACTACCTACAACCAAGCCTCCAAAAATAGTTTCTGGTGCCAAGCTATGGATGAGGAATTTCAGGCTCTGAATGAACAACGTACATGGGATTTGGTACCTCTGCCTACTAACCGAAAGTCTATTGGGTGCAAATGGGTGTTTCGCATCAAACGAAATTCAGATGGATCTCTTTCTCGCTATAAAGCACGTCTGGTTGCAAAAGGGTATCATCAGGAGTATGGTGTGGATTATAAGGAGACCTTCAGCCCTGTTGTTAAGCAACAGACTATTCGTCTGGTCTTGTCTCTTGCTCTTCACTATGATTGGACGCTTCATCAGTTAGACGTCAGCAATGCCTTTCTTCATGGTCGTCTTGAGGAAGACATCTATATGGTTCAGCCACCGGGATATGTTAATCCCAACCGTCCTCACTATGTTTGCAAGCTTCGCAAATCACTGTATGGCCTGAAACAGGCCCCACGTGCCTGGTACACACGTCTCTCTACTTTTCTGCAGGGTCTTGGTTTTCGCACCTACCATCATGACAACCCACTCGAGGGACAGTCATCATTCTTATCTATGTGGATGATATTGTTATTACAGGCAGCTCGTCATCACTCATCACTAAAATTACTGAGGCTATGCATCGTGACTTCAAACTTAAGGACCTTGGTCCTCTGGAGTTCTTTCTTGGCCTCGAACTCATCCGCAAATCGGGAACAATATTGATGCATCAGACAAAATATACCCTTGAACTTCTAAATCGAGCTGGAATGACAAACTGCAAACCTGCGGTCACTCCCATGGCAGTCCGCCAATCCCCAGGGCCGAATACTCCCTTTGCCGATCCTACACTATATCGGAGCCTCGTCGGTGGACTTTATTATCTTGCTGTTACTCGTCCGGACATCCAATATGCAGTCAATCGTGTCTCCCAATCAATGCATGCTCCCACAGAACAACACTTTCAGGCCTTGAAACGCATTCTGCGCTATCTTAAAGGTACTCTTCAATGTGGAATTTTATTTCAAAAGGGCTCGTTTGATATATCTGTTTTTTTTTATTCGGATTGGGCTAACGACAAAGATGATCGGAAGTCCACTACTGGATTTATTGTTATGATGGGACCGAATCTGATTTCCTGGTGCACCAAGAAGCAAACGCGAGTGTCCCGTTCCTCCACAGAAGCAGAATATCGTGCCATGGCTGCGGGTGTTGCTGAAGCCATGTGGTTACGATACCTTACAGATGCACTTGGCATTCCCCCGACGAAACCACAGATTTATTGTGACAATCAGTCCACTATTTGTGTTACCGAAAATCCAGTCCTTCATGATCGTATGAAGCATGTTGGGTCCGACTGTCACTTTGTTCGCGATGAGGTACTTGCAGGAACGATGGTCACGCACTATGTCCCATCTACTGACCAGCTTGCTGATATTCTCACCAAGCCTCTTCCGTTACAGCCTTTTCAGTATCTCTGTTCCAAGCTGCCCCTCGTTACCGCTGATCAGCTTGCGGGGGGATAATAGACTACATATATAATTATTAAATACATCTGGGTTATTCTGTAATTAGTTATTCTTCAGTTCTCTATATATACAGTTGTAACCCCTTCAATATCAATAAGATCAATTATTATTAAATTATATTAAGGATCATAATTTTTTTTTTTTGCTTTTTGTATTCAGAATAAATTATTTGCGTATATTAAATAATTTTTTTACAATAAATACTAAATTTGAATCAAAGTTTTTGAATTTTATCAAACCGTGATTAGCATTATGCTTCTGCCACCATGACTCTTAAAGAAGGACTTTGTAACAAAGTTTCTAGGAAGGGAAACTTCACTTAAAAAATCTCAATAGGGACAGGAATTTTGTAATTTAGGAATATTCGAATGAGGTGGTCCTGCTATATTGGAGAAATTAGATCAATTCATATGCTCATCTTCACTTCAATCAACATTCATTGTCAATTTAAGAGTCATCCACTTTAGACTTGTATTATTTTTATTTTATTACAGTCTTCTGGATATAATATTTCATGCAAAGTAAAAGAAATTATTTAATGAATATAGACCCCTATTTGAACGTCAAAGAGTTCAATATAAACACATTTATGAGAAATCGCCTCCAAGTGACCAAGTTTATAATTTACAACTAATATTTAGGACTGGAATTAGAATTTTTTGCTTTATGAACTCAATCTCAAAGACTAGTATTGAATCAATTACATTCGTAAAGCTATGCAATCATACCAGCTATTTATGCAATTTTGGTGACATTTTACTCATAAAAATTATACACTTTAAAAAAAATACTAAGTTTAGTTGAATATAGATGTTATCTTTGAACTACAATTGTTCCTCCTAATATTAGGTTATATTTGGAGATTGATTTAAATCTTTCTTACAATTTACTCTCTTTGATAGTTTAAATGAGTCCACTACAATAATAAGGATTTGATTCAATGGCTCGTCCTTGTATGAAGAAAAAAAATAACAATAAGAACAATAGTTGTTTTTTCCATCAAAATGTTGTGCTTTATTATTTTTTTTCTGTTCTTATAAGAGAACAAACTTGGTTTGTGTCATCCTCTAGATGCTTATTAATCAAAATGGGTAGATTGAAAATAAAAATTAATACTTGGTTTACCCATCCATCTAAATCCAAAAAGTCACCTGCAAGGCGATAGCAACTCGAACAACACCTAGCTAATAAAATCGGGAACTAAAACAAGGAAAAAAATAGTTCCAAGTGTTTATAGCAATTTTTTGTCCATTGATATTCTCAGTTCAATTTGTAGCACTTAATTAAGGTCAAATCATTTGGTTTAATGTAAACACCAAATTCAAGTATCTTTCAAGTGCTAATAAGCAGTTAACACACTTCAACTCAATGTGAAAATCAGCAAAATTCCTTCACTTTGGAGTCTTGCATTTGCATATTTGCATTTGTTCGAATGTTCAAAGTCTAACTTTACTCTCTTAGAATGTCAAAGCCTTTAATTCTTTAATTATTAAATTCCTTAATTCCTTTGTTTCTTTGGCATGCAGCATATATCAAACCACATTTTTTGCATAACCAAGAAACATAGAGAAAAATAGAAGGGGAGCAGTTTCGACATCCTTATTTGTATCTTATATTTAGGGAATTAGATGCCTTCAATCATGATATTTATGACCATAACTGAAGTTTATTAAGCCAGATAGTTTTCCTGAGGCAACTAATGGTGGTAGTTTGCTTGCAGCTGGGGGTGATTTATTTGATCCTATGAACAAGGGTGATGTAACACCCTACACCCCACATTTTCGGGCTAGAATTCAAATCGTCATTCTACGCGTATAAACTCTAACCCAATGATTTCTTGTTAATATACGTGTGGTCATCAATTCTATAGTGTGGGAAAACCTTTGTATATGAATTGAGGTCACAAAAATCTCCTAACTTAAACATGAGTCGAGAACTTTTTTATCGATTAAATTTTAGTGAATGTTTCAACTTGGGTCAA
This sequence comes from Capsicum baccatum var. pendulum, assembly GCA_030864225.1. Lineage (NCBI taxonomy): Eukaryota > Viridiplantae > Streptophyta > Magnoliopsida > Solanales > Solanaceae > Capsicum > Capsicum baccatum. The sequence goes on along the minus strand of CM061552.1, from coordinate 49,165,298 downwards.
CTTCTAAAGACCATTACTCCTATTATATAATGAGTTTGGTGGCCTACTATATTCCAAATGAAATATCTTCAAGTCTTCTTTCCAACGCAACTGGTTTCATCTTAATCTGATATCGGGATAGAAAGTTGTGCTCATTTTACTTCGCGGTGTCCGTCTGTCAACAAGGTGACAACTTGAAGTGACAAGCCGTCAACTAAGTGACGAGCTATCAACTTCGTCGTCAGCCATAACCAGAAAACAGCCTACAGCACTTGCAAAGGATACGACTAGGTTGATAAGCCATCACCTAAGTCGTCACCCTTAACCAGAAAGTGTCCAAGTTCAGTTAAATGCAAAGGACTAGGCTGATAAGTTATCAACTAGTTGACAAGCTATAAACTAAGTCATCAACTAAAAATTCCTGTAATTTTTATTCAATTTCTTTAGGAGTATTTTGGTCTTTTCCTCACCTCAAACTCTATCCCCACGACTTAAAAACACTCTTTAAACGTCAATTACCCATGATATGTCAGTTTCTCGTCGTTCGTTCTCTTCTCCACTCTCTAGAGAGAAATGTTCGGTTAATTTTCAAAAACTCATGCTTCCAAGTCTTATATTCAAGATATCAATAAGAAGTCATATAGGCAACTATTGTTGAAATTAAATTTATCCACATAAAGTCATATAGCTAACATTTGTTGACTGCAAATTTGTCATAACTGGTACATCACTCACTATATATACCACTATATATGCATGTTTCTATTTCAATTCAAACCATAAGCAATTACTCACCAGAAGAAAAATAAAAATCAAGTAAGAAAGAAGCATAAAGAGAAGGAAAAAAATGAAGTTTCAGGTGGTAATTTTGGTGCTTTTTGCCTTGTTGTTAACCAGAACAAGTGCTCAAAATTGTGGAAGACAAGCTGGAGGGCGTGTCTGTGCAAACAGGTTGTGCTGCAGCCAATTTGGGTTCTGTGGTACGACTAGGGAATACTGTGGAGCTGGTTGCCAGAGCAATTGTCGCCGTTATGCCACTGACACCACTGACGAAGGTGAAAATGTTAACAATGATGAACACAAGAATAATGGTGGTCCCAACTAATAAATGTATGATACCTCTCTAAAAGGAATAAAGTATAATATAATGTGTTGTGTGTTTAAAGTAAGTTGTAACTTCAGAATAAAGTGAAAGCTCGTTGTTCAACTTTCACTAGGACTTCAGTGTCATGTGTGGAACACTATATATGTAACATTATCCTTTTTCTGGGATATTCTATGTTATATTTATTAATGTTTGTTAAGTAATACTAAAAATATTGTGTAAGTGTCAGAGCTATTTTTAATTAGGTATCAATGTGGATTTTCGCAACTTTAAAATTGATAGAGTTGCAGCCACGTTATTCAACTAATATAATTTAATTTCCGTCTCGACTATCATCTGGTAAACAACGTAACTTCATGTTTGTGTATTTTTTAATTTCTCTCCCTTTTTTAATCTCTCTTTTGTTTTCTGATGATGTCATATAGTTTCAATATAATAGAAATATTAAGGAAATATCTGGCTAAAGGTAAGACATGGGTATTTTTCTTGTTGGTTGATTATTTAATTGGTTTACCCTTCGTGATTTGATATATAGAATATTTGTCAAATATATAGTACTATTAAAATATTAAGGAGCTAAAGGATATAATAAAATTTTATGGGCATAAAATAATAGAACACCTTAATTAGAAAGTTGTGGAAAACTTTAGAAATATATTTGACACGACATTTTGGGGTGAAATTTTTGCATGTATTTGACCATAGTGTTCATAAACATATTTCACTTTTAGAAATTCATAAAAATTGAAATTCGACCCATATACTAGTATTTTTTTGTATTTAAAAAATTAAATTATTTAATTTATATGATCCCATAAAAATTAAAAATTAAAAAATTTGCTCTCACAAAAAAGAAAAATACAAGGTTGAAAGTTTTTCTTATTAATGAATTATTGATTCGATAATGGTTTAAGTTATTTTTTGAACGGGTGAAAAAAATTATTTTTCTTTTTCAAAAAAGGCACGTAATTATAAAAATTTTGAGCTATCATCACCTGTGCAATAGCTTATGTTATAGAGAAAGTTTCAAAAGATGCAATAAGAAAATTAATCTAAAAAGAAATTAAAACATAAATCTTGCTTATGAAAAAAAAAAGTGGAAACGGGAATTGTTCTTTCATATATTTATGAACAAGATAATGTATTGATAAGACTGTTGGGTCACACTAATACTTGGAGCCAAAATCATGAATTTATTTTGGGCAATCGAGTCTTTGAAATTGCAGGGCGTTGGTATTACGTTCATCCCGACCCGAGTCGTCGATCGATCACTCTGAGTTGAAATGAGTACTCATCAACTCAATGTTAGGATAGTGATAGTGATAGTACCTAAGATGATTTAGGTGTAACTAGGGATGAATGAATGAGCTCTCAGGGTCAACTACAAATCCAATCGAGTCTTTGCAATTGCATGGCGTTGGTATTGCGTTCATTTTGAGTCGTCGATCGATCACTCTGAGTTGAAATGAGTTCTCATCAACTCAATGTTTTAAAAACTATATCTTTTAAAAATTTTAAAATTAATTAAGATCAATTCGGACCAAATTAGCAATTTCAAAATTTGTCATTCTTTTCCAAAATTACAAATCAACATATACAAATCATCCATTTGCGCGAAAAACTTTTGATTTCAAATCTTAAATTCTCTCTCTCTCTCTCTCTCTCTCTCTCTCTCTCTCTCAGGGTGTTCTCTCCTTCTCAACAATACAAACAACAACTACTCAACATATTGCTCAACCCTTCAAAACAGATCGATTTTCTTCCCATTCATATTTATTTTTTTCGACTTCATTCCCTCTTTTATCCATCATTTTCTCTATCTTCGCACGTAACAGAGTTTGAAAAGATTTTTACATTTGTTCTTTATTCTAAAAAATAGGACTTTTTAGTTAATGATAAAAAAAAAAACTTTTAGTTGTATTATCTTCGAGAATGGGTTAACAATTTTAAGTTTTGATGCTGAAAAAGTAGGAAGCATCCGATAAAATCCTAGTTTTTCTCTCCGTGTTTTGTTGACTGTTGTGATATTATTGGATGGTGTTTGTGGTGTTGTTGGTGGCTGTTGTTGGTGGTGTTGGTATTTATGTTTTTTGACGGTGGTGTCGGTGGTCTTGGTGTTAGTATTGGTGGAATTAGTGGTGGTCTTGTTGGCATTAGTTGTGGTGGTGGTGGTCCATCTGTTGCAATGGGTGGAAGATTTGTTGGGAGATATTAAATAGGTCTTCAAACAGATTCGCTATCTATTCCAACTGATGGGTTATCCGTTGGAGTATTTTCTTGTAATATGGCATAGAATAATTTACTGAAATTTCTCCACCTGTTGCAACAGGTGGAATATCTGTTGGGAGATATTAAATAGGTCTTCAAACAGATTCGGTTTCCCATCTGTTCCAACTGATGGGTTGTCCGTTGGAGAATTTTTTTTGATTATGTGGTAAGAATAATTTATTGAAATTTGTCTCACTTTTTTTTTAAAATTATGTAGTCATCAAATGCAATGTATTTTTTCTTTTTTCTTTTGTTTGTAGTTAAAAGATGTCTTCCAAAAGAAAATAAAACTGAAAGTGGAGAAAGTGGATCAACTTCCGATCACCAAACAAAAAAGGCTAGAGTAGAGATAGATTCGGATGAACTTTCAGAACAATCTCAATCTGGGCAAAATGAAGCCGAGGGAAGTGATAACTCCTCCTCACCAATGGGGTGTGAAATAATATCAAAATTCCAGCTTGATTCTGTCAAAACCATTAGTATTGACAAGTTTCGAGTTGAAATGCCGATGAATAACCCTAATGCAGTATTTGGTGATCTTGTACTTAAATGTCAGTTGAGGAAACCTTTTGATTAACTTAGGAGTATTATGAAGAAGGAAAACATAGATGGACTTTTTAAGAAGAGCTGCTTTGCACACTTTCTTGAGCTGTCTGGAGCCCGTCTTCTCCATTTCCTAATGATCATGGTATATGACCTTCTCAAGCATTAAATCATGTATGCGGAGCATGATGGAGGTCCGAAGGAGGGTGGAAAAAAGATGGATGAAGTCTGGATCAACTACTGTGGCATGCCGGTCTGTTTTGGATTGAAAGAGTTTGCCATTATGATGGGTTTGAGATACGATCGTCCAGAAGAACCTCCAATCAAGAAAACACCCTACAAAAGGTCCAACAAATGCAAGGTAAAAAAGATGGGTTATTGGGCTTTGTTGGAGCTAGCTACAAAGTGAAGGATTTGATAGCGAATTTCAAGAATAAAGACATACCAAAGCACTACAGAGAGAAATTGTGCTTAGTTTGGTTTGTCCATTCCGTTTTATTGGCAAGAGACGTCAGGAAAGTCATAGAACGTGATTTGTTGGCGCTTGCTGATAATTTTAGAAAATTCAATGATTATCCCTGGAGCTACGACAACTACTACTTGACTGTCAAATATTTACTGAAAGAGCTAAAGCCAAAGACGACCACATTATACGGCTTTCCTTGGGATTTAATGGTAAAATTGATCACTATTTTTACTCATTCATTAATTTATATTGAATATACTTGTGACTTTTTTTTGGCTTGCTTCCTGTTTATAATTTTTAGGCTTGGGAATGTGAAGCCATTCCTCCCCTCTAAAAGCATTTCACGGATTACCCGGATAAGGTTTCTCATCCAAGGATCCTTAGGTGATTGGCTGCAGTAGAGAGCAGCAAAAAACTATTAACGAGGCTTATCTATTTAACCCTCCGGATGATGCAGTAGGTTTTATTTCAAATAAAATAATTTGCCTAAAAAAAGGATATTGAAACAGATGTTCCATCTGTTGTGACAGATGGGTAGTCTGTTGTAACAGATTACCCATCAACTGCAACTGGTGCAAAGATGGGTAATCTATTGTACAGACGATCTATATTTTGCAACATATTAACCATATGTTGCTCTGTTCTCTGTACCCTACTCAACAGACTACCCATCTACTGTAAATTATGCAACAGATGGGTATTCTGATGCAACATATTATCAATCTATTTCAACATATAGATCAGCTGTTGCGGTAGCTAGATCGTCTGTTGCATAAATTGGCTGTGTTAACATAACCCGATCCCCATGTAATCCAACTGACTGCAAATTATTATTATATGATTTAAATTCCTCCTATCTTTTTTATACATTGTGGATCCTTGGATCGTGCCTACCATTGATGAGCTGGGGATGACTTATTTTCTTACTCTGGGTCTTATTGATACAAAAGAAGACCCAATGGTGGATTTAATAAAAAAGTAATTGGATGGTGCAATATCCATAAAAACAAAAGTTAGACAAGGTCAGTCTAATGTTGAAGCTCTTCACGACCAAACTCAAACTGCAACAAATCCAGGTGCTTCTTCTAGGGGTGTTGCTGGTGGAGTTTTTTGTGATGGTGCCAGCTATTCTGCTACTGCTTCTCCTGCCAGTCGTGATTATGAGCATGTTGGTGCTCAGCCAAAAATAAATATGTTTGAAAACACTCCTTGCACAGGTTCTCCCTCTCACCCCTACACTGGTCCCTCCCACCCTTATAGTGGTCCCTCTTACCACTCCTCACCCTCATGTTCTCATTGCAAATGCAAAGTATGCAAGGACAGAGAGAATGAACTTCTCAATAAGCTAGACGCTATTGCCGAAGCTCTCGAGGAGTTAAAATCTAGGAGGGGTGTCATACTATCCAACGAGGTGAGGGAGCCATGCACTCCTACAGTGGAAGTTAGGAGGAAGAGAAGAAAACTTAGAAAAATTCTCTCCGTTCTGAAATCAGCAAAAATTGCAACTCCCTCCGCTCCAATAGTTGTTGAAGTTCAAGGGCCGCCGAAGAAGGTGGACATATTCGTGGTGCGTGGCAAGGAGAAGAAGAAGGACCTGGAAGAATTCATCAATATGAAGGTTCAAAAAGAATACGCCATGCATTCATTTGATGCCAAAGACTTCTCGAATATGAAAAATATGTGCATGTGGTATAAGGACAAGGTAAGTTTACTTTTTCTAACCTACCCTTCCAATCTACTCCATGAAGAAGAATCTACGCAACAGATGTGTAATCTGTTGCAAAAAACTTGGTATTATGTTGCAACATAATACATATCTGTTACATAAGTTACGTTGGCTGGGTAATCTGTGAACTGTTTTAGAGAACCATCTGCATTGGATTCTTTTGACTGTGTTTTTATTCTTTATAATTACTAACCTATTTAAAAAATTTCTTCTTATACCACAGTATGTTGATGAAATTCTCTGCCTTATGAGGGGTAGAGAATTAGCGTACTCGAATGCTTATGATGCTGCCGATGGGATAATAGACCTCAACTTCTACAATTTAAAGGATAGGTATTCTAAAATCTGTAAGATAGCTGATTCTAGTGGCCCGGAATTTGATCAGTTAGTTTCTATGTTCCAATGGGATGAAGAAATGATTAAATATGTTAGAGGGAAGAGGTCATATCCACACGACAAGAGCTGGACCAAAGCAAAGAGAATCCTTGCAGTCATGAATGTGGATGTCACCCATTTTCTTACTATTGAGATACTGTTGTACAAGGGAATGATTAAGGTTTATGACTGCAACTTACCTGTGTTCAGCGAGAGACGTTTTTAACCCACATGCAGCCACTCTTGAAGTTGTTGCCCAAGTTGTTGACGCAGAGAAAGCTGATGGATCATTTGTCGGCTGAAGTCTTGGCGAAGGAATCATAGTTTTTTAAAGGTCGAAATAAGAACATCCAGCTTCAAAAATATACAACCAGTGCAGCGTGCGGGCTGTACTCGCTTGCATACATCGTGTGTTTGTTGATCGGCACACAAATGATCGGTGTGTGCGACACCATTGTGGGAAAGATGCAATGGGTATGGGCATATGGGGTACTAACAAATGTTTGGAACCCGTGTATCAAAAAGAACATGTACAAAGACAGAGACGAACACGATAACAAATTTTCATTTCAAGCTAATTCACTATACATCTAGGGGCAGTAATTTTTATGTCTGACAAAGTTGAATTTTTATAATGCAACAGATTTTATATTTATTGTAATAGATATAGTACCTGTTGTGACAAATTGATTATCTGTTGGAATAGGTTGGTCATCTGTTGTGTTATGCAGATGTTTCCCATCTGTCTATCGCAACAGATTTACAATCTGTTGCAACATATAACTTATTTGTTGCAACTGATCAGTAATCTGTTGGAGCAAATAAAAAAAGTAGGAAGACGTGTTATATAATTTCCAACAGATAACCTAAGTGTTGCATCTCATGTTGCAACATATGTCTAAATCCATCTGATAAAATATGTCTTCTGTTGTGATATTTGAATCTAGTACTCCATTTCAATTAACAAGTTCAAAACTAAGAATTAATTATATTCATAGATAGAATAAAATAAATCGAAGCCTTCGAAAATTACATGAAATAACTGAACAAATAAATGAAATATAAAAAAATTTATTATGGGTACAAACGATCTACTTTACAAATAAATCAACAAGTTAGACCAAGGAGGATAGGTTATTACATTGACGGACTCAAGCTATAAATATCTAATCAATATGGACAAGTTGTTCTTCATCCAGTCTATGGAATTCGGCTTTGGTCATCATGGATATTTAACGTCGGTTGCGTACGGCTTCTGAGCTTTCACTTCTCCATATTTCCATAAAAGATCTGCATATCTTTTGTGGAGTAATCCGGTATCAAGTCCATTATTTGGTACTTGTAATCCATCGCTCAAATACTCGGCATAGGCGGCAACAAAAGGACCACAATCCCTGCGTTATAAAAAAATAGATAATCCATATCTTGCATTTCATGCAAGCGTTATGAAAATTGTGAAATGAAACTAAATCATGAAACTTCCGTCAACATATTGTACATCAAATGGATTAGCCATTTTATCCAAGTATGCTTAAACGACAGCCAACACCTAATGGAATTCATCACCATACTTGATTGGGATGTACACTTCATCGACCAAATGTCAAGGTAAGCCAGCCGGAATGCTAAAACCTTTGATGATGTTGAATAAGCATTCCTCATTTTGGGAAACTTTCGGCTGCTGTTGACAATACCTATCGTAGGCATTATTGATGTAAACGTTGAACAAACAATTGTCTGTTGTGTATCTGTATTGTTCTTGTGTTTGCAACTTGGCCTTCTTTCGGAGGTAGTAAAAAATGACATCGATGCGCTGCATATATCAACAAACATTTCGGATTATGCGATGAAAAAATCAATACGCATATGCAATTAAATAAAGTATTAACTAATAGCAATATGTATGGCATTTAAACCTCATCATTCCAGCAAGTTTGGAGTTGTGACATCAAATAGAACCAATTCTTCATTTTGGGATGTGCAACAATAAAGTCGAACATATCAAAACCAAGACTCGATTCGTTCACTTTGTAGCGCTCGTTATGTTGTTTTCTACATGATGATTTATATGTTTTAATGTTAGGTTCTTACAACAAGAGTTGTATAAACCAATATCCATAAAATTAATTTATGTACCTGCCAGCATGATGCTTTAACAACCCATCGACAATCTATTCTGATAAGTCGTTGATCAACTGTGCTAGTTTTTTTTTAACCTCGTCCGAGATGTTGAACCCTTCAAATGGGTAATTCTTTCATTCTCCCAAACTGATAGGCTCCGCTTTTTATTCATCTTTAGAAGCAGTTGATAGATTATCAATTGTCATAGTATGCTCTTCGGTTGTAGCTATGACATCCACCTAGAAAGCCAAAATTGTCAATGCTAAGTAGAGATATACAACATATTTTCCACCTGTTGCAATATATGAGTTTTATGTTGCATCAGATAGATTATCTGTTGGGACAAATTCGAACAGGTAAATCAGAGTAGTACGACATTTTGAACAGATGACCCATCTATTGGAACATAAGACTCATCTTTTGAAACAGATAACGAATTTGATGCAACAGGTTAGACAACAGTTGCAACAGATGTATATATCTATTTGATAATTTTTAGCAGATGTATCATCTGTTCAAATAGATATGTGCCTGTTTGTTTTATGGAACTGATGAAGTACATTCACCTTCTTCAGCTCATGCTGCTCTTCTGTGGTCCTTTCACACTGAACATCGGTGCAAGACAAAGACAGAGGCATTGCAATCTTGGTTTTTTTGATGATTGATGATGCCTTGGAAGTGTCTTTACTTCTCCTCTTAGCTTCCTTGATCTCTAGTAGAGTGTCTGGATATGAAATCCTCTTTGATGGAATGACATCCCTCTTAGATGTCATTTTCTTTATAGAAGTTAGTGCATTAATACCATTAATCACTCGATCGTGTTTCGCCTTGCAGTCATGACATTTACATGAAGAACATTCGCTAGATGCGGCAAAATATGGAGAAAAATCTGTACAACCATTATGATCATAATCATAATGGCTTGTTGTTTCAAAAACTGTAAGAGGAGCGTCATTAGCCCTACCCTCATAAATTATTTTTCTTGTGATGGCCGTTGCTCTAAACAATTCTATTTTTATTCCATCAACTACCTTAGGGTCCGATAAAATTTGCACAGACCGTAAAGTAAGAAAAAATGACATCTTCAACTCTCGGTTGGTCGGAACAATCCACGGATGGACAATCTAAAATAAATTGGTACATATATTAAGAATGATTATGAAATTATTTAATCATTATTAAAACAAAATTTGATTAGAATTGGACTTACTGCTTCCTTGGGGGGATTGAAAAGATCAAAAAATTTTGTATTTTTATCCATTTTGGCCGACAACCATCTTAGAATTCTTAGGCAGGAAACTTCTTCCTGGTAGTTCACTTATCTCAAGTAAGGAATGACTTCAAATACCCAAGCCTATAACATAACGCCAATAAATCAACAGAACTATTGAACAAAAAAATGATTAATCATATCATGATAAAATAAATATTAACCATGAAGTCCCATAGAAAACCCTATAAGTTGACTGTTTTTAACGTTGACAGAGTCAACAAATATTCGACAGTCATTTTGAATCTTTCATAACCCCAAGGATAGCTGTTAAATATCTCAAGATGTGCTTCTTTGAAAGTCCTTTACCTTTCAACTCTTCAATCAGATTTTTGTTTTTGATGCTTGGACCAACAATGGACACCAGGCCATCACGATCACTAGACTTTCCTTTTCCCTTTTTGAGTGTGCGGGGTGCTTTTCCGGTAACTATGGCAAACTCCTCCCAACCAAAACAAACAGGCATGCCACAGTAATTTATACACACCACATCCATCTTATCTTTATTTTCATACAAAAACATGCGCTTGAGAAGATCATGTACCATTTTCATCTGGAAACGAGCATTGTTGTCCTCTGACAAATCAAGATATTGCCCAAAGAAGCTTTCCCTGAAATGAGAATTCAATTTTTGTTCTCGAAGTATTTTTTCTGAAGGTGTCGAAAGATTTTTCCATGACTGACTTAACCACTAGATCACCCATTAAATCTATGGCACCATCGCACTGCATTCTCACAGGATAATGATCAATGCTGAAGGTTTTGACCAACTCTTCGACGGAAGGGATATTAGCATTTGGATCATCTCTTTTGAAAGATTCCTCTTCCCCTTTTTCATTATCTTCTGCTCCTGATTGAGTTAACTCTTGTAAATCAAGCTCATAGAATGGTGGATGTAGTTGAGCTACTGCACTTGTTTCTTTACTTGGACTTGATTCGATTTCTTTTCTTTTGGGAGCCATGTTATCTTAAATTAACAGGAATATAACATAGATTATAATTGATTAATGAATAACAGTAATATAATAGTACCAACAGACAACTAATCTATTGCACCAGGTATGTTATCTGTTGCAACATATAACTGGCTTGTTGCAATGGATGAGTAATCCGCGGGAACCATAAAAATCGCACTATCTGTTGCACCTGGTATTTTATCTGATGCAACACATAACTGTCTCTTTGCAACAGATGAGTAATCCATTGGAAATCATAAAAATAGATCACTAATTTGTTGCACCAGGTATTTTATCTGTTGTAACATATAACCGACCTGTTGCAACGGATGAATAAACCGTTGAAAAGAATAAAAATAGTCATAATCTATTGTAAAATGAAGAGTAAACCGTTAGAAAGAATAAAAATAGATCATTAAAAAGTTATCTATTAGATCAATATTGTTTAGATTTCTTCCAAACAGAAGAGTCATTTGTCGCAACAGATGAATGATCTGTTAGATTGTTCACCTGTTGCAACAGATTTTTATAGTTGCATCAGATTTTTCATCTGTTGCATCAGATTTTCATCTGCTGCATCATATGTTTCATCTATTACATCATATGTTTCAACTGTTGCAATACCATTTCTACCAAGACAAATAACAAATCAACCCAGCAACACCAACACATCACACACACACTAAGAACAACAACTGTGACAAAAAATCACCAATAAATTTAAATCAACAGTACGACAACAACAAAAAGAAATGCAAAAATGCCAAAAATTAGGGTTTTATTCAGTCCATATTTTAATACCAGAAGAGTAGTTGGCTCAAATTCCTCTGTTTCTTTATTATTTTTTACCTGTGAAAAAAGTAAATGGGAGGACGAATAACTTGAAATTGTTGTCACCAGAAAAATATTCACCTAGATTGATGGTTGAAAGTAGAAAAGGAACTTGCCCGACAATTTGTCACCGGAGATTGAAGAGAGAAATTTTACAGAACTGTTGGTTGGGAGAGAGTTGAGAGAAGCTGGAGAGAGAGTGGTTGATTTGGATTAAAGATGGGTGTGGGTTGGATTGCTTTGTATTTTTGAAAAGATTAGAAAGTTTTAAAAATATTAATAATCAAGTTTCCTAATGATGTTTGACCCTATCTGTTGGTCAATGTCACCAATCCTTCATTCGAGACTTAAAAGATACCTTTCCTTCAATTTTCTCATGTTACTTCTTTCATAACGATTGTGTTATGTCACTTAAATCGCTTCTCTTTCTACCCTTTAGACTTATTAGGTAGTAGCAAAAATAATGCATGTAATAACTTTATGTATTACTAATACTTTGTTTGATACGTTTTTTCATCCTATGCATAACTAATTCTCATATGAGTTATACACTCGATTATATATTGAGGTGTGTATTACTAATACTACTTATTTTTCATGTATTAGTAATATAATGTCATGACCCAAACTGGGGCCTTGTCCGTGACGAGCATTCCGAACCATGAAGGCACGGAACACCCTTCTCTATCTAGTAATCATGCACAACATTCATATAATAAAAGATAATGCGAAAATAGAAATCTAATACAGAAACATATTCAATATGAATGTGATCATAATACTAAAAACGAAAATCCAAAATATTTCTGAATAATGATGTCTAACTCAGTCTGCAAAATCTCTACTATGAACTAAACAAAGTTATCTGAAAATTGGGACAAGGCCCCCAGTAGATCAAAACATGAATAAAGATAAATATATGAAAATAAACAGGCCTTCTGGATCATAGAAGGCTCACCACTGCACAATCTGATCTGCGATCTGAAATATCTACTATTTACCTGAACCCCTAGACTGAGCCTCAGAACCTGAAAGGAGGGGGGGGGTCAACACAAATGTACTAGAATGCGAAGCAATCCAAAATAGTGTATTTGTATACGTATAAAGTAGATGAGAGCAATTTAAGAAAACATCATGCATAAAATAGTTTCCAAAACACATGGGCATCATTTTGAAGACTATGAAACATTTCTTTGAAACCATGACTTACTCTTTGTCTTACTTCTGAGCTACATGGTACACTCTATAATCTGTAATTCTATGAGCTATATGAAATCCGCCCTAGACTCGGCGGCCAAGACCCCAGTCCAAGTTTGTTGTAAGGATTGGAGTATCTATATGGGGGACACGCAAGATCACACAGTAGGAAGCCAAAATCCCCAATTAAATCAACATGTCATGGTAGTGCACAAGATAATAAAGCAAGGCTCCTAACCATAGTCCCAATTTGGGACGACATGAATCAAGGTACACAAGATCACAAAGCATGGTACCATAATCTCGTGACGGCAAAATACGGTTTCTAGCATAGAGTTTTTCAACTCGCACTTTCTTCAGGTAATCATCTAACTCGCTTTAAGCCCATTTTTAAACCTTTTATAAACATACATCTTTCTAAATTCATAATCTGAAAATCTGATTTCAAACATGTGTTCTATCATGTTCTGAATCACTATGACTTTAACTGAGTTGGTGTCGTCACACCAAGACTTGCAAGTCCTATTTTTTAGCCATATCTTACCATGCATGATTCTTTAATTAAAACAAAATTCAGACCACCCAAGCATGCAAATAGTATAGGAAATTTTATGTTCCGAAAGCACAAGTCAAAACCATGCTAAGATTCTCATTCTTTTAATAACCATGTGGTGGTCATGTATTTTTGGTAAACGTGCAATTCTTTTATTAAAGTGTATTCAACGTTTATTGACATGCATAACCCTCTCTTTTGGATTCAAAATCATATTCAAGTCATAGCAATAATCAAGACATTTCAAACACAATTCATATCATATAAAAGATGGAAAAAATCATAACAAGAGAGGGATTCTTTAGGATTCATGCTCTCAATTGTATATTCATCCTTAAACACATACATACATATATAGTTTCAAATCAATTCGGGGGAAGGCCTAAAGACCAAAACAATACTGATCAAGGCTTCTAAAAATATGCCAGTAATCGTAAATTCAAAATCCCTTTCTTAAAAATCATGATTTCTAAACTGTTAGCATGAATTAAAGATGGTTTCTTTACCCATGACATTTTAGGAAAACCCCACGTACCTTAATTTACGAATCTTGAATGAACTCGTGCTTTAGGGATACTATTCGAACAATTGATGGGTGCTTCTTGTAGCCCTCGCATTGGGGATTCTGAATATTGAAGAATTATTGAAAACCCATGGTGAAATCTTAAGATATTTTGATTTTTGGGTTGAAACTCTATGAAATGTTCTTGGTGATTTTGAGAGAGAATGACCTTATTTTGGTGTTTGGGGGATTTAATCCCTTGTTATGGCTGAATAGGGGGTGGAAAATACCACTTTTGCCCTTTAAAACATGAAAACAGGACCTGGAAATTGGGTGCGTGCGTCGCATGCTAATCGCGTGATGCTACTGTCTCAGTCACGAAAATGGCCATAACTTTTCGCTCGGGTATCGGATTTGGACGAAATTGGTATCGTTAGAAAGCTAATTTGAAGAGTTTTCTTTTGAAGTTATGGTCGATTGAAGTTAACCCAAGTTTCGAGGCTCACAAAAACTCAAATGATCGGAAAGCCTTCAACTTGACCTTGAGTTAGAGGACCTCTATGATCTTAATTCATGCTCAAATAGGTTCCCACACTACATAATATATTAACATACCAAATTTGAATAGGATTTATGGATTTTGGAATATCAACGCATAGAAATGATGGTTTTCGTTTTAGCTCAAAATGCGGGGTGTTACATTATCTCCCCCTTGGGATCATTCATCCCCGAATGTTGGGTAGGAACTTGTTGAATAGTAAATATATGGAATTACGCGGACATGGTGTACCTTCTAAGAAAGGACATAAGTGATCTGAAATATTTAAACTTCTATCATAAAACTGAATTCTGAGCTGACTAAACTTTTCTTGCTTCAAGAAGCTGATTCATGCTAAAAATTTAGGATTCCCTTGAAATATTCATGATCAAATCATACATATTGAAATTGGGAAGTGATAACTTATGCAAGTACGAATGATAAGACAACAAGACTTTGATCGTACAAGGGTAGTACACTATTTGAGCTAAAATACTTGGAAAATTTTGAGATTATACGCTGAACTCTTATGCACCGAGTCATGAATAGATAGCTGAATCTGAAACATGATGCTTGGAATGAGTTGAATTCACAATTTATATGGATGGAATAGATTATCTCTTGGGGTTGGCCATACGCATGAAACGTCGGATAATAGGACTGGGTGAAAAGGTGGAAAAACCATAGTAACTTGTCTGCCCGACTGTTAAACTGAATTACAGACTGAATTATACCGGACACTTATACTTAACTGGAGTATCTCTTCAGCACTCTTTCTAAAGAAGTTCAAGTAGCATTAGGGAGCAAAGAATCTTGGGCCTGAGTTACACAAGACATCCAAGTAAGGAATCACCACAATTACACTACTCTATAGCATGGAATAAGGACATATAACTCATAAACTAGGATAGAATTTCCGGGCCTTAAGCGATGCAACTTCTTACTTTCAAGCTTAGCACATTCCTCGAATACTCCCTTAACTATACTATTTCCCTTGAATACCATACCCATTGGTTCAACTTATAATTCTCATATGAGCATTGACAAATCATTCTACTAATGTCTAAAGTAGCTTAAATCCTTTCACTGTGATCAAGCCTAATTCTAAATCATAAAATACAACATGCCACACCACGATACTAGTTTGAACCACATGATTCAACCTTCTATATCTTTTTAAAGATCACACCCTAAGCATAACGTGCCTTACCACCTCAATGACTAAATCTGAACTCTTACTATGGATTTACTAGCACATATTGCCTTCCTCCACATAAATCCCAATATGTCATTCGATCCTATCTTTATAACCACATATGCACTTCAAGGCAAACACCCGTAAATACATATTTCACATAGTCTATAAACCATTGTCAATATAAATCCCATGAGCTACCCCAAGAACATACACACACAAATTTCCACTAGCCATGAACCGTGGTTTGATACCATGTTTGTCATGACCCGAACTAGGGCCTGGCTGTAATGGGCATCCTGAACTATAAAGGCCCAGACATCTCTCTCAATCTGGTAATCATACACAACATTCATCTAATAAAAGAAGATGCAGAAATATGATTTAATACAGAAATATGTTCAAAACTCTGGATGCAGTTTAACAATAAGGAATGAAGTCCTAAATCAACCAAACAACATCTGGAATAGTCTGCGAAACCTTTACTACATGAGCAAATGACAACTGTCTGAAAACTTGGACAAGGCCCCCAGTAGACCAAAACTAAAGTAATAACATAATCTAAAATGAATCGGCTTTCTGGAACAAAGAAGGCTCACCACTGCACAGACCACTTCTTCCTAAATACTCTACTTCTTAGCCGGACCCCTAGACTGTGCCTCAGAACCTGGGAGGTAGGGGTTAATACAAATGCACTGGTATGCAGAGCAAATCCAAAATAATAATTTATATTCAACATATATGAGAGCAATCTAAAAATAGTTCATAAATATATCATAAATAAAAATCACATGGGCATATTTAAGAGACTCCGTAAAGATTATCAGAACTCTGTGACACTCTTTATTTTACTTCTGCGCTAGGTGGTATACTCTAAAACTCTGTTATTCCATGGGCTATATGGAATCTGCCATTAACTTGGCAGCCAAGCCCCCAACCCAAGTTTGCCTCAAGGGTTGGAGTCTCTGCCCTGTACGCCATAGGGAACTAGGATGGCATAAAAATTCCTCGTGGGCAAGTAATGTACCCATATTGGCAAAACACGGTTTCTGACTACGAGTTACTTAAAGCCATCTTCGGGCAACCACTTAACCTTATTTATGCCCATTTTTAACTCTTTAAAATAATGCATTCCCTGAAATTGAACTCTGACAAATCTAACTCTGTTATGGTATACATACATATGGTATCGTCATACCATTGACTTGTAAGTCATATCTCTAAGCCATTATTAGCATATTAAAATATCTATTTTCAAAGCATATGTTTAGGACCACCGTATCTGTAAATATCTCAAAGAACTCTTTCTTTATATTCATGTATCCATAATGCAAGAAACTCTCTTCTTTCAACATTTCAAATATACAAGGTGGTTATGTCAAAGTTCTCAATTTCATGCAAATCTTTCTCATAAAACAACACATAATTATATCAAGAAACACCCTCTCATCATCTCTAAATAATGCTCAAAATACTATGGTATTGAGGAAACTATTTTCAAAATCATAATCCATGTATTTCAACTCATTCACCATAAGATCATAAACTTAAGTTATCACAAGAGAGGGGTTTCATAATTTGTGCTCTCAAAATCTTAAATTTCAATCATCATACATATACATATATGTGTAAATCAATTTAAGGGGGGAAATGCCCAAAGACCAAATCATGAATATCACTAAACATTTATAGTGCATAATAAAATCATGGATTTCAAAATCCCTTTAACAAATTCATGCTAAAAATCTTTAAATCATATTTGAGTAATTTAAATAATCCCATGTAATTTTAGGATAAACCCCACTTATCTCAATATCAAAAAATTATGTATGATTCTCGAAGCCTACGGTTTGAGGATTCTAAATCTTCGTTCAATTTTTAAAACTCACGGTTGAATCTTGAGTTATTTGAGATTTTATTTTTGAAACCCTTGGGAGTGTTCTTGGAGGAATTTGATGAAAGTGGGTATATTTTGGTGTATTTGGGATAAAATCCCGTATTTAAGATAATTGGGGAATTGAAAATACCCAAAACACCCTTAAAATATCAGAGAAAACTAAAAAATGGCCTGCGGCGATCTCCAAGGCGTTGCTCTTGATTGAGCACCGTGATATGTAGGGCGCTGCCTTACTTATCGCCTTTCTCACACCCAGGTGAGGTGATCAGCGAGGCACCACGGGCTTATCGCCCTCGGTTCACTGGTTCATCAACCCAAACATGCCCTTAAGCTCATCTAAAAATTTCAAAACTCACCCGAGGCGTACTTTTAACTTTTCCCATCGTATATCAACAAAAAAAATCAAGAAATGAAGGTCGAGAAAGTCAAAAATAAAATCCCCAATGATTAGAAGCTCAAAGTGAGTCTAAGTACCTCTTTATACTCAGAAAAATTTTAAGGCCTCAACTCTAAAAGCTAGCTAATATGAGATAACGCACATACGACTTTGTGGGGTGTTACATTATCCCTCCCTTAGGATCATTCGTCCCCGAATGATGATTCGGAACACAACAAAGCACAATTACAAGTATCTAAGGACAAGGAAAAAATAAGACAAGGATCGTACCTTCTGTCTCATCATTCACAGGGTCAAACAGGTTTGGGTATCTTTTTCTCATGTCATCTTCTAATTCCCAAGTTGTTTTTTCAACTTTCTAATTTCTCCACAACACCTTAATCGAAACTATCTCTTTACTTCTCAATATCCAAATTTGGCAGTCTAAGATTGCAATAGGCTCTTCTTCATAAGATAGAGAATCTGACACTTTGATTTCTTCTATTGGTAACACTAGAGAATGGTCCCCAATGCATTTCTTCAATATGGATACATGAAATACCAGGTGAACTGAACCCAAACTTGCAGGCAAATCTAACTCATACGTGACTTCACCTATCCTTCTCACAATCTGGTATGGCCCTATATAGCGAGGACTCAACTTCCCTTTCTTCCTGAAATGCATGACTCCCTTCATAGGGGAGACTTTGAGAAATACCCAATCACCAACCTCGAATTCTAACTCCTTTCTCCGAACATCGGTATAGGATTTTTGTCTACTCTGAGCTATTTTGAGTCATTCTCTAATAATTTTCACATCCTTCATTACTTGGTGAAAAAGATCAGGCCTAAACAAATATGTCTCTCCCACTTCATACCACCCTATTGGCAACCTATATCTTCTCCCATACAGTGCCATAAAAGGTTCCATCTTAATACTGGCATAGTAGCTGTTATTATATGCAAACTCTATCAATGGAAAGTAATCTACCCCGCTACCTTTGAAGTCGATTACACAAGCCCTCAACATGTCCTCAAGGATTT
Source organism: Capsicum baccatum var. pendulum (assembly GCA_030864225.1). Lineage (NCBI taxonomy): Eukaryota > Viridiplantae > Streptophyta > Magnoliopsida > Solanales > Solanaceae > Capsicum > Capsicum baccatum. Next base: position 49,146,356 of record CM061552.1, on the reverse strand, counting down.
GAATGGTGCACTCATCTTGCCCATCAGTTTGAGGGTGGAAATTCGTACTCAGGTTCACTTGGGTACCTAAAACCCTCTAAAAATATCTCCAAAAATATGAAGATACTTATGTACCTCGGTCAGATATTCTTCTCAATATACAACTTCGCATAGTCATCTCCCAAATAATTAGTCCTCACAGGCAGAAAGTGGGCTGACTTGGTCATCCTATCAACAATCACCCAGATAGAATCATACTGATTTTGGGACCTCGAAAGTCCATTAATAAAGTCAATATTGATCATCTCCATTTCTACAAAGGCAAAGCTATCTCTTGAGAATTACCACTTGGCCTCATATCTTCAAATTTAATTTGTTGGCAGTTCATACACTTGGAAACATAATTATACACATCACGCTTCATATTATTCCACCAACATATAGTTTTTAACTCATGATATATCTTAGTAGATCCTGGGTGAAAAACATACCTCGAGGTGAAAGCTTCGTCAAGGATTCTTTCCTGCGGACCATCTATATCTGGCATACATAATCCACCCTGATATCTCAGTATACCATCACCACCAATCTCAAGAGACATCACCGTCTGTTGCCCCACATCATTCTTGATTTGCATCAAAATGGGGTCTTCGGCCTGTTTTTCTTTAACTTCTGCGCACAGGGATGATTTAGCTATTTCATCAACAACCACCCCTCTATCTTCGAAATCCAAGAGTCTCACCTCAATATTTGCAAGTCGGTGGATATCCTTCACCATCTCCCTCTTTCCTTTCTCAACATGAAAATGACAGCCCATAGACAACCTGCTGAGGGCGTCAGCAACCACATTTGCCTTGCCCGGATGATAGTGTAGGCTCATATCATAATAATTTAATAGTTCCATCTAACGCCTTTATTTGAGGTTCAATTCTTTCTCTGAGAAAACATACTGCAAACTCTTGTGATCAGTGAAAATATCAATATGTATCCCATAAAGATAATACTGCCATATCCTAAGTGCGAAAACCACAGCCGCTAACTCCAAGTCATGGATAGGATAACGCTCATGTACTTTCAACGGCCTAGATACATAGGCCACCATTTTACTACATTCCATAAGAACACACTTAGGTCCCAAATGGGACGCATCACAGTACACAACAAAACCCTATGTACCTTCCGAAAGGGTCAAAATAGGAGCAGTTGTCAACTTATCTTTTAAATTCTCAAAACTATTCTCATAGGAGTCTGACCATACAAACCTCACCTTTTTTTGAGTCAACTTAGTAAGTGGTGTAGTGGAGGAAAAAATATCTAGGAACCTTTGAAATACCCTGCCAAACCCAAAAAGTTCCGAATATCGGTTGGAGTCGTGGGTCTGGGCCATTTTCTATGGGGAACAACCTTAATTCCCTCATTGGACACAATATGCCCCAAGAAAGCAATAACATTCAGCCAGAATTTACACTTGGAAAATTTTGCGTATAACTTATGATCTTTGAGAGTCAGAAGGATAGTTCGGAGGTGATTAGCATGGTATTCCTCACTCTCAGAATAGACCAAAATATCATTGATGAAAATTATAACAAACAAGTCAAAAAACTAATAAAACACTCTATTAATTAGATCCATGAAAGCCGCAGGGGTGTTGGTCAACCCAAAGGACATGACTAAGAATTCACAATGACGTAGTGTGTTCAGAAAGTTATTTGGGGAATATCTGACTCTCTAACCTTCAATTGATGATATCCGAACGAAGGTCTATCTTTGAAAGCATCTATCACCCTGAAGCTTGTCAAAAAGATCGTCGATTCTAAGAAAAGGATATTTATTCTTAACAGTGACCTTATTCAGTTGACTATAATCTATACACATATTGAGGAAACCATCTTTCTTTTGCACAAAAAGTACAGGTGCACCCCAAGGAGAAATACTAGGATGAATAAAACCTTTATTTAGAAGATTCTATATGGCAGGAGAGATGGGATGGGTGTCCAGAAATAAATCAAGGCCAAACTCTATCTCCCTATCAGGTGGTACCCTGGAAGATCTTCAGGAAAAACTTTTGGAAATTCATTTACCACAGGGACTGACTGAAGAGATGAACTCTCAAGGTTAGAATCTTTTACTTGAATCAGATGATATAGACAACCTTTGAAAATAAGCTTACGAGCTCTAAGATGAGATATAAAGTTCCCTCTATGTGCTAAAGAATGACTTTCCCACTCTATGACTAGATCATTCAGAAAGGAAAAAGTGACTCTTTGGGTCCTACAATTTAGTGTGGCATAGCATGAATAGAGTCAATCCATCCCTAAGATAGCATCAAAGTAAACCATCTCAAGATCTATGAAGTCTGCTATAGTATCTCAGTTTCAAACAGATACAACACAATCCCTATACACCCTCCTAGCTACAATATAATCTCCCACTAGAGTGCAAATAGAAAAGGGATCAATAATCACATCGGGCTCAAACCCAAAACCAACAGCCATATAAGGGGTCACATAAGACGGGGTAGACTCGATATCAAGCAATGTATACACATCATGAGAGAAAATCTATAATGTACCCGTAACTATATCTGGTGAGGCTTCTGTATCCTGGCAGTTGGCCAAAGCATACAATCGGTTGCGATGACATCCAACAGCTGGAGTGGCACCCTTCTGAGGCAGCAGTGGCACAGAAGAATTAGCCTGACACTTAGCTCCTCTAACATTACCTCTCGCTGTCGGACAATCCCTTTGGATATGGTCTGGCTGGCTGCACAGGTAACATACCATGGTGCCAAACTGACATCTTTCTGGGTGGTGTCTCTCATACGTATTACATCTTGGGAAGAACCTAGTAGGCAGTGCCACACTTCCTTGCGACTACATACCCAACACTTTCGTCCCATGAATCAATGGAAAATTTTGAAAATGTCTGTCAGCTGGAGGTCTGGACACTGGAGCACAGACTGCGAATTGAGAATTTCTCCAATTCTTTTTATTTGGTCACTTGTCACCCCAGTTCCCATAATAATGTTGACTAAAGTTCTGATCTGCTGGACTGACTCTCTTGTCCTACTTTTCCTTCTCCCTAGATTTAGTGATTCTCTGTTTTTGCTCCTCTACTTGCTGCATGTGGATTGTAAGCCTAGAGAAGTCCATGTACCTATTCAGCATTACTCCCTTGCACTCAAGCACTAAATTATCTAATGACCCGATGCAAATTTTCTCATTCGAGCTCTCATATTACCAGTCATCTCTGGAGCATGACGGTCTAATTGGTTGAACTTCAGAGTATACTCCTTAACACTCATTGTTCCTTAATTTAGATTTATAAACTCCTCAGTTTTTGCCTCCCTCAACTTTATAGGAAAGACCCGATCTAGAAAGGCTTCCACAAACTCGCCCCATACTGAGGAACCAGCATTATCACCCTTCAAATCCTTCCACTCACTATACCACTGGTTTGCAACTTCTTTAAGATGACAAGCTACTAATGTTACCCCTTCTACCTCTTCTACATGCATCACCTTGAAAATATTCTCCATCTCATCCACAAATTTCTATGGATTCTCCTCTACTTTAGTTCCAGTAAACTTGAGCGAATTCGTTCTTATAAACTAACCTATCCTAGTAGCCTCAGACGTAACAGATGCAGACCCAATATTTTATGATCGTTGAGTTTGTGCGGCCAACAACTGTGAAAGCATATGAATAGACTGTCTGAATTCTGCATTCGAAATATCTCTCTGAGAAGACTGAGGCCAGCTGACATTTGTCTTTGGGTCCTGAGGGGGATTGGTCGAGACTGGAGATACTTCCAGAGTCATAAAAGGTTCTGGGGTGAGAGCTATGTTATGGGTCCGCATCCCATGAGAGAGACGGACCACATAAGTCTGAGCATTTTGATTGTTGGAGCAACGAGGAGGCATGGCTATTTTTTCTGAAATACAATAGATCATATGATTAGAGGACAAATTAGAATCTGAGCAAGAACTAAGTCACCAAGAGGGGAACATTCCTAAACTCCTATTATCCTCCTGCTTATAAGTGTGGCATGCTACACACCCATAAAAAAAACTCTACTCGATGCTATTTTGCAGACATCCTGGGACCATGAACCAAGCTCTGATACCATATTTATCATGACCTAAACTAGGGCTTGGCCGTAACGGACATCCCGAACCATAAAGGCCCAGACGTCCCACTCAATATGGTAATAATACACAATATTCATATAATAAAAGAAGATACAGAATATGATTTAATATGAAAACATGGTCAAAACTATGGATGCAGTTTAACAATAAGGAATAAAGTCCTAAATCAACTAAACAACATCTGGAACAGTCTGTAAAACCGTTACTATATGAGAAAATGACAACCATTTGAAAATTAGGACAAGGCCCCCAGTAGAAAAAAACAAAAGTAATAACAAAATCTGAAATGAACCGACCTTCTGGAACAAAGAAGGCTCACCACTGCACGGACCACTTCTCTCTGTATACTCTATGGCTTAGCCAGACCCCTAGACTGGTTAATACAAATATATTGGTACGTAGATCAAATCCAAAATAATAATTTATATTCAACATATATGAGAGCAATCTGAAAAATAGTTCATAAATGTATCGTAAATAAAAATCACATGGGCATATTTAAGATACTCTGTAAAATCATCAGAATTTTGTGACACTCTTTAATTTACTTCTGCGCTAGGTGGTATACCGTACAACTCTGTTATTCCATGGTCTATATAGAATCTTTCATTAAATTGATAGCCAATCCCCCAACCCAAGTTTACCACAAGTGCCGGAGTCTCTACTCTATACGCCATAGGGAATTAGGCTGGCTTAAAAATTTCTCGTGGGGAAGTATGTACCAGTACTGGCAAAACACGATTTTTGAATATGAGCTACTTGAACTCAAGCCATCTTCGGCCAACTACCTAACCCTGTTTATGCCCATTTTTAACTCTTTAAAATCATGCATTCTCTGAAATCAAACTCTGACAAATCTAACTCTGTTATGGCATACATACATATGGTATCGTCATACCATTGACTTGCAAGTCATATCTCTGAGCCATTATTAGCATATTAAAATCTCTATTTTCAAAACATATATTTAGGACCACCTTATTAGTAAATATCTCAAAGAAATATTTCTTTATATTCATGTACGCATAATGCAAGAAACTCTCTTCTTTCAATGTTTCAAATAACAAGGTGTTCATATCAAAGTTCTCAATTTCACGCAAATCTTTATCTTTAAAACAACACATAATTATATCAAGAAACACCCTCTAATCATCTCCAAATCATGCTCAAAATACTATGATATTGAGGAAACTATTTTCAAAGCCATAATCCATGCATTTCAACTCATTTACCATAAGATCATAAACTTAAAGTTATCACAAGACAGGGGTTTCGTAATTTGTTCTCTCAAAATCTTAGATTTCAATCATCATACATATACATATATATGTAAATCAATTAAGTGGGAAAAGGCCTAAAGACCAAATCATCAATATCACTAAACATTCATAGTGCATAATAAAATCACATATTTCAAAACCCCTTTAACAAATTCACGCTAAAAATCTTTAAATCATATTTGAGTAATTTCAATAAGCCCATGTAATTTTAGGATAAAACCCACGAACCTCAATATCGGAAAATAATAGATGATTCTTGAAGCCTACGGTTTGGGAATTTCGAATCTTTGATCAATTTCTAAAACTCACGTTTGAATCTTGAGTTGTTTAGAATTTTATTTTAAAATGCTTAGGAGTGTTCCTGGAGGAATTTGATGAAAATGCATGTATTTTGGTGTATTTGGGATTAAATTCCATGTTTAAGATAATTGGGGAATTGAAAATACCCAAAACACCCTTAAAATCTCAGAGAAAACTGAAGAATGGCCTGGGGAGATCTCCAAGGCACTGCCCTTGGTTGAGCATTGTGATAGATAGGGCACCGCCTCGCCTATCGCCTTGATCACACCCAGGTGAGGTGATTAGCGAGGCGCCATGGGCTTATCGCCCTGGGTAACTGGTTCGTCATCCCAAACATGCCCTTAAGCTCATCTAAAAATTCCAAAACCCACCCGCGATGTACTCTTAAATTGCCCCATTGTATATCAACAAAAAAACAAGAAACGGAGGTTGGGAAGGTCGAAAATAAAATTTCCGAAGATTAGAAGATCAAAGTCAGTCTTAGTCCCTCTTTATACTTAGAAAAATTTTAAGGCCTCAACTCTAAAATCTAGCTATTATGAGATAATGCACATACGACTTTGTGGGGTGTTACCGCTATATTGGAGAAATTTATATTAATTCAAATGCTCATCTTCACTTCAATCAACATTAATTGTAAATTTAAGAAGCATCCACTTTACACTTGTATTATTTTTATTTGATTACAATCAGTCTTGTGGATATAATATTCCATGAAACGTAGAAGAAATTATTTAATGAATATAGACCCCTATTTGAACAACAAAGAGTTCAATTCCTAGGATAGAATATAGACACATTTCTAAGAAATTGCTTCTTTCTTTGACTTAGTTTGCCCACTTCAAAAAGGTTGCAAGTGGCCAAGTTTACAATTTACAACTAATATTCAAGAGGGGATTTAGAATTTTTTGCTTTAGGAACTCAATCTCAAAGACTAGCGTTGAATCAATTACATTCGTAAACTTATGCAATTATACCTATTACTTATGCAATTTTCGTGACATTTTACTCATAAAAATTATACTATTTAAAAGTAAATATTGTGTTTAGTTGAATATAGATGATATCTTTGAACTACAATTGTTCCTGCTAATATTATGTTATATTTGGAGATTGATTTAAATCCGTGTTATAATTTACTCTCTTTGATAGTTTAAATGAGTCCACCATAATAATAAGGATTTGATTCAATGGTTGGACCTTGTATGAAGAAAACAAAGAACAACAAGAACACAAAGTATATAGCAATAACATAAATGACAAGGGATGTTTAATAAAAATGTTATCTTCAATTGTTCCTTCTAACATTATTAGCATGCTTTATGAGTTGGTCATATGATTGGATGCACCAGAATCAACAATCCAAAAATTAGATTTAACATTAATACCTTATAATCGTGATGCTGTAAAGGCAGATACGATCATTTGTTATACCATTTCAGGAGTAAGAACTTGTCTTAAGGGTCCTAAAGATGAGTTCTCAAGAGTGGAACCATTTATTGCTGAATGAAAATTAATTACCTTACGATTCTAGGGGAGTGTGGGACACTCTTTGATAATGTGTCCTTGTTGTTTACAATAATTACAAAACTTCTTACCATAATTTCTAGCAATATGTCCATATTCCTTGCATTGTAGCATTGATTTCTAGTCATATCCATACTCATACCTTTACCTTGAGCAGAAAATGTAACAGCGACGTAATTTCCTCTTTTTAAAGCATTTGTGTGACAAAATACTGCTCTTCATGAAACAATTCCCTAAAACAAACATCCAGGGAGGGAGACGGGTCACGATTTATCAAGTTAGAGAGAACACTCTCAAACTCAGAGAGTAACTTCATCAAAAATTGATCTCGCTTGCTTTGCTCATGAACTTGCTGAATTATAGTGAGAGATTCAGAAGGTATTTTGGCATAAACAATATCTGTAAATTCAGCCCGTACGTTTTGAAATCAAGAATAATAATCCTCAATAGAAAGACCTCCTTGAGAGTAATTAGCAATTTCATACTCTAAGTGAAAGCATCAAGCACTATTATCTTGGTTGTAAACCTTTTGTAAAAATCCCACATGGCCTTAGCTGTCTTGTAAGGCCTGAAATTAGAAACAATAAGAAGGTTAATTAACCCTAAAAGCCATGTCATCACCCAAGCATCTTTAATCTTCCATTCACCTAACTTTGTAGGATAGTAGGAGCAGAAGGATCTGCTCTATCTATATAGCCCCATAGTTCTTTTCTAACGACAAATAATTGAAACTGAAACTCCTATGATGAAAAACAATTTCTAGTAAAATAAACAATGAATGATTCAAACTGATATGAACTCATATTTATGAAAACTAGAAACACTAACTCAAAAAGAACAACCAAAATGACCAAGATCTAAGTCGTAGGTGTTAATTATCGAGGAACAATCAACAAAACTGAAATTTTTAATATAAATTTTGAAAGAAACCACAAATGAACTCTATGAAACAAGACAGCCAAGAGAAGGATTTAACACCATGTCAGTTTTCTGATGAATGCCTCTCAATGTTGAGAGTCTTGTCATTAAATAGAAAATATTCAATGATTGCATCCCTAACGATCCGTCTTGAGAATGGGTAAACTCCCATATTGGTTGGGAAATGGACTGGTAGTTTGCTTAGATGGATTTGGGTAATATTCACCTCTTGAGCTAGCTTTTGAGGTTGAGTTAGACCCAAGGTCCATATCTTATCATGGTATCAGAGCCATGTCCATCCCTATTTTGGACTTTCGGTCCACGCACCAGTGCTAGTTGGGCCTGGGCATGAGGGGGTTGTTAGAGTGGGTAAAGTCCCACATTGGTTGGGGAATGGACTAGTTTTTTACTTATATGGACCTGGGTAATGGTTATAGGTTGCTAATGGTAGTAATTTACCCATTACCAAGGTTGGGGATATTGCTCCAACTTTCAAGAATATTTTTGTTTCACCGAAGCTCTCAACTAGTCTTATTTCAGTTGGACAATTGGTTGATAGCAATTGTGATGTAAATATTTCTCATAATGGTGTGTTGTGCAGGATCAGGTATCGGGGACTATAATCGCGAAGGGGCCTAAATTTGGAAGATTTTTTCCTATACAATTTTTCATATCTCCTGTTATATCTTTTGCTTGTACTTCTACAACTAATAAGACTGAGCTTTGGAATACGCGTCTAGGACATCCAAATTTTGTTGTGTTGTCTCATTTATCAAATTTTGGTTTATTAGGAAGTAAAAATTAATTTTTCCCTGCTTCATTTGATTGTTCTACTTGTAAATTAGGAAAAAGTAAAATTCTTCCTTTTCCTAATTTGGGTAGTCTTTCTACAAAGTGTTTTGATGTTGTTCATAGTGATGTTTGGGGTATTTCACCCATTTTTTCTCATGTTCAGTTCAAGTACTTTGTGATATTCATAGATGATTATAGTCGATTTATGTGGGTGTATTTTCTTCGTACCAAATCTGAAGTATTTTCCATGTTCAAGATATTTTTGGCTTACATTGAGACTCAATTTTCTAATTATATAAAATTATTAAGATATGATTCTGGTGGAGAATATATGTCAAATGAATTCAAAAAAAAAAATTCTTTACAAAGGAATTGTCTCACAACGCTCTTGTCCAACAAAATGGGTTGCTGAGCGTAAAAATCGTCATCTTTTAGATGTCACTCGTACTTTATTGATTGAGTCCTCTGAACCATCTAAATATTAGGTTGAAGCTTTGTCTACTTCTGTCTATTTAATTAACAGACTGCCATCAAAAGTGTTAAATCTTGAGTCTCCATATTTTCATCTTTATCACCAAAATCCAAGCTATGATAATTTTCATACATTTGGTTGTATTTGTCTTGTGCATCTTCCTCCTTCTCAGCATAATAAAATTTCTTTTTAGTCTACTAAATGTGTTTTAAAGGGTTATAGTACTTCAAAAAAAAGGTTTTCTCTGTTATGATCCATGTTCTAATAAATTTCATGTTTCTAGAAATATTGTTTTCTTTGAGAATCAATATTTTTTTCCTACTCATGTTGAGTCATCTCCTGCTTCTCTTATTCTTCCTACTTTTGAGGATTTTTCATCTTCTTCTAAGAGGTTCAAACCCAAATTTGTGTACGAACGTTGGCAGCCAACTTTATCCCCTCCTGATATTGATCCGCCACTTGAAACTACACCACAACTAGAATCTGAGAATTCTTCAAGGCTTGCTCCTATTAATCCCACTCGATGATCTACGAGAGTATCTTGTACTCCTAATTGGTATGGATTTTCATCTAATTTATCCACCATTTCTGTTTCAACTTGTAACTCACAAGCTTCCAAGCATAAATGTTGGCAGAAGGCAATAGAGGAAGAACTTTGGGCTCTCAAAGAAAATGACACATGGGATATTGTTTCATGTCCTTCAAATGTCCATCCAATTGGATGTAAATGGGTTTATTCAATTAAAATTCATTCTGATGGAACTATTGATTGGTATAAAGCTCGGTTGTTTGTTCTTTGTAATAGGCAGGAGTATGGTGTGAACTATGAAGAGAATTTTGCATCGGTAGCAAAAATGACTACGGTGAGAACTATTATTGCCATTGCTGCTTCACAAAACCGGACTCTTCAACAAATGGATGTCAAAAATGCTTTTCTTCATAGTGATCTCAAAGAGGATATTTATATGAAACCTCCACTAGGTTTGTTCTCATTGCTTACATTAGATATATGCAAGTTAAAGCGGTCTTTGTATGGATTAAAACAAGCTCCCAGAGCTTGGTTTGACAAATTTAGGTCTACTTTGCTACAATTCTTTTTTTAGCAGAGCAACTATGACTCATATTTGTTTCTTCGAAAAACATCCACAGGTTGTGTTCTTATTTTTGTATATATGGATGTCATTATTATTTATTCTTCACTAATCACTAGCCTACAACAACAACTTAAGGATTCTTTTAATATGAAAGATCTTGGTACTCTTACATATTTCTTGGATTTGGAAGTTCATCGTGCTTCATTTGGTGTGTTTCTAAATCAACACAAATATACCCAATATTTGATTTCTTTGTTAGGTCTTCAGCATTCCTCCTCTGTGGATACTCTATTAGAATTGAATGTAAAGTATAGCCGGGAGGAAGGCGATCTTCTTCCTGATCCAATTATATTTCATCAATTAGTTGGGAGCTTAAATTACCTTACTATTACTAGTCCTGATATCTCTTTTGCAGTTCAGCAAGTTAGTTAGTTCATGCGATCTCCCCTTTATCTTCATTTGGTGGCTGTCCGTCGCATCATTCGATATCTCCAAGGAATATCTAATCGTGGATTATTCTTTCCCAGTGGTTTGCCTATTTGTCTTAATGCTTTTATTGATTCTGATTCGGCATGATGTTTTGACACTCGTCATTCGGTTACTGGTTGGTGCATGTTTCTTGGAGAGTCTCTGATATCTTGGAAGAGTAAGAAGCAAGACCGCGTGTCAAAATCTTCAATAGAGGTTGAATATCAAGCAATGTCTACTGCTTTCTCCGAGTTTGTGTGGCTACGTGTATTACTTGCTAAGATTGGATTTCCTCAATCTAATCCTACTCCTCTACATGCAGACAATACAAGTGTTATTCAGATTGCTACTAATCCGGTTTATCATGAGCGGACCAAACACATCGCAGTAGACTATTATTATATACGAGAAGCTATAGATAAAGGTGTCATTACTCTTCCACACGTGTCTAAATAGCTGATGCATTTACAAAATCAATGGCACGACGACGACATCAGTTTCTAGTCGGCAAATTGATGCTTCTTGATCTACCAACATCAATTTAAGGGGGGAGGGGGGGGGGATGTTAGCATGATGTAAATATTGTATATTAATGTAACCATATATTGTTGTATATTAGTGTAATTACATAGATTTGATTTAGTAGTTAAAGAGAATAATAGTGGCTTTAGTAAGAGTAGATTTGGTGGGATAGAATAGCGGATTTAGAGGGATAGAAAAGCTGATCTTTAGGGATAGGAAGACAGATCTTTACGAATGTAATCATTGAATATTTTCTATTTAATGACAAGATTCTCAACATTGAGAGGCATTTGGCCGAAAAATGACAAATATTAGGTCATATTTGGAGATTGATTCAACTCTGTCTTACAACTTACTCTCTTCGGTAGTTTAAATGAGTCCACCAGAATAATAAGGATTTGATTCATTGGCTGGTCCTTGTATGAAGAAAACAAAGAACAATAAGAACAATAATTGCTTTTTCCATTAAAATGTTGTGCTTTATTATTATTTTTTTCCTTTTCTTTTAAGAGAACAAACTTGGTTTGCGTCATCCTCAAGATACTTATTAATGAAAATGGGTACATTGAAAATAAAAATTAATACTTGCTTTACCCATCCATCTAAATCCAAGAAGGCACCTGCAAGGCTGCAATGCGATAGAAACTCCAACAACACCAAGTTAATAAAATACAGAACTAAAACAAGAAAAAAAATAGGTCCAATCGTTTATACCAAGATTTTGTCAATTAATATTCTCAATTCAATTTGTAGCACTTAATTAAGGTCAAATCGTTTGGTTTAATGTAAACACCAAATTCAAGTATGTATCTTGCAAGTGCTACTAAGCAGTTAACACACTTCAACTCAATGTGAAAATCAGCAATATTCCTTCACTTTGGAGTCTTGCATTTGCATATGCGCATTTGTTCAAAGTATAACTTTACTCTCGTAGAATGTAAACACCTTTAATTCTTAAATCCGTTAATTCCTTTGTTTCTTTGGCATGCAGCATATATAAAAACACATTGTTTACTTAACCAAGAAGCATAGAGAAAAAGAGAAGGGGAGCAGTTTCGACATTGTTCTTCGCATCTTATATATAGAGAATTAGATGCCTTCAAACATGATATTTATGACCATAACTGAATTTTATTAAGCCAGATGGTTTCTTGATGCTACGAATGGTGGTAATTTGTTTGCAGCTAGGGGTGATTTATGTGGTCCTATGAACAAGGGTGATGTAACATCCCACATTTTTTGGGCTAGAATTCAAACCGTCGGAACTACGCGTTTAGAGGCGGAGCTAGCCTCCTTTAGGGGGTTCGGCCGAACCCCTTCGACAGAAAAATATACTATTTATACATTATTAAAATTATTTTTTCTGTGGTTATAGCAGGTGTTGAACCCCTTCGACTAAGTTTTCTTTGAATATTGAACCCCCTCAATTGAAATCCTGGCTCCGCTAACACTTATAAACTAGAACCCAATGATTCCTTGTTAATATATGTGTGTTGATCAATTCTATAATGTGGGAATACCTTTTAATATGAATTGAGGTCACAAAAATCTCTTAACTCAAAGACGAGTCGAGAACTTTTCTATCGATTACGTTTTAGTGAATGATTCAACTTGGGTCAACTTCCAAAGACCATTACTCCTATTATATAATGAGTTAATTAGACTACTATATACCAAATGAAATAGCTTCAAGTCTTGTTTCCAACGCTACTAGTTTCACCATAATCCGATATCGGGATAGAAAATTGTGCTCATTTTACTTCACGGTGTCCGTCTGTCAACAAGGTGACGACTTGAAGTCCGTCAACTAAGTGACGAGCTATCAACTTCGTCGTCATCCATAACCAGAAAACACCCTACAGCACTTGCAAAGGATACGACTAGGTTGATAAGCCATCACCCTTAACCAGAAAGTGTCCAAGTCTAGTTAGAGGCTGAGGACTAGGCTGATAAGTTATCAACTAGTTGATAAGCTGTCCACTAAGTCATGAACTAAAATTTCCTGCAATATTTATTCAATTTCTTTAGGGGTATTTTGGTCTTTTCCTCACCTCAAAACCTACACCCACGATTTAAAAACTCTTTAAACGTCAATTACCCATGATATGTTAGCTTCTCATCGTTCATTCTCTTCTCCACTCTCCGAGATAAAAGTTAGGGTTTTTTTCAAAAACTCATGCTTCCAATGCTTAGATTCATGATATCAATGAGAAGTCATATAGGCAACTATTCTTGAAATTAAATTTATCCACATGGTCACATAGCTAACAATTGTTGACTGCAAATTTGTCATCATTGGTACATCACTCACTATATATACCACTATATATGCATGTTTCTATTTCAATTCAAACCATAAGCAATTACTCACCAGAAGAAAATAAAAATCAAGAAAGAAGCAAAAAGAGAAAGAAAAACAAAGAAGATTCAAGTGGTTATTTTGGTGCTTTTGGCCTTGTTGTTAACCACAACAAGTTCTCAAAATTGTGGAATACAAGCAGGAGGGCGTGCCTGTGCAAACAGGTTGTGCTGCAGCCAATTCAGGTTCTGTGGTACGACTCGGGAATACTGTGGAGCTGGTTGCCAGAGCAATTGTCGCCTTTATGCCATTGACAGCACTAGCGAAGGAGAAAATGTTTACAATGACGAACACAAGAATAATGGCGGTCCCAACTAATAAACGTATGATACCTCTCTAAAAGGTATAAGGTATAATATCAGGTGTTGTGTGTTTAAAATAAGTTGTAATTTCATAATAAAGTGAGAGCTCACTGTAAAACTTTCACTGGGACTTCAGTGTCATGTGTGGAACACTATGTATGTAAAATTATCCTTTCTCGGGGATTTTTTATGTTAAATTTATCAATGTTCGTTAATAATACTAAAAATATTATGTAAGTATCAGAGCTATATTTATATTAGGTGTCAATGAGGTTTTCGTAACTTTAAAATTGATAGAGTTGCAGCCACGCTATTCACCTGATATAATTTAATTTTCAGCTTGACTGTGATCTGATAATGTAATAGCCCACAAAATCGCGTGTCAAATTCAGCTCGTAAAGCTCCATGAAAGATCCCAAGACTTAGAAAAATTTTGCTAAGTGTTCAAGATTCAACATTTAGTCTTATTTTTGACCTCCAGTCTTATTTTAGACCCCCAAACTTTGGGAATTTATTTGGCGACCTTCCCGACATCCGTTCTTCAATTTTCAAGTTGCGTTACGATCGGGAAAGTTCATAGTATATCCCGGGTGAGTTTCAAAACTTTTGGAGTAGTGTAAGAGCACATTTGGGTGCCCAAAATAGAAGTCCCGGGCGATTAGCCCGCGCCGCCTGCTAACTCCAGTGCTTGCCCAGATTTTTTTCAGCATTTTAGGGTCAACTTCAAATGATCATAACTCCATGTATATAATGAACTGTGAGAGCTGATATATATCAAAGGAAATCTATGAGAGTATTCTTTCAAATTCAATTGGTTTCATCTAATTTGGGCATCTGCATAAAAGTTATGATCTATTTACTTTATCCAGACAGTCAACAAAGGGACTATTGCGTTTTTTTCTCTTTTCTTAAGGAAATTTTGGTCATCTCCCACCCCTTATATACCCATAAACACGGAATTAAGCCCATTTTCAAACAAAATACACTCTTTTCTTCCATTTTCTATCAAGAACAAGAAGATGGTTTTCAATTGGGGATTTAATTTCAAGATTCTTTCCATCAATCTTCCAAGAATCACGAACTAAGGTATGCGTGTTTTGATTTATGGATTCCTTTCATCTATAAAGCTCAAAAAAATCATATTCTAAATTATGTATTATGATATTTATGATGTTGATGGTTAATGATCATGTTGTTGAAATTTGATGATGCCCAAGATGGGATCTTAGTATGTTTGTATGAAACTATGGTGGCATATGATGTATAAACATGTGAAATTGGTGGTTGAATACTTGTAATCTTGATGAATCCACCTATGCTAAAGATTTTCATTTATGGTGTTTGTGAAAATACCTAAGAGACTAGACATCATTCTTTTATGACATAATAGGTCCTAAATGACTAGTCCATGTTCTATGCTTATGTTCAACATGATTTCCATGCAAATTGTTACGCATTGTTGTTGTAATATGGAATGCTCATGAATTGAATTTATGCAAGTATTTACATGTTATATGCATTTCCTTTTTATGATCAAGAATATGATAGCCATGTGTAGTATGAAATCCCCTACTTATGCTATTATGAATTGTGGACTCTATTCTTATGATCAAGTCAATCATGTGTGTCAGTTTCTTCCCATCGAGTCCTGAGGGTACTTGTACCTAAAAAATATAGTCGTGTTCCTAGAGCCATGTCATGTTGTCATGATATCCTCAGTCAAGCCATGCTCAGTAGAATTCAGTCAATGGAAATTCAGTAACCTCAGTACGAGTCCAGTTCTACTCAGTACTCAGTAACTTCAGTTCTCTCAGTCATTCCTCAAATCTCAGTAGTATTTCGTCAGTAAACGAAACCCATTAAATTTAGCTTAGCTCAGCTAAGCAACACTATCAGTCCAGTTAATTAGTTTAGTTAATCAGTTCAGTTAGTCATGCTCTATATCTATTTAGATGGGAGTAGAAGTTAGCACCGAGTGAATCCAAGGATGGGAACACACACTATCAGATAAGGGTGTGATTCTTAGTAGTCACCCTTGCATTTTAGAACTATATAGATAGCATAGGTTGAGACATCAAAACTTTCAGCTTGAGGGTTGATGAGGCGAACATCCTTCGTTCTCTTTTGGGGACACTTCCAGATTTGAGGGTCACTCATAGCTTGTCTTTACCCATGGCACGGTATTGACACCCTTCCAATCAGGGCAAGGATTGGACCCCAGTTCAGCTACATTAGCATACATAGGGCATGCCGGTTAAACTACTACCTCCCACAGTTTCAGTCATTCAATCTCAGTAAAAGAACTCAGATAGTTCTTCAGAATATCAAGACTGTCAGATACAGTCAACTCAGATATAGTACGAAACTCCGATAGTTCCATCAGATTTAGGGCTGTCATCTACAGTCACCGAGTTATCAGTATCCATTATCAAGGCTATTAGATATAGTAACTTATATTATCAACTATATCAGCTATCAAAAATCATTTTCCAGTCATATTAGATTTCAGTAAACTCATGTTATTAGTACTCAATTTCAGGACTGTCAGATACAGTCAATTAGACCAGTTCTTTATAATCAGGACTGCTAGAAACAATCATTCCTTATCAGTAATAAAGTATCAGTCTCCTAATATTAAGTAATACAGTATCATTTCCTCACTTATTAGTGATTCACAGATCAATATTAGTAAACACTGTCATTTAGTATCTAGGAACCGGTAAACTCATGTTGTCAGTGTTCAGACTCAGTAGTCAGTATTATCACGAGTTCATTAGCATTTACTTATGTATGTATGTGTTCTCACGTTCATGTCAGTCAGCATTGTTCATGCATGCAAACCCTTTGCATTTAGCCTACCTCACTCGTATACTCAGTACTCTCAGTTGTACTGACGCATTCGCGCTATGGTGCTTTCTTTTATGTTACACCATAGGTTCAAATACACTATTTCCAGACCAGTAGTAGCAGTAGCATATCTACTATCATAGTTCCAGCAGTGAGTCCTCATCTCCCGAGGGCGTGATCATTACTTATGTTATGGTTTATTTTAGTTCAGTTTTGCTAGTCGGAGTTAGTTGGGGACATGTCTCATCAACTCTCAATTCAGAAAGTCATGTTAGAGGCTTTTCAGACTAGTATGTTCAGACTTCAGATAGTATTACTGTCACACCCCATTTTTTTTCACCGCATCCGATCCCCGCTAGACAGTCGGTTTTAGAGAAAATGGGTTTTCCCAATTGAAGTGACGTTTTGAAAAAGGGATTATTTTGTTTACAGAGTCGCCACTTGGAATTGAGTTTGGGTGTCCCAAGTCACCTTATTGAATCCCTCTTCAAAAGGAAATGACTCTTTAATTTTTATTTTTTGGGTCTGCGAACTAGAAATCCGGATAAGGAATTCTGTTGACCGAGGGGAAGGTGTTAGGCACCCCTCGAGTCCCGTGGTTCTAGCACGGTCGCTTTAATGACTTACGTCTGGCTTAAATTAATTTTTTTTTTTTGTTTTGGATTCACAATATTTGTTAACCTAAAAGTTTTTTGCCTCCCGCTTTTAATTTATTTTGAAATTATTTATTAATAAACACGTCCTAAACACCCCAATAGGAAAGTCAATTTATTACAGCTTAAACAAATAGTTGTAAAGATACTGAATATTTAGAACTCATTTTCTTTAACTTTCATTAAAATAACAAGAAAGGTTTTATCACCTTTAGATAAAATTCAAACTTTTCAAATATATATGATTAACTAAAATTAATTAATATAAATACGATTATATAGTCATGAAGATCCGATAACCAAAACTAAAATTTCAGCTATGAACTAAATGTTATTTTGCAAATATGTGATAAATAATATATCATATATAACACCAATTGATTTTTTTTTTAATTTCTTGTTTTGCTATTTCACTTTTTTTTTTTTTTAAGTCTTATGTATGTATTCCCCTTTTCTGTTCCTAAAGCATGCATGGTGTATGTGTGTGCATGTATTTATTTCATTTTTTTTTGCATGCATGGATCATATCTTATATCAAATCTCATTCCAAATTTAATAATGACAGAGTTGAATGCTTTAATATCATAATAACAAATGTAAAATAAGAGTATCTCCATATCATAATATTGAAATTGAATTTCACATTATTGTGATATTACATTATTCAAAGAAAGATAGATGGTTACCCTCTTACGGGAATAATTCTTAACAACAACAAGAAGAAGCCTCGAACTTAAACCGTGACCAAAACTCAAAGTCTTTTGATGTGAGGAATTTTTGGTTTTTATTTTTTCTCTATGTGTTCCTTATGTGTGCATGTGTGTGGGTTTTTTTTCTCAAATTAGTCCATATGTGTCTTCTTTTTTTTTTTCTTGAGTGTTTTATGTGTGTGTTTATATAGAGAGTGTGTGTGCTTGAGTGAGAATGGGAGTTGAGGGAATAGTGGGGGAAAGATGTAGTGGAGGTAATGGGGAGGTTTAGTGGGAGAAATGGAATGTGGGAAAGGTTATGGGATGTGGGGAAAGTTAAGGGAATAAGTATGGGATGTGGGAAAGGTTATGGGAATAAGTATGTGATGTGGGAAAGGTTAGGGGAATGGGAAGATTGGGTAGTTTAGGATAAGTTTTTTTTTTTTTTTAATATTTTAAATAAAATAAACATAATAAAATCTGATAAAATACATAAAAAGTTAACAACTAGTCTTAGAAATATGATTAAGAAATATTAATATCACTAGATTTTTTATTAAAAGTTAAAAAAAAATGTAATTTAGAAAATTTCCTTTTTCCTAAAATATATAAACAAAATAAAACTTATTAAAAAATGTGACTCTATTTTTTGTAGTTTTCAAAATTTTTAACGAACCTCAAAGTAAGATAAATTTAAAATGCCTAAAAATAAAAATAAAATAAAATAAAATAAAATAAAAATTAATTGAACATTAAAATGGTATAAAAATATTAGGTTTGGGTCAAAAATTAGGTGTTTACAGAATGCCCCTCTTTGCTTGGAAATATGAAGAATTTTCAAGCAAAGAAGTAAACAGAACTAATTTTTGGCTCAACCCTTTATTCAATATTAATATGTAAATAAGTGGGAAAGAGGTGTGACCGAGCCCTGGCTTTGGGCATCCTACATATCTTGGGTTATAAGAGAATCAGGTCACGTGTAGTTCAAATAGGTGTAGGTATGAGTGGATGAATTGGAGAGTCGGTTTGAGGTCCCGCTGAGTTTTCAGTTCGTGGCTCTTTTTTATTACATCAGAAAAAAGAAAAATAAAACTAAAAATGAAAGATACAAAATCCTCTCTATTCTAATTATCTTGATTCTCTTTCTTCAGATCTTCTTCTTGGATCTTCAGTTATCGCCTCACCTTCTTCTGGTGGGTACCTCGATCCCAAGATTTGATCTTGAAGTTAGGATTTGAGATTTGAACCTGCAACTTGGATTGAGTCATTGACACTCTGCCAAAGAACAGTCCATAGAATAATTTGGATGCTTATTCTCCTTATCAGAAGCTAAAAAGATGTCTCTTGAGATGTTGGGCTGCTACAGATACAGAGCTGACTCTAACTATCTTCAACCTGGTCATTCTTCTATATTCTGATCGGAGATGAAATTCGATTCTTGGATAAACCTGTGCTTCGCAGAAAACCTGCAAGCCATCAAAGAAGACGAAACAAAACAAACAAAATTTTCTGCTCCAGTTTACACTAGGAAAATTTTGTGAGTTATTAGAAAAACTATAATCTAAAAATAAATGAATGAATGGATAAAATTTTAAGCTAGGAGCGTGATAATATAAGGGCCCTATTCTTAATGATGCAACCAAAGGAAGTTATCCTAATGAATGCAAGGGAAAGAATTAGGATTTTCGCTTATAAAAATGTGATGCGGGATTGTCATGCCCTGTGAAGACATGAAGAAGAAAAAAAAAAAAGATTTATTTCCTAAAATGCCAACTAGGGGATGGCGCCCTATGAAGATGGATAAAATGTCACCTAGGGGATGGTGCCCGGTGAAGACGAAAAAGATGTCACCTAGGGGATGGTGCCCTATGAAGATGAGATAAGATGTCAACTAGGGGATGGTGCCCTATGAAGACGAAAAAGATGTCAACTAGGGGATGGTGCCCTATGAAAACAAAAAAGATGTCAACTAGGGGATGGTGCCCTATGAAGACGAAAAGGATGTCAACTAGGGGATGGCGCCCTATGAAGACGAAAAAGATGTCAACTAGGGAATGGTACCCTATGAAGACGAGATAAGATCTAGGGAATGGTGCCCTATGAAGACGAAAAAGATGTCAACTAGGGGATGGTGCCCTATGAAGACGAAAAGGATGTCAACTAGGGGATGGCACCCTATGAAGACGAGATAAGATGTCAACTAGGAGATGGTGTCCTATGAAGATGAAAAAGATGTCAACTAGGGGATGGTGCCCTATGAAAACAAAAAAGATGTCAACTAGGGGATGGTGCCCTATGAAGACGAAAAGGATGTCAACTAGGGGATGGTGCCCTATGAAGACGAAAAAGATGTCAACTAGGGAATGGTACCCTATGAAGACGAGATAAGATCTAGGGGATGGTGCCCTATGTAGACGAAAAAGATGTCAACTAGGGGATGGTGCCCTATGAAGACGAAAAGGATGTCAACTAGGGGATGGCGCCCTATGAAGACGAGATAAGATGTCAACTAGGAGATGGTGTCCTATGAAGATGAAAAAGATTTCAACTAGGGAATGGTACCCTATGAAGACGAGATAAGATCTAGGGGATGGTTCCCTATGAAGACGAAAAAGAATGTCAACTAGGGGATGGTGCCCTATGAAGACGAAAAGGATGTCAACTAGGGGATGGCGCCCTATGAAGACGAGATAAGATATCAACTAGGGGATGGTGCCCTATGAAGATGAGATAAGATGTCAACTAGGGGATGGTGCCCTATGAAGACGAGAAAGATGACAACTAGGGGATGGTGCCCTATGAAGACGAAAAGGATGTCAACTAGGGGATGGTGCCCTATGAAGACGAGAAGGATATCAACTAGGGGATGGCGCCCTATGAAGACGAGATAAAGATGTCAACTAGGGAATGGTGCCCTATGAAGACGAGAAGGATGTCAACTAGGGGATGGTGCCCTATGAAGACGAAATAGATGCCAACTAGGGGATGGTGCCCTATGAAGACGAGAAGGATATCAACTAGGAGATGGTGTCCTATGAAGATGAAAAAGATGTCAACTAGGGAATGGTACCCTATGAAGACGAGATAAGATCTAGGGTATGGTGCCCTATGAAGACGAGATAGATGTCAACTAGGGGATGGTGCCCTATGAAGACGAAAAGGATGTCAACTAGGGGATGGTGCCCTATGAAGACGAAATAAGATATCAACTAGGGGATGGTGCCCTATGAAGATGAGATAAGATGTCAACTAGGGGATGGTGCCCTATGAAGACGAGAAAGATGTCAACTAGGGGATGGTGCCCTATGAAGACGAAAAGGATGTCAACTAGGGGATGGTGCCCTATGAAGACTAGAAGGATATGAACTAGGGGATGGCGCCCTATGAAGACGAGATAAAGATGTCAACTAGGGAATGGTGCCCTATGAAGACTAAAAGGATGTCCACTAGGGGATGGCGCCCTATGAAGACGAAAAAGATGTCCACTAGGGGATGGCGCCCTATGAAGACTAAAAGGATGTCCACTAGGGGATGGCGCCCTATGAAGACGAAAAAGATGTCAACTAGGGGATGGCGCCCTATGAAGACGAGATAAGATGTCAACTAGGGGATGACGCCCTATGAAGACGAGATAGGATGTCAACTAGGGGATGGCACCCTATAAAGACGAGAAAGATGTCAACTAGGGTATGGTGCCCTATGAAGACGAAAAAGATGTCAACTAGGGGATGGCGCCCTATGAAGACGAAATAAGATTTAGGATTTTTTTTTTTGTTAGAAAAAAAATAAAAATGCCCCAGTCTTGAATATGAGGGGTTTTATTATTATTATTATATTGATATGTACCTAGAATTATAGGAGTATAAACAAAAAAAAAAAAATTCAAGAAAACTTAGCTTGCTATACTTGTTTTTTCCTCACTAAACTTCACAAGCTTGCTTTGCCCCTCTTCAAACAAAGAGAGAAAAAAAAATGTGAGTTTTAAAATTTATGGTTGGTTTGTGGCCTTGGGTTCCTTGGAGGTTTTCCTTATCTCTGCCCCAACTTGATATAGTTGATTCAACTAATTGGTTGGCGAGCTTGATTCTTTGTTTTTCAAATTCTGTTGCATCTCTGTTTGTTTCAGTACGATTTTGCTCTTCATTTCAAATGCTTTATTTTTAACACTTATCTTAACTGGCTCTCTGTCCTTGTCAAGGTGGCGAGTGCCCAACAATCTCTGCTCAACTTCACTGGGAGCCATGGTCAATTTTGCTCGTTTTTCTTTATTTTGCATTTGGTGTGAGACTTACGCATAAAAAAAACAGAGCAAAAAAAAAGAATAAAAGCAACATGTTTGAATAGAAGGTATTTCTACCAGTAAAGTAAGAAAGCTTATTTGGAGGTGTATATTGACTTCAATAACACATGACACACAATTTGGAGTAGATACTTGATCCTTCAAAACTGTCTAATTTCGAATTAAGCTGCACCTTTCAATCAAATCAAATCATCCTTCTTGATCTTTGTCCAGTCATGATAAACTTTGTTTGACTAAAGTCATTTCTTCTGAGATTTTCTCAATTGGCCTCTCTAATTTGGATTGTCTCATTCATCACTGTCTTATGGCGCCCCTGAGGGTTTTCACCAATAAGATTTTTTTATTTTTTTTTGATTTTTTTTTTATCTTGTGGTGCCTCCATGGGTTTTCACCTACAAGATTTTTTTTTTTTTTGGCACACAAGGCTTGACATTCTCAAAAATTGATCGGAAGGTCTTTAATGGACACAGGGAAAAGGATTTTTAGGGTAGATTACAACTTGAGAGCCATATAAAAGTGACAATAGGATTTTATCTCTTTTTTTTTTCCTTGGCACACAAGGCTTGACATTCTCAAAAATTGATCGGAAGGTCTT
The DNA here is from genome assembly GCA_030864225.1 of Capsicum baccatum var. pendulum. Taxonomy (NCBI): domain Eukaryota; kingdom Viridiplantae; phylum Streptophyta; class Magnoliopsida; order Solanales; family Solanaceae; genus Capsicum; species Capsicum baccatum. The sequence continues at coordinate 49,123,109 of CM061552.1, read as the reverse complement.
TAATGGACACAGGGAAAAGAATTTTTAGGGTAGATTACAACTTGAGAGCCGTATAAAAGTGACAATAGGATTTTATCTCTTTTTTTTTTATATCTTGTGGTGCCTCCATGGGTTTTCACCAATAATTTTTTTTCGTCGGACCGAACCCCAAGATAGGGCTGCCTACGTATCTATTTAGGAATCAGGTCGAACGTAGTTCAATGGCAACTCATTATCTTTTTTTTTTTTTTTTTAGGATAAATTACAACTTGAGAGCCATGTAAAAGTGACAATAGGATATATATCTCGTCTTTTTTTTTTCTTTTAAAATACCATGATTTTTTATTTTTATTTTGTCGGACCGAACCCCAAGATAGGGCTGCCTACGTATCCATTAAGGAATCAGGTCGAACGTAGTTCAATGATAAAGCATTATTTATTTTTAATTTTTTTTTTTTTGGCATCTTTTTTTTTTGGTATTTTTTTTTGGCTTTTTTTTTTTGGCATTTTCTTTTCGGCTCCAAAGAGGGTAAGCAAGGAAAGGTAAATAAGGCTCGAAGGGCTGACAAGGGATTAATGGCATTTAGTTAAGTAGAATGATGGCCTTTCGTCATCTCAACTTGAGAATGTTAAGCACAAGTGTGTCAAATATAATATCTTTTTACTGAATCGGCATTGATAGCTATTTCTGTCATTTTTTCGTCCAGATCCGCAAGTTGCAAAGCTCCATTTGATAGTACTTGTTTAACTATTTATGGACCTTGCCAGTTTGGAGCAAACTTTCCTTTAGCCTCTTCTTGGTGGAAGGATGCGTTTTAAAACAAGTTGGTCGGCCTCGAATTTTCTAGGACGTACCTTCTTATTGTAAGCTCGCGCCATCCTCTGCTGGTATAATTGACCAAAGCAAACAGGTTTCGGTAGGACTAGTACTAGAGGATTTACCAAATATTCTTTAACCTTATCAAATGATTCTTGACATTTGTCCGTCCATTGGATAGCAACATCCCTTTTTTAGCAACTTAAATATCGGTTCACATGTAGTGCTGAGCTGTGCGATGAATCTGCTTATATAATTCAGCCTTCCAAGAAAACTCATGACCTCAGTTTTATTCTTCGGAGGCGGCAATTCTTGAATGGATTTTACCTTGGCAGGGTCCAATTCAATGCCTCTGCGGCTAATTATGAAACCCAAAAGTTTTCCGGATGGAACTCCAAATGCACACTTGGCTGGATTGAGCTTAAGATTATACTTTCGCAACCTTTTGAAGAATTTCCTCAAGTCATCTACGTGATCAACTCGTGTCTTAGACTTGATAATGACATCATCAACATATACTTCTACTTCCTTATGCATCATGTCATGAAAAATAGTAGTCATAGCTCTCATGTACGTAGCTCCCGCATTCTTTAAACCAAATGTCATGACCCTGTAGCAATAAGTACCCCATGGGGTGGTGAAAGCAGTTTTATCTGCATCTGTTTCATCCATCAAGATCTGGTGATATCCGGCATAGCAATCCACGAAATATTGGATCTCATGTTTAGCACAATTATCAAGAAGGATATGAATATTGGGCAGCGGAAAGTTATCTTTAAGGCTTGCTTTGTTCAAATCCCTATAATCAACACAGACTCTGATTTTACCATCTTTCTTTGGTACGGGCACCACATTAGCCAACCATGTGGTGTACTGAGCGACCCTGATCACGTTCGCATTCAATTGCTTCATGATTTCCTCTTTGATTCTATCGCTCACGTGAGTTTTAAACTTTCTTTGCTTTTGCTGGACTGGTGGAAAAATCAGGGTATGTAGGTAGTTTTTGGACTACCAAATCTGTGCTTAGACCCGGCGTATCATCATAAGACCAAGCAAAGACATCCTTATACTCGATCAAAATCTGAACAATATCATTTTTGATATTTTGATCTGCATGGATACTTATTTTTATTTCTCTAACCTCCTCACCAGTTCCCAAATTTATTGTCTTAGTGTCATTTAAATTGGGTTTGGGCTTATCCTCAAATTGATCCAATCCTTTTTTGAATTCTTTATCAGCTTCAGCTTCATCGTATTCCTCTACCGTTTGGTTTGCTGATTCGAGATTAGACAACTTTTTAGGATCTAAATGTGAACTCCACGTACATGCCATGTTATCGGAGCCAGTATTAACATAACTGAAATAAGATAAAAATAATAAAAATTAAAAGAGGGAAGAAAAGATAAATTTACTAGAAAACCTGAATTTCCTTTCATTGAATCAGAAAGGATAGGAGGGTTAACATGAAAACAGAGCAACTAAACTATGTGGACTACAACCCTGAGAATAGTCCAAAATACAAAAGAAAGAAAAACGAAACAACAAAATAAACTACCAAGACTCCTTCCTTGTGGGGAGAGGAGTGACTTCCCAGTTAGTGAGCTTGATATTTGGCCCGAAGAACTGCACATTCGCATGGCTAGGGCCTTCACCCATCTGAAACATGTTTACTTAATAAAACACTTCCTTGAGGCCTTGACATATTTCATCCACATCCTTGTTAGCATATAGGTAATTATTTTCTTCCTTTTGAGCTTTCGTGAAAGATTGGCTAATGTGTGGAACTGGACTTGTCAATTTCCAATCCTTCTTCTTATGCTCTTTTGCCCATTTTCTATTTGCTGCGGTAGGCTTAAAGCCTAAGCCAAAGGAGTTGTGGCTACCACACGGATCTACAGGGTTTATAATTCCTTGTAGCAAAACCCCTAATCCTTTTCCGGGTTCATGACCATTTTGTAGCATTTAGCTAGCCACCATGATTGAAGTAGAAGAGAGATGAGGCCCTGGAATCGGCGTACCTTCCATGACTTGATCAGCTCTCACGATTTCAAAGGCTTGATAAATGGGAGATTCACAACCCCCTTTTATTTTGATACAGGTTAAGAAGGATCTCGATGTATGGGAAGATCATCCTCTCCATGTACAATGATTTCCTGATTGTCGTGTTCAAACTTAACTACTTGATGCAAAGAAGAAGGTATGGTTCTGGCCATGTGGATCCATGGTCTTCCTAAAAGTAGGTTGTAGGAAGTATCCATGTCTATTACTTGAAAGGTGATCGTAAAGTCTACTGGTCCAATAACCAAAGCAAGATCTACTTCACCAATTGTGTCTCGTTTTGCATCGTCAAAAGCCCGAACACATACATTATTGGATTGAATTCTATCTGGGCTGATTTTCAACTTTTGCAAAGTAGAGAGAGGACAGATATCTACTTCTGAACCTCCATCAATCATTACCCCCTTTTTTTAGACCAATTAATTTATTTAAAAACCGGTCAACATTCGATATGGCATTTCCTATAATCCAACAAGTATCTTATAAAATGCACATGATGGTCTTAAAAGGCGATACCTGACCTAGATGAACCCGACCCCAGGGTCGAGCCCCACTAAGTCAAAAAATATACGTGATATAAGCAAAACACAGTCTATTAGGGATAGCTATGTCTAAGCTCCAGTTATGCTAGGTTTAACCTGGTGGAGTTAGGTATCTAGACTGTCAATGAAACGAGCGGACAACTCGAGTCGGCAAGGGACAGCTTTACCGGTAGCAGGGCTTTCCGGCCTCACTGTTGGTCCCTTTCCATCCTAAATCATAGGTGACTATAGAATCCTTCCCAGGAGCGTTGCCGCATCTCTGGTATCTCAAGCTCGGGAGCGTATACCGCATCTCCGAATATACAGTATCTCAGAAGACTCAGATGGGTGCGCGAGAGAAAACAATTTATATTGCAATTTAAATAATATCAAAGCGATAAACATGTAGGCAAAGAACACATTTAGGCCAACAATATACAATATCAAAATTAAATAAAGCCAAACAAGTCAATATGAAAGCTCGAATTCTGGTTATTTCCCCAGCAGAGTCGCCATCTGTCACACCCCATTTTTTTTTCACCGCATCCGATCCCCGCTAGGCAGTCGGTTTTAGAGAAAATGGGTTTTCCCAATTGAAGTGACGTTTTGAAAAAAGGGATTATTTTGTTTACAGAATCGCCACTTGGAATTGAGTTTGGGTGTCCCAAGTCACCTTATTGAATCCCTCTTCAAAAGGAAATGACTCTTTAATTTTTATTTTTTGGGTCTGCGAACTAGAAATCCGGATAAGGAATTCTGTTGACCGAGGGGAAGGTGTTAGGCACCCCTCGAGTCCCGTGGTTCTAGCACGGTCGCTTTAATGACTTACGTCTGGCTTAAATTATTTTTTTTTTGTTTTGGATTCACAATATTTGTTAACCTAAAAGTTTTTTGCCTCCCGCTTTTAATTTATTTTGAAATTATTTATTAATAAACACGTCCTAAACACCCCAATAGGAAAGTCAATTTATTACAGCTTAAACAAATAGTTGTAAAGATACTGAATATTTAGAACTCATTTTCTTTAACTTTCATTAAATTAACAAGAAAGGTTTTATCACCTTTAGATAAAATTCAAACTTTTCAAATATATATGATTAACTAAAATTAATTAATATAAATACGATTATATAGTCATGAAGATCCGATAACCAAAACTAAAATTTCAGCTATGAACTAAATGTTACTTTGCAAATATGTGATAAATAATATATCATATATAACACCAATTGATTTTTTTTTTTAATTTCTTGTTTTGCTATTTCACTTTTTTTTTTTTTTTTTTTTTAAGTCTTATGTATGTATTCCCCTTTTCTGTTCCTAAAGCATGCATGGTGTATGTGTGTGCATGTATTTATTTCATTTTTTTTTGCATGCATGGATCATATCTTATATCAAATTTCATTCCAAATTTAATCATGACAGAGTTGAATGCTTTAATATCATAATAACAAATGTAAAATAAGAGCATCTCCATATCATAATATTGAAATTGAATTTCACATTATTGCGATATTACATTATTCAAAGAAAGATAGATGGTTACCTCTTACGGGAATAATTCTTAACAACAACAAGAAGAAGCCTCGAACTTAAACTGTGACCAAAACTCAAAGTCTTTTGATGTGAGGAATTTTTGGTTTTTATTTTTTCTCTATGTGTTCCTTATGTGTGCATGTGTGTGGGTTTTTTTTCTCAAATTAGTCCATATGTGTCTTCTTCTTTTTTTTCTTGAGTGTTTTATGTGTGTGTTTATATAGAGAGTGTGTGTGCTTGAGTGAGAATGGGAGTTGAGGGAATAGTGGGGGAAAGATGTAGTGGAGGTAATGGGGAGGTTTAGTGGGAGAAATGGAATGTGGGAAAGGTTATGGGATGTGGGGAAAGTTAAGGGAATAAGTATGGGATGTGGGAAAGGTTATGGGAATAAGTATGTGATGTGGGAAAGGTTAGGGGAATGGGAAGATTGGGTAGTTTAGGATAAGTTTTTTTTTTTTTTAATATTTTAAATAAAATAAACATAATAAAATCTGATAAAATACATAAAAAGTTAACAACTAGTCTTAGAAATATGATTAAGAAATATTAATATCACTAGATTTTTTATTAAAAGTTAAAAAAAAATGTAATTTAGAAAATTTTCTTTTTCCTAAAATATATAAACAAAATAAAACTTATTAAAAAATGTGACTCTATTTTTTGTAGTTTTCAAAATTTTTAACGAACCTCAAAGTAAGATAAATTTAAAATGCCTAAAAATAAAAATAAAATAAAATAAAATAAAATAAAAATTAATTGAACATTAAAATGGTATAAAAAGATTAGGTTTGGGTCAAAAATTAGGTGTTTACAATTACAATTTTTTTGGGTATTCTATACCCCACTCTCATGTTATGATTATTCTATTTTGAACCTTATGGCCTTACAATATGATGCATTCCGCATTTATGTTCTATATTATGTAGTGTACAGGTACAGTTATTTAGCTTGTGGTCCCTCAAGGTCATGGGCACCGTGTAGCGTTCCTGTTCAGCAAATCGGCGCATTACAGATAAACAATGTTTGTCTATTTTTTATTTTCTCTCTCTTTTTTAATCTCTCTTTTATTTTCAGATGATGTCATGTAGTTTCAATATAATAGAAATATTGAGGAAATATCTAGCTAAAAGTAATACATGGGTGTTTTTCTTGTTGGTTGATTATTTAATTGGTTTACCCCTCACGTGATTTGAATTATAGAATATTTGTCAAATATATAGTACTATTAAAATATTAACAAGCTAAAGAATATATTAAAATTTTACGAGCATCAAATAATAGAACCCCTTAGTTAGTTAGAAAGTAGTGGAAAACTGTAGAAATATATTTGACAAGACATTTTTGGGTGAAATTTCTGCATGTATTTGACCATAGTGTTCAGAAACCTATTTTACTTTTAAAAATTCATAAAAATTAAAATCTGACCTAAATACTAGTATTTTTTTAGTATTTGAAAAATTGAATTATTTAATTTATATGATCCCATAAAAATTAAAAATTGAAAAATTTACTCCCACAAAAAAGAACAATGCTAGGTTGAAAGTTTTTCTTATTATTGAATTATCGATTCGATAATGGTTTAAGTTACTTTTTTTAACGAGAGAAAAATATATACTTTTTTGTTTCAAAAAAGGAACCTAATTATAAAAATTTTGAACTATCATCATCTGTGCAACAATTAATGTTATAGAGAAAGTTTCAAAAAATGCAATAAGAAGATTAATTCTTAAAATGAAATTAAAAGATAAATCTTGCTTATGAAAAGAAAGTGGAAAAGGGGATTGTTCTTTCATATATCTATGAACGAGATAATATATTAATAAGACTATTGGATTACAGTAATTTTTGGAACCAAAATCATGAATTTATTTTGGGCACTTAAACCTTTAACTTATGCCATATGTTATTAATCCAAACAAAAATTTGAAGAAAATTAAGGGAAACTTATCATCAACTTTATTTTTACTACCGAAGAAAAAAGAGAGTGAGTTTCACATTAACGGGTTAAGTTCATTATTTTGATCGAAGAGGACCCACATGAAATGTCGAATCTATTGAAGTGTGTGACCATCTCATCTAAAAACTTAAGTTGTTTTTATTTATTTAATTATGTTCTCAACATTCCCTCTTACGTGTGAGTCTGATTTTTTTTATGTCCCAAGCATGTGAAAATTATTTTTAATAATGGGTGGTGATGAGTTTCTATCACAGAACCTCTAACTACTCTGATACCATGTTGAAGTGTGTGATTATCTCATCTTAAAGCATATACTATTACAGAGAGTACACTTTTATTATTTAATTATATTCTCAATAGCGTCATTTCATTTCATACGGTCATCTTCAATGAAATAATTGACTCAAGTTCGTCCTTTTTGGATCCCACTGCCTCATTCTCTTGTAATAAATACTCCCTCTATTTGGTTTTACTTAACACAATTTGACTTGACGTACTTATTAAGAAAAATAATTAATAACTTGACTATCTTATCATACTATCTCTATTAAATGATGTTTATATTATGTTTTGAAATTAATTTGGAGAAAAAATAATTAATGCTAAGAAAATAATAGAAAAAAAAGTTCATATGTCTAGCCTCAGGCATGGCATCTTTCTCCACCATCGTTGGAGGGGTGGAAGCCTGTTTGGCGGGTTGTTGAGGATACTTCATATGCCAGTGGAGGATAGGATAGCTTTGATGACAAAAAGTTAAATTTGTCATTTCCTTAAGCTAGGCTTAAAAAAAAATTGCCAAGTCCACTTGCTTTGTTTCATTTTCTTTAAAGGTGATAACTTTATCCTTTTTTTTTTCTAAGAAGTTGAAACTTGTTAAAAATTTAATATTTGTACTTTGTTTTAATTGAAAGCTTAACTATACTTACATAAAACTTTCACTCAACTGAATTTATCATGTTTTCACTTGAAAAATGAACTAAGGTTACTTCCATGTCTTCCTAGAGATATTTAAATATTAGTCAGATTGAGAATAGAGTAAGTGGTCATTTGAATTGTCTTATTTTTAGGTGTTTTTAGCTTTTAAGCACATTTTTAGTTTTGGTAGTGTTTGACAAAGTAAAAAAATGCTTTTAAACACCTATTTTTAAGTCAGAAAGTGTCAAAATAAGCCAAAATCCAAAAGTAGGGTATTACTAACTTATGTCTTTTTGCTTATAATAAGCTCCTTTATTAAAAGTAAATCCAAACTCATTAGAGCCTCCTATATCTTTTTCCTCTTTGGCCCCTCTTTTCTTTAGGGTTAGTGCATTCTTAAATGTCATGATTTCAGTTAAAGAAACTACACTTAATTATCATTCATATGATTCAACTATTAATTATTTGTAATTATTTTTCTATTTGATCTTGATTAGTGCAGTTAAATATCTTGTTCGTTGTTGATGTGGAAACACTGTAGCCTACAGGTATTGACATATGTGAATGCACTTTATTATTGCTCCTGGCCATGGATATTGGCTTAATTGTAATGACTTTGAATTATTTAGAGTCTTCATGCTTTTTTATAAGTGTGTAGTTTATCAAAATAATGGAGTTTTTGGGTTTCTATATTGTAATAAACTTATGTTACTTCTTCCATAACCATTGTGTTATGTTACTTTAATCGCTTCTCTTTCTCCCCTTTAGGGTTGTTTGATAGAGTATATTAGCAAAAATAATATATGTAATAGTCTTATGTATTACTAATACTTTGTTTGATACACTTTTTAATCCAATGTATAACTAATTCTTATATTAGTTATACACTATTGTATATTGAAGTGTGTATTACTAGTACTGTATTAGTAGTATAAAAACTCAACACATACATTAATTTGATGAATTATAAAATTATCCCACAAATCATTGTCTCTCTGCCCCCACCCCCCCTCACCCCCCCCCCCAAAAAAAATACTTTAGCAATCTATGGACCAACGGGTCCTTAGAGTTTTAAAGCATTATTAATAATAAGGTTAGTTTAATATTAAAATATATCCCTAATTTTTTTTTTTTTTGAATGAACATATCATAGATATAAGTCAAGTATATGAAACTGAGGGAATACTTTACAAATTCTATATTTTCACATTAAATAAAAGGGTGGGTGGGGATAACAATTGCATTATGTCTTGTAAGGATAAAATTTCAGCGAATCTAGCAAGAAAGAAATTGAAAAAAATGATCTGGAACTCATCGGATCAAGGGAATTATTGTTCTCTTTTTTTCAATGTTATTATTGATATTGTAATCATAGCAACTTAGAAATTTTTATGATAAGATTTGCATGTGCCACTGTGCTAGCGACAGGGCACTACTTGCAAGAGATAGAAACAAAATGTTAATTTACCGGTTAGGATCATAATTTGTTTTTTATTTTTGTATTTATAATAAATTATTTGGGTATATTAAATGATTTTTTTTACTATAAATACTAAATTTGAATCAAAGTTTCTAAATTTTATCAAACTCGTGCTTAACATTATGCTTCTTCCTCCATGTCTCTTTCAGAAGGACTTTGTAACAAACTTTCTAGGAAGGAAAGTTCCACATGAAAAATCTTAATACAACCAGGCATTTTTTTAATTTAGGAATAGTCGAATAAGGTGGTCCTGCTATATTGGAGAAATTCAAATCAATTCATATGCTCATTTTCACTTCAATCAACATTAACTGTTAATTTAAGAAGCACCCACTTTAGACTTGTATTATTTTTATTTTATTACAGTCTTCTGGATATTATATTCCATGAAAAGTAGAAGAAATTATTTAATGAATATAGACCCCTATTTGAACGTCAAAAAGTTCAATTCCTAGGATAGAATATAGACACATTTATGAGAAATTGCCTCCAAGTGGCCAAGTTTGCAATTTTCAACTAATATTTAGGAGGGGAATTAGAATTTTTTGGTTTATGAACTCAATCTCAAAGACTAGTATTGAATCAATTACATTTGTAAAGATATGTAATTATACCTATTATTTATGCAATTTTCGTGACATTTTACTTAAATAGTGAGTTTGATTAAATATAGATGTTATCTTTGAACTACAATTTTTTCTACTAATATTAGATTATATTTGGAGATTGATTTAAATTTGTCTTACAATTTACTCTCTTTGATAGTTTAAATGAGTCCACAATAATAAGGATTTGATTCAATGGCGTGTCCTTGTATGAATGTCATGACCCAAAAGGCCATGAGTGGCACCCACACTAATCTTCCTGTGGGAGAACCATCTAAACTGAACCGTTACCCAATCACTTAACCAATATTAAGATAATATAATTAGAAATCAACATAATAACAATAATCTAGGACTAATCATTTTTAATGAAGAAGTCAAACAAACTACTTGCTAAAATCTTCAAGACCCAAAAGTCATTGTACAAGAACTACTAACAAAGATCGTGTATAAAGAGATATTCAAAAATAAAGTAAATAAAAAATATTTCATTGTTCGAAAGATGGACATGAATAAATAAGATTATCCATGGCTACCAGGCGATGGAGTGCTCACCCTTGGGACAAGATCTTCTATCAAACTCTAGTAGTGAGGTCATGTCTGAGTCTCCAGAACACTTTCTTCACTCAACAAAAGAAGAGTGCAGGGTAGTATCAGTACAAACTACTATGTACCGGTATGTATCATAGGCCAACCCAATTTAATAGTATGTATAAAACATAAATAAAATAACAAGTAGGCAGACATCGTCATATAACAAATATTCAATGAATCAATAATATAGAAACAACAGGCCAAACAGTTCTCACAAACAAGTCACATAAAAATAAAGAGTATCAACCATACTATAAAAATTGGCTGAATCAACACAATATATACACACATATTGTGGGACTTATTTTTTCCAAATAGTGATGACCTGCAGGGAACAATCTATGTTCATGTACCGTACCAGCGTGGTACTCGATCCAACATATACATATTCGTATCCGGTGTGGTACCTAATCCAACATTAATACCAAATGATACCTACAAGAGCAGAAAACAGTCCACAAACTCACAAAAATATTCCACACGTACAAGACATCAAACGGGAACAACAAACACACAAACTTGAAAGATACGGAGATAGATAACTTGATACATAGAGAACTTGCAATGTACCAAATAAAGAGTGTATCAAACTCTAAAACCTCTAAAAAACACGTTAACAAGCACCAAGTTCTTACGCAAACACAAGAGTAACTCGGTTCACTCAAGCACTCACGTTTCTAGCCGATAAATACAACACAAGAAGAAACCATTTCTTGTGATGTCAAAATGGTGGTATACTTTCTCTTGAGAGGATGGTGTTTCAATGTTACAATATTAATTTCAAAATAATCTAACTAATGAAAAATACTAAAGCACACACTTTAAATAGTCTATTACAAAAGGTTTCCAAAAGGACCCCTTTACCCTTAATAAAGGGGTGGTGGGTGTGGAGTGTTTCGGGGAAGACTTGGGTGTATTTCTTAGCACCTAAGGTCATCCCTCACACATAAATACATACACTTCCTTGGGAGAGTTTGCAAACGCGCCTTGCAGTCTTTGTAGTTCCCGAGCTTGGCTTCTAGTAAATGGTCTCGAGCCCATGATACCCATATAATCCTCTCCATCTTGTCCTTAAATTGATGTAAATATTGATTGTATAAAATCCTCCTCCTTCCTTCACTTGGGAAAGGCTCTGAAAAAGGCTTCAAAAGGTCTTTAATTCACTTGCAATTCTGAAACTATGACCTTTGACAAAAACATGTAATCCTTGTGATCCTCATGCCTGTATCAAACATATATATATATCCATACTGGAGTAGTACCCTATCCAATATATATATATATATATATATATATGTATATTAATGCTAAGAATATAATAGAAAAAATAGAGTCTTTGTTTCATATGTCCAGCCTCAGGCATGCAGCTTTCGCCACCATCGTTGAAGGGGTGAACCTTTTTTTGTGGGTTGTTGAGGATACTTCATATGCTAGTGGATGATAGGATCGCTTTGATGACAAAAAGTTAGATTTATCATTTTCCTAAATCTAGGGTTAAAAAAAATTGTCAAGTCCATATGCTTTGTTTCGTTTTCGTTAAAGGTGATAACTTTTTCTTCTTTTTTTTCCTGAAAAGTTGAGACTCGTTAAAAATTTAATATTTGTACTTTGTTTTAATTGAAAGCTTAACTATACTTACTTAAACCTCTCACTCAACTGAATTTAACTTGTTTTCACTTGGAAGATGAATTAGGGTTACTTCCATGTCTTCCTAGATATAATTAAATATTAGTCAGTTTGAGAATAGATTAAGTGGGCATTTGGATTGACTTATTTTTAAGTAATTTTAGATTTTAAGCACTTTTTTTAGTTTTGGTGGTATTTGACAAAGTAAAAAAGCACTTTAAAACACTTATTTTCAAGTCCCAAAGTGTCAAAATAAGCCAAAAACCAAAAGTAGGGTAGTACTAACTTATGACTTTTGGTTTTTGGCTTATAAACTCCTTTATTACAAGCCAATCCAAACTCATGACAGCCTCCTATATCATTTTCTTCTTTGATTACTCTTTTCTTTAGGGTTAGTCTATTTGGAGTTCTTAAATGACATGATTTCAGTCAAAGACACTACACTTAATTTTCATTCATATGATTAAACTATTAACTATTTGTAATTATTTTTTTGAGACAATGGCCAAAAGCCCCCCCAACCTTTATCTCAAATCCCAAGTACACACCTATACTTTTCTAGGGTCGTATGACCCCCATGGACTATTTTAAAGTGGAATATTTACACCCCCGAAAGATGACGTTCAGACATTATTTCAGGTAGTGAGTTGCACTCGCTGCCACGCCATGCCATGTAATTCCACATAATATTACTTTTTTTAATAGAAAAAATTAATTACTTTTATTTATTGTATTTTTTTCTTTGTATTGTTTTTTAATTTCCTTTTCCATTTCATTATTTTTTTCCATTTATTTTTATTCATGTTCTTCCACAATAATGATTGTCCACTCTTTTGTTCTTATTTTTTTCCCCTTTCTCTTTATTTGATTTCCTTCAATCTCAAACCTTTGTTAAATCTCAAATGTTTGTTAATTAGTAAATTCAAAGTTGACTATTAAACTCAAAGTTTAGAAAAACAATTTGCTTCAGGAACGAAAATTCGCACGGCTTCACAAATTTGCTCGAGGAATGAAAATTTTCATTTCTGTATTCGTTATGTGAGTTCAATTGCAAACTCATCGTTCAATTAGAACTCAAGAATTACTAGTTTTGATAAGAAAGGTGATGTTGAGGAAGCACGCAAATTATTCGACGAAATGGCCCAAAAAGAATATAGGAATTATATGATTTCTCGGAATGTTAGAAATGGGATGTTAGATTATGCTCAACAAATGTTTGATACAATGCCGAGCAGAAATGTCGTTTTTCAATCTTGTTCCTTTTTCTTTCCTTTTTTTTTTAAAATTTCTCAACTATGTAAATTGATGTTGAATTTATGATTGTGAAAAAATTTGGTGTTGATTTTGATTATGGTACTGATTTGATTGTTTCAATTTCAAGAAATGTGAATTTGAATGATAGTTTAGGGTTTGAGATAGAAAATTCAATCGATGTAAAGTCAAAAGATTTCAAGTTTCCACAAAATGTATATAGAGCATTGTTGAAAGTTCATGTTTCATTTCATGAGAACGATGACTCTTGGTATAGTAATTCGGTTAATGAGTATGTAAGTTTGAATAATCTTAGTGTTCTGAGGAATGAAGTTTTAGGGAGGTGATTGTTAGTTTGAATGAAATGGTAGTTGATGTAGTTTAGTCGTTTATTGTGATTTATATCGGAGGAGATGATAAATTAGTTTAGGATTTCATGCAATTTTTGAAAAGGAGAAAGAGTATGAGAAGAAGAAGGAGAAAAATGATAAGAAAGAGAATGAGAAGGAGAAGAAGGAAGAGATGAAGGTGGAGAAGAAGAAGAAGAAGAAGAAGAAGAAAAGAAGAAGAAGAAGAAGAAGAAAAAAAGAAGGAAGAGAAGAAGAAGAAGAAGAAGAAGAAGAAGAAGAAGGAGAAGAAGAAGAAGAAGAAGAAGAAGAAGAAGTAGAAGAAGAAGAAAAAGAAGGAGAAGAAGAAGAAGGAGAAGAAGAAGAATGAGAAGGAGAAGGAGAATAAGGAGAAGAAGAAGAATGAGAAGAAGGAGAATAAGGAGAAGGAGAAGAAAGAGAAGAAGAAGAAGAAGAAAGAGGAGGAGGAGAATGAGGGGGAGAAGAAGAAGAAGAAGGAGAAGAAGGATAAGGAGAAGGAAAAGAAGGAGAAGAATAAGAATAAGAAGAAGAAGAAGAAGAAGGAGAAGAAGGATAAGGAGAAGGACAAGAAGGAGAAGAAGAAGAAGAAGAAAAAGGAGAAGAAGCAAAAAAAGAAGGAGAAGCATAAGAAGAAGAAGAAGGAGAAGAAGAAGAAGAAGAAGAAGAAGAAGAAGAAGAAGAAGGAGAATGAGGAGAATGAGGAGAAGAAGAAGAAGAAGAAGAAGAAGAAGAAGAAGAAGAAGAAGAAGAATAAGAAGAAGAAGGAGAAGAAGAAAAAGAAAAAGAAGAAGAAGGAGAAGAAAAAGAAGGAGAAGAAGGAGAAGGAGAAGGAGGAGGAGGATAAGAATTAGAAGAAGAAGAAGAAGAAGAAGAAGAAGAAGAAGAAGGAGAAGGAGGAGAAGAAGGAGAATAAGAAGAAGAAGAAGAAGAAGGAGGAAGAGGAGGAGGAGGAGGAGGAGAAGGAGAAGAAGGAGATGGAAAAGAAGAAGAAGAAGAAGAAGAAGAAGGAAAAGGAGAAGAACAAGAAAAAGAAGAACAAGAACAAGAACAAGAAGAAGGAGAACGAGAAGGAGAAAGAGAAGAAGGAGAAGAAGAAGAAGAAGAAGAAGAAGAAGAAGGAGAAGAACATGAAGGAGAAGAAGAAGAAGAAGAAGAAGAGGAAGGAGGAGGAGGAGGAGGAGGAGGAGGAGGAGGAGGAGGAGGAGGAGGAGGAGGATGAGAAGAAGAAGGAGAAGGAGAAGGAGAAGGAGAAGGAGCAGAAGCCGGAGAAGGAGTAGAAGGAGGAGGAGAAGAAGAAGAAGAAGGAGAAGAAGAAAGAGGAGAAGGAGAAGGAGAAGGAGAGATGAAGGAGGAGGCAGAGGAGGAGAAGGAGAAGGAGAAGGAGAAGGAGAAGGAGAAGGAGAAGAAGAAAGAAAGAAAAATAATAATTAAAATTATATATATTTATGTAAAGAAAAATAAATTTTTAATATATAATTTTCATTCTCACTCTCTTTAAAGATTATAAAACACACTCTCTTGCCATGTCAGCTTTCGGGGGTGTAAATATTCCTCTTTAAAATAGTTCAGGAGGGGTCATAGGACCCCCGCAAAGTATAAGTGTGTAGTGGGAATTTGAGGTAAAGATTGGGGGGGGGGGGGGGGCATTTGACCATTTTCTCTTATTTTTCTATTTGATCTTGATTGGTGCAGTTAAATATCATGTTCGTTGTTGATGTGGAATAGTTGTAGCCTACAGGTCTTGTCAAATGTGAATGCACTTTATTATTGCTCCTGGCCATAGATATTGGCTTAATTGTAATGACTTTGAATTATTTAGCGTTTTCATGCTTTTATATAAGTATGTAGTTTATCACAATAATGGAGTTTTTGGGTTTCTATATTGTAATAAACTTATGTTACTTCTTGCATAACGATTGTGTTATGTCACTTAAATAGCTTCTCTTTCTCCCCTTTAGACTTATTTGGTAGTAGCAAAAATAATGCACGTAATAGCTTTATGTATTACTAATACTTTGTTTGATACACTTTTTCATCCTATGCATAACTAATTCTTATATGAGTTATACATTCGATTATATATTGAGGTGTGTATTACTAATACTACTTATTTTTCATGTATTAGTAATATAAAAACTCAACACATGCATTAATTTGATGAATTACAAAATTACCCCACAAATCATTGTCTCTTTCTATTCCCTCCACACCCACCCTCCCACCCCCACCTCAAAAAAAATTATGAAAAAGCTACTTTAGATATCTATGGATCAACAAGTCTTAGATTTTTAAAGCATTATTAATAATAAGGTTAATTTATTATTAAAATATATTTCTAAATAATTTTTTTTGAAAGAACATCTCATAAAGTTGAGTCAAGTATATGAAACTGAGGGAATACTTTTCAAATTCCATGTTTTCACATTAAATAAAATGGTGGGTGGGGATAACAATTGCATTATGTCTCGTGAGGATAAGATTTTGGTGAATTTAGCAAGAAAGAAATTGAAAAAATTAATGTAAAACTCATTGGATCTAGCGAATTATAGTTCACTCTTTCTCAATGTCATTGTTGATGTTGTAATCATAGCATCCAATTGTGTGGTGCACATAGAAATTTCTATGATATTTGGTTTGTGGAGAGATAGAAAAAGTCAAAATTCATCTCCTTATGATACATAAAGTAGATAATATTTGCATGTGCTACTGTGCTAGCGAGTAGGTACTAATTGCAACAGAATGTTAATTTAATTACGAGTTAGGATCATAATTTTTTTTTTCTTTTTGTATTTAGAATAAATGATTTGCGTATATTAAATGAATTTTTTTTACTATAAATACTAAATTTGAATTAAAATTTCTGAATTTTATCAAACTCGTGATTAACATTATGCTTCTGCCACCATGACTCTTTAAGAAGGACTTTGTAACAAAGTTTCTAGGAAGGGAAATTTCACTTGAAAAATCTCAATAGAGCCTGGAATTTTGTAATTTAGGAATATTTGAACGAGGTGGTCCTGCTATATTGGACAAATTCAGATCAATTCATATGCTCATCTTCACTTCAATCAACATTCATTGTCAATTTAAGAGGCATCCACTTTAGACTTGTATTATTTTTATTTTATTAGAGTCTTGTGGATATTATATGTCATGCAAAGTAGAAGAAATTATTTAATGAATATAGACCCCTATTTGAACATCAAAGAGTTCAATTCCTAGGATAGAATATAAACACATTTCTGAGAAATCGCCTTCAAGTGGTCAAGTTTACAATTTACAACTAATATTTAGGAGGGGAATTAGAATTTTTTGCTTTATGAACTCAATCTCAAAGACTGGTATTGAATCAATTACATTCGTAAAGCTATGCAATCATACCTAATATTTATGCAATTTTCGTGACATTTTACTCATAAAAATTATACACTTTAAAATAATACTAAGTTTAGTTGAATATAGATGTTATCTTTTTGAACTACAATTGTTCCTCCTAATATTAGGTTATATTTGGAGATTGATTTAAATCTTTCTTACAATTTACTCTGTTTGATAGTTTAAATGAGTCCACTACAATAATAAGGATTTGATTCAATGGCTGGTCCTTGTATGAATAAAACAAAGAACAACAAGAACACAAAGTAAATAGCAATACCGTAAATGACAAGGGATGTTTAATATAGATATTATCTTCAATTGTTCCTGCTAATATTAGGTTATATTTGGAGATTGATTCAAATTTGTCTTACAATTTACTCTCTTTGATAGTTTAAATGAGTCCACTACAATAATAAGGATTTGATTCAATGGCTCGTCCTTGTATGAAGTAAACAAATAACAATAAGAACAATGGTTGCTTTTTCCATCAAAATGTTGTGATTTATTATTTTTTTCTGTTCTTTTAAGAGAACAAACTTGGTTTGTGTCATCCTCTAGATGCTTATGAATGAAAATGGGTACATTGAAAATAAAAATTAATACTTGCTTGACCCATCCATCTAAATCCAAAAAGGCACCTGCAAGGCTGCAAGGCGATAGCAACTCGAACAACACCTAGTTAATAAAATCGGGAACTAAAACAAGAAAGAAAATAGGTCCAATTGTTTATACCAATTTTTTGTCAATTAATATTCTCAGTTCAATTTGTAGAAGTTAATTAAGGTCAAATCGTTTGGTTTAATGTAAACACCAAATTCAAGTAAGTATCTTTCAAGTGCTAATAAGCAGTTAACACACTTCAACTGAATGTGAAAATCAGCAATATTCCTTTATTTTGGAGTCTTGCATTTGCATATATGCATTTGTTCGAATTATCAAAGTCTAACTTTACTCTCTTAGAATGTCAACGCCTTTAATTCTTTAATTATTAAATTCCTTAATTCCTTTGTTTCTTTGGCATGCAGCATATATAAAAACACATTTTTTGCATAACCAAGAAACATAGAGAAAAATAGAAGGGGAGCAGTTTCGACATCCTTATTTGCATCTTATATATAGGGAATTAGATGCCTTCAATCATGATATTTATGACCATAACTGAAGTTTATTAAGTCAGATATTTTTAGTGAGGCAACGAATGGTGGTAATTTGCTTGCAGCTAGGGGTGATTTATGTGGTCCTATGAACAAGGGTGATGTAACACCCCACAATTTCGGGCTAGAATTCAAACCGTTGTTCTAGGCGTATAAACTCGAACCCAATGATTTCTTGTTAATATATGTGCGGTCATCAATTCTATAGAGTGGGAATACCTTTGAATATGAATTGAGGTCACAAAAATCTCCTAACTTAAAGACGAGTCCAGAACTTTTTTATCGATTAAGTTTTAGTGAATGTTTCAACTTGGGTAAACTTCCAAAGACCATTACTCCTATTATATAATGAGTTACGTGGCCTACTATATACCAAATGAAATATCTTCAAGTCTTCTTTCCAAGGCAACTGGTTGCACCTTAATCCAATATCGGGATAGAAAGTTGTGATCATTTTACTTTGCTGTGTCCGTCTGTCAACAAGGTGACGACTTGAAGTGATAAGCCGTCAACTAAGTGACGAGCTATCAACTTCGTCGTCAGCCATAACCAGAAAAGACCCTACAACACTTGGAAAGGATACGACTAGGTTGATAAGACATCACCTAAGTCGTCACCCTTATCCAGAAAGTGTCTAAGTCCAGTTAAATGCAAAGGACTAGGCTGATAATTTATCAACTAGTTGACAAGCTATAAAGTAAATCATCAACTAAAAATTCCTGTAATTTATATTCAATTTCTTTAGGAGTATTTTGGTCTTTTCCTCACCTCAAACTCTACCCTCACGACTTAAAAACACTCTTTAAACGTCAATTATCCATGATATGTCAGTTTTTCGTCGTTCATTCTCTTCTCCACTCTCTAGAGAGAAATGTTAGGATTATTTTCACAAACTCATGCTTCCAAGGCTTAGATTCAAGATATCAATAAGAAGTCATATAGGCAACTATTATTGAAATTAAATTTATCCACATAAAGTCATATAGCTAACAATTGTTGACTGCAAATTTGTCATCATTGGTACATCACTCACTATATAGCACTATATATGCATGTTTCTATTTCAATTCATACCAGAAGCAATTACTCACCAGAAGAAAAATAAAAATCAAGTAAGAAAGAAGCATAAAAAGAAGAAAAAACAATGAAGTTTCAGGTGGTAATTTTGGTGCTTTAGGCCTTGTTGTTAACCACAACAAGTGCTCAAAATTGTGGAAGACAAGCTGGAGGGCGTGCCTGTGCAAACAAGTTGTGCTGCAGCCAATTCGGGTTCTGTGGTACGATTCGGGAATACTGTGGAGCTGGTTGCCAGAGCAATTGTCGCCGTTATGCCACTAGCACCACTGGCGAAGGTGAAAATTTAAACGATGATGAACACAAGAATAATGGTGGTCCCAACTAATAAATGTATGATACCTCTCTAAAATAAATAAGGTATATTATCATGTGTTGTGTGTTTAAAGTAAGTTGTAATTTCAGAATAAAGTGAGTGCTCGTTGTTCAACTTTCACTGGGACTTCATTGTCATGTGTGGAACACTATATATGTAACATTATCCTTTCTCGGGGATTTTCTATGTTATATTTATTAATGTTCGTTAAGTAATACTAAAAATATTATATAAGTGTCAGAGATATTTTTATATTAGGTATCAATGAGGATTTTCGCAACTTTAAAATTGATAGAGTTGCAGCCGCTCTATTCGACTGATATAATTTAATTTCTGTCTTGACTGTCATCTGGAAAACAACGTAACTTCATGTTTGTGTATTTTTTATTCTCTCTCTTTTTTAATCTCTCTTTTGTTTTCTGATGAAGTCTGTAACGCTCCGAAATTCTATTCTGAGACCTCACACGGTGCTTAAGGCAACAAGTAGCCCCAAGCTAACCCTTTGAGCCTACTACTGCATCTGATACTCACTTTAAGAATTCAAATAAGATAATGGAATTAAATCTCATCAAGCCACTCTGTAAATATAATGTCCCAATCACAAGATACTGAAATGTCTGACAATACAACTGATAGTCTAGTCTGACAAAGCCTCTACAACTCGAGGAATAGGGAACCATTGGAACAGATCCCCAACTGACTCATACTCAATAGAAAGAAATAAATCATCAACTCGGAAATCTGAAAATTAGGAAATGGGTCCTCAAACCATGAGGACTCACCACTGCAGGAATGTAGACAAAGGCGCTCAGGATCGCTGACACTGCTGGGACTGAGCACCTAAACCTACATCATGAAATAATGTAGCACATAGACGTATATATAGGTCAGCACTTTGAAAATGTACCGAGTATATGGGGGCATATGCATTTAAGTAAACAATGTCATTAATCTTTATAGAAATCATGCATTCTGACAATAATGAATCACAAAGCTTGAATAAAATTTGAAATATAAACCTCATAAATCATGGACAATGAAACATGTATCATAAATCTCATGAGTCATTACACTTAACTCAAGAATCTGAATTTCTCCTTTTATTCTCAAAACTCATACGCTAAAGAAATCTTTAAACAATACTTTCAAAACTCATACTTCTTTATTGAGGAGAATAGAACTCCTTTGGATCTAAAGGACTTAAAACTTTATAAACTCAAGGATTGGAATTGGGAAACTTTGGACTCTTATGGACTTGGGATTTTCTTCTAACCAACATAAAAAATGTGAGCTTACATAGAGTCTAACATCTCACCTACATTGGGGAGAGCTGTTCTATCCTTGCCATTGGAGTAGAACCTTAAACATAGTGATCACTATCTCGGCCTCGGGCCCACAAATCTCAATCACACGGCGGCGTCTAGTTCTAGGGAATGAAACCTTGGAATCAAGCCCAACTCGGTACTAAATACTACTCCCATACTCAAGCTCAGAACTCTTTAGGAAATCCACCTTAAAATAATTCAAGGTCCTATAATGAAGACCAAATCATGTTTCTCATAGTTTAAATCATACAAAATTGTGGATTGTTATTTTAACTCAAATTCACAACATCAATCTTGATTCAAATCTTGATAAGAAATTTGCTAAAGGAAAAGTTAAGATCATAACACTATCAAAATCCAAACTCATTCTTAATATAATATAATAGTTCAAAACTTTCAAGAACATAGCCTTAAAAATCTCAATACTAAATCTTTGGACTTAAAATTCAAGATTCAAAACTCATGACAATTCTCAATAACAACTCAAGCTCAATATCATTCTTGAAATTACTTAACAATATCCATTCATAATTGGAAGTGCAACTCATGATATAAACTGTCAATTCAAAGCATAAATAGATACAAAATCATGAAAATCACAACTCAAATAATTTATAACCTCATAATCTCATGAATAGTAATATAAGGTATAAAATCAACTTCAATTTCATAGATATCATGTAAAATCAAATAACTCTTGTAATAAAAATTAAGTTTTAGGTACAAGAACGAAAGAATTATTTTTGTTCTAACCCCACACACCTCGAATTTATAAATTGGGATGAACTCTTATTTTTGGAACTATATTCGCGAAATTGATGGGTGCTTCTTGAACATCTCGATCTAGAGATTCCGATTCTTGAATCACTTTCAAAATTCTATGGTTGAATTTTGATAGATCTTGATTTTTAATTTGGAGGCAGTGTGTTAGGTTCTGGAGAGGACTGATGAATATGGCCAATTGGAACTCAAATCTCGTTAAAGACGGAAGAAGAGTGAAAAGTTATTAGACCACAGGGATACCGAGGCGGCGTATTGCCAATCCCGGGGGAATAACCTGGGCGGCGCCCCGCTATAGCTAGGGAGAATCAGGGCGGCAACCCACTATCATGGAGGCTCATTGTTTTGAAATCCAAATACACCCTAAACGAGGTCCAAAAATTTCAAAACTCACCCAAGATGTACTATTGACTAGTCCCATCTAATTCAACTTGAAAATTAAAAAACAGATGTCGGGAAGGTCCTGAAATAATTCCTTGAAGTTGAAGGCTAAAAAAAAAACTAAGTGTTGGAACACTTAGCAAAATTTTAAGTATAAGGTTTCTTTTGATTCACTCGGAAGGCTTTAACGATGAGGAAACTTTGAGGGGTCTTACAATATCTCCCCCTTGAAAACATTCGTCCTCGAATATCGCTCGGTACGCTAAGAACATTGAGAAAACTAAGTATACACATCTGAAATAACTTGCTAAACTGACTCTACTTCACTCTAAACTTTGAGTAATTCAAAGAATGCATGAACTCGTGATAAGAATGGCTATGCAGCAGAATCGTGAATAAGAAAGGGCTAAATTAAGGGCTACTAGTACCTTTAGCTTGCCCTAAATTTGTAAAGAAGAGGTGCGGGTACTTGTCTTGCATGTCTGCTTATGCTTCCCAAGTAGTGCCCTTAACTGACTGATTACACCACAAAACTTTGACCAAGGGAATCTCTTTGTTCCTTAGTTTGCAGATCTGATAATCCAGGATCTCAACTGGAACCTCATAATATGAAAGACTATGCTAAATATCAGTGCTCTCTGAAAGATCTACCACCAAGGAATCACCAATACTATTCTTAAGGATAGATGAATGGAATACCGAATGAACAACATATAATTATGCAGGCAACTCAATCTCATAGGCTACTTTCCCAACACGACTTAGGATCCTGTAAGGACCAACATATCTGGGACTAAGCTTTCCTTTCTTGCCAAACCTTTTCACCCCTTTCATGGGTGAAATTTTCAGGTATACCAAATCACTAACTTCAAACTCAAAGTTTCTTTTTCTCTCATTTTTATATGACTTTTGATGACTCTGAGTTGTCTTCAACCTTTCTCTAATCAACCTCACCTTCTCTATAGCCTCAAATACCACATCAGGTCCAACCAAAGTAGCTTCACCCACTTTGAACTAACCTGTGGGTGATCGACATCTCTTCCCATACAAAGCCTCAAATAGTGCCATCTGGATGCTAGCATGATAAATATTGTTATAATCAAACTCTATCAATGGAAAATGTTCATCCCAACTACCCTTAAAATTAAGAGTACATGCCCTCAACGTATCCTCCAAAGCCTGAATAGTCTTCTTAACCTGACCATCAGTTTGTAGATGAAAAATAGAACTCAAATGAACTTGGGTGCGAAGACCCTTCTAAAAATCTCTCCAAAACTGTGAAGTGAACTGAGTAACCCTATTTGAGATGATAGACAAAGGGAATTCCATGCAACCTGAATAACTCCCGAGTATACAATCTGCCATAATCCTCAACTGTATAGGATGTATGAAGCAGTAGAAAATGCGCTGACTTAGTCAACCTGTCTATAACAACCCAAATAGAATCATGATGACGTCGCTAAAGAGGTAAACCAGTGACAAAATCCATATTCACCTCTTCTCACTTCCAATTAGGAATGCTAAACTCTTGCATCTTACCACCAGGTCTTTGAAGCTCTACCTTAAACTTTTGGAATGTTTCACACTTGGCTACAAACTCAGCTATATCTATCTTTATACCATTCCACTAATAGAATTCTCGCAAGTCATGGTACATCTTGGTAGCACCGAGATGAATAGAATATCGCTCGCCATACGCTTCATACATAATTTTTTGCCTCAGATTATAAACACAAGGAACACATAATCTACCTTGTAATCTCAACAACACATAATCTACCTTGTAATCTCAACACGCCATCCCCCCTTGGGAGAAAACCTCTACCTTTTGGTCCTTAACTAAGTCCTTCAGTTTGACCAAACTAGGATCTAAATTTTGCTTCTCTTTCACTTCCAAAACTAAAGAGGATTCGAAACTACTCTGCACTAACATTCTCCCTTCAGTGGAATCAAGAAACCTAATACCTAATATATCCAAATAATGCACATCACGATCTAACTCTTTCTTATAATGAGCCACATTACCCATTGGCACTCTACTAAGGCCATCCGTCACTACATTGTCCTTGCCCGGATGATACAACACACTCATATCATAATCTTTTAGCAATTCTAACCATCTCCTTTGACAAAGATTCAACTCCCTCTTAGTAAACACATACTGCAAGATTTTATGATCCGTAAAAACATCAAAATAAACACCATACAGATAATGTCTATATATTTTTAAAGCAAACACTACAGCAGCTAATTCAAGATTATGGGTTGGGTAATTCTTTTTATAAGGCTTCAACTATCTAGAGGCATAGGCTATAACCTTACCTCGCTGCATCAACACACAACCCAAACCAACTCTAGAAACATCATAATACACAACAAAACTATCAGTACCATCAGGTAAAGCTAACACTGGGGCTGAAGTGAGTCGAGTCTTCAACTCCTGAAAACTCTTCTTGCAAGAATCTGACCACACGAACTTAACTTTCTTTTAGGTCAACCGGATCATAGGAGATGCAATAGAAGAGACACCTTTGACAAAGCGGTGGTAATAACAAGCTAGACCTAATAAGCTCCTAATGTCTGATGGAGAGGTAGGCCTAGGCCAATTCTTTACAGCTTCTGTCTTTTGGGGATCGACTCTAATGCCTTCGGCAAAACTAATATGACCCAGAAAAGCAACTGACGTTAGCCAAAATTCACACTCGCTAAATTTGGCGAATAACTGGTGATCTCTAAGAGTTTGCAGGACAATTCTAAAATGATCTGCATAGTCATCCTCACTACGGAAGTAAACAAGGATATCATCTATGAATACTATGACAAACATATCAAAAATATTGCTTGAATACTCGATTCATGAGGTCTATGAAAGCTACTGGGGCACTGGTTATCCTAAAAGACATGACAAGAAACTCAAAGTGACCATAACGGGTTCGGAAGACTATCTTTGGAATATCACACTCTCTCACTTTAAGTTGATGATAGCCAGATCTAAGGTCTATCTTAAAAAAAATAACTAGCACCTTGCAACTGGTCAAATAGGTCATCAATTCTTTATAGAGGGTACTTGTTCTTGACTGTGACCTTGTTAAGTTAATGATAATCAATGCACATACGCATAGAACCATCTTTTTTTTGCACAAATAGGACAGGATCACCCCAAGGAGAAATACTAGGTCTTATAAAACCCTTATCTAAAAGATCTTTGAGTTGCTCTTTCAACTCCTTAAGCTCTACGAGTACCATATGGTATGGAGGAATAAAAATGGGTTGTGTATTGAAAAGAAGGTCAATCCTAAACTCTATCTATATATCGGTAGGTACCCCTAGAAGATCTTCTGAAAAGACATCGAAAAGCTCATTAACTATGCTGACTGACTGAAGAGTCGAAGTTTCAGACTTAGTATTTTTATCTCAAACTAAATAATAGATGCAACCTTTGGATATAGGTTTTATGGCGTTGAGATAGGAAATAAATGACTCTTGGGAGATAAAAAACTTTTGGACCATACGAAAACTGGCTCATCTAGAAACTGAAACTTGACAACACAGGTGCGACAGTTTATAGACGTATAACAAGAGTGAAGACAATCCATACCCAGAATAACATCAAAATCTATCATCTCTAACTCTATCAAATCAACAAGCATGAATCTATGAAGAACAGTAATAAGATGCTTTTCATACACTCATTTAGTAACAATTGACTCCCCTACTGGAATAGAAACTAGGAAAGTCTCAGGAATCTTTTCAGGTCTCACTTCAAAATTCATAGAAACTAATGGGGTAACATAAGAAAAACTTGACCCGGGTTCATCAACATATAAACATCAAAGTGGATGACACTGAGCATACCAGTAACAACATCGGGAGAATCCACTTGCTCCTAGCAAGATGGTAAAGTATAGAATTTATTTTGGCACTGAGCGCCAGCAGTGCTGGAAGAGGCGCTCTAAGGAGAAGCTGGATGGGCTAATGGAGCTGGTGCACTGGTGGCCTGAGTCTGGGGTCGAACATCTCAAATCCCTTGCCTAGCATGTGGGCACTCTCTAAGTCTGTGGCCTAACTTGCCACAACCAAAACAACCCTTCTAATCGGCTAAGTACTAAGCTAGATGGTCCCTGCCACACATAGCACATAGAGGACCACAACGTCGGTTGCTCACACTATTCTGGTACCTGGACATAGAAGACCTATTCCCCTGCTCTTGTCTGCCTCTAGGTGCGGGAGCACTAGCTGATGAAGGTGCAGGCATAGGTGCACGACTCAAAAACTGTTGATGATTCCTTCCATGGGACCTGGTCTAATTGTACTCCTGCTGCTCAGATCTAGCCCTCTTCTTTCCCTTCACTCTATCTCTTTTCCTTAATTTTTCTGCCTTTATTTATTGTGCATGCATCATCAGTCTGGACAAATCCATATCCTTGTTAAGAATAGTAGTCCTTCACTCTTTTAGCACCAAACTCGACACACCTGTTATGAATTCGCGCTTACCGTTTTGAGTTAGCCATCAAATAAGGTGCATATTTGGATATTCAAGCAGTACTCCTTTACAATCATAAAGCCCTGTCTCAAGTTCATAAACTCCTCAATCTTGTCTTCTCTCATATCGAGGGGAAAAACTTATCCAAGAACGCATCTTAGATCTCTAGCCAAGTTATGGGAGTTGCATCCTTATCTCTATTTTTCCTCTACGCTACAACCCAATCATAAGCAATATCTTTCAACCTGTAAGACGTTAGCTCAACACTCTCTTCCTCATAAATGTGCATCACTTGGGTGATCTTCCTTACCTCTTCAAGGTATAACTGTGGGTCCTCTCTTGCTTTCAGCCCATAAAATTTTGGAAGACTCATCCTCATGAAGTCATAAAGTATGATGCTTCAAAAATCATTTCCTTGTTGAGGTGAAATTGTAGCCTGATTACTGGACTGGGCATTAGCAGTGACTGCCTGGTGTAACACTCAAAAAGCTACCCGAAACTAAAAATGCGACATATTTTCATTCAAAGGATTCTAGGGTTGAGGTGGTTGGTCATTCATTTACGGATACTAGCTCAGAGAGGATTCATATTCTATCATAAAGAAAGCATGAGTTAATAGAAGAGAGACAACTGTAACCATGACGGATTATGAAAGAAAGAGATAACTTTTTCCTAAAATGTCTTTTAACCTATTGCTTATAGTGTGGTGCACTACACACCGATGATCAAGACTCAACTTAACGCAGTTTGTCATACTCCCTAGGACTTCTTGAACCTTAGGCTCTGATATCAAGTTTTGTAACACCCCGAAATCCTAACCCGAGATGTCACACGGTGCTTAAGGCTACAAGTAGCCCCAAGCTAACCCTTTGAGCCTATTATTGCATCAAAAGCTCATTTTAAGAATTTCAATTAGATACTGGAATTAAATTTCAACAAGCGATACTATAAATATAATGTCCTAATCACAAGATACTGAAATGTCTGACAATACAATTGATAGACTCATCTGACAAAGCCTCTACAACTCGAGGAATAGGGAGCCATTGAGACAGATCCCCAACTGACTCAAACTCAAATGAAAGAAGTAAATTGTCAACTAGGAAATCTGAAAATCAGGAAATGGGTTCTCGAACCATGAGGACTTACAACTGCAGAAATGTAGACAAAGGCGCTCGGGATCACTGACGTTGTTGGGAATGAGCACCTGAACCTACATCATGAAATAATGTAGCACATGGATGTATATGCGGGTTAGCATTTTTAGAATGTACTAAGTATGTGGGGGTGTATGCATTTAAGTAAACAATATCATTAATCTTTATAGAAATCGTGCATGTTGACAATAATGACACACAAAGCTTGAATAAAATTTGAAATATAAATCTCATAAATCATGAATAATGAAACGTGTATCATAAATCTCGTGAGTCATTATACTTGACTCAAGAATCAGAATTTCTCCTCTTATTCTCAAAACTCATAAGCAAAAGAAATCTTTAAACAATACTTTCAAAACTCATATTTCTTTATTGATGAGAATAGAACTCCTTTGAATCTAAAGGACTTAAAACTTCATAAACTCAAGAATTGGAATTGGGAAACTTTGGAATCTTATGGACTTGGGAGTTTCTTCTAACCGACATAAACTATGTGAGCTTACATGGAATCCAACGTCTCGCCCATGTTAGTGAGAGATTTTCTATCATTTCCATCGGAGTAGAACTTCAAATTTTAGTGATCACTATCTCAGCCTCGGGCCCACAAATCTCAATCACACGGTGGCGTCTAGTTCTAGGGAATGAAGCCTTGGAATCAAGCCCAACTCGGTACTAAATACTACTCCCATACTCAAGCTCAGAACTCTTTAGGAAATCCACCTTAAAATAATTCAAGGTCCTATAATGAAGACCAAATCATGTTTCTCATAGTTTAAATCATACGGAATTGTGGATTCTTATTTTAACTCAAATTCACAACATCAATCTTGATTCAAATCTTGGTAAGCAATTTGCTAAAGGAAAGGTTAAGATCATAACACTATCAAAATCCAAACTCATTCCTAATATAATATAATAGTTCAAAACTTTCAAGAACATGGACTTAAAAATATCAATACTAAATCTTTGGACTCAAAATTCAATATTCAAAACTCATGACAATTCTCAATAACACCTCAAGATCAATATCATTCTTGAAATTACTTAACAATATCCATTCATAATTAGAAGTGCAACTCATGATATAAACTCTCAATTCAAGGCATAAATAGATACAAAATCATGAAAATCACTACTCAAATAATTTATAACCTCACAATCTCATGAATCGTAAGATAGGGTATAAACTCAACTTCAATTTTATTGATATCATGTAAAATAAAATAACTCTTGTAATAAAAATTAAGTTTTGGGCACAAGAATGAAAGGTTTGTTCTTATTCAAACCCCACATACCTCAAATTTATAAATTGGGATGAACTCTTATTTTCGGAACTCTATTCGCGAAATTGATGGGTGCTTCTTGAAGTTCTCATTCTGGTGATTCCGATTCTTGAATCACTTTTGAAATTCTACGATTGGATTTGGATAGATCTTGATTTTTATTCTGGAGGCAGTGTGTTAGGTTCTGGAGAGGACTGATAAATATGGCCAGTTGGAACTCAAATCTCATGTGAAAGACGGAATAAGAGTGAAAAGTTATTAGACCACAGAGATACCAGGGCGGTGCCTTGCCAATCCCGGGAGAGTACCCTGGGAAGCACCTTAGATGGAGCGGGGGAGGACTAAGGGTGATGCCCTGGATGGAGTGGTGGGCATAGGTAGGAGGCACCCCGCTATCGCGGAGGCTCACTGGTTCGAAATCCAAACATACCCTAAACGAGTATCAAAAATTCTGAAACTCATCCGAGATGTACTATTGACTTGCACCATCGCAATGCAACTTAAAAATCAAAAAAATGGATGTTGGGAAGGTCCTTAAATAATTTCTAAAAGTTAAAGGCTCAAAAATAAACTAAGTGTTGGAACACTTAGCAAAATTTTAAGTATAAGGCTTCTTTTGATTCGGTCGGAAGGCTTTAACAACAAGGGAACTTTGCGAGGTCTTACAATGTCATATAGTTTCAATATAATAGAAATATTGAGGAAATATCTAGCTAAAAGTAAGACATGGGTGTTTTTCTTGTTGGTTGATTAGTTAATTGGTTTATCCTTTACGTGATTTGATATATAGAATATTTGTCAAATATATAGTACTCTTAAAATATTATAGAGCTAAAGGATATAATAAAATTTTATGGGCTTAAAATAATAGAACCCCTTAATTAGAAAGTTGTGGAAAACTTTAGAAATATATTTGACAAGACATTTTTGGGAGAAATTTTTGCATTTATTTGACCATAGTGTTCATAAACATATTTCACTTTTAAAAATTCATGAAAATTGAAATTTGACCCATATACTAGTATTTTTTAGTATTTAAAAAATTAAATTATTTAATTTATATGATCCCATAAAAATTAATAATAAAAAATTTACTCCCATAAAAAAGAAAAATACAAGGTTGAAAGTTTTTCTTATTAATGAATTATCGATTCGATAATGGTTTAAGTTATTTCTTTAACGGGTGAAAAAAAAATATTTTTATTTTTCAAAAAAGGTACCAAATTATAAAAAATTTGAGCTATCATCATCTGTGCTATAGCTTATGTTATAGAGAAAGTTTCAAAAAATGCAATAAGAAAATTAATGTAAAAAGAAATTAAAGGATAAATCTTGCTTATGAAAAAAAGGTGGAAAAGGGGATTGTTCTTTCATATATTTATGAACAAGATAATAAATTGATAAGATTGTTGGATCATAATAATTTTTGGAATCAAGACCATGAATTTATTTTTGGCAATTAAGTCTTTAACTTATACCATATATTATTAATCCAAACAAAAATTTGAAGAAAATTAACAGGAAACTTATCATCAACTTTATTTTTACTACCAAATAAAAAGAGAGTGAGTTTCACATCATTGATGGGTTAACTCCATTATTTTGATCCATGACGACCCACATGAAATGCGACATCTATTGAAATGTGTGACCATCTGTCACGACCCGAGCTAGGGCCTGGCCGCGACGGACATCCCGAACCATAAAGGCTCCGAACATCCTACTCTATCTGGTAATCATGCACAACATTCATATAATAAAAGAAGATGCAGAAATATAATTTAATACGGAAACATGGTCAAAACTCTGGATTCAATTTAACAATAAGAAATGAAATCCAAAATTAACTTAAACAATATCTGGAACAGTTTGTGAAACCTCTACTACATGAGCAAATGAGAACTGTCTGAAAACTGGAAAAAGGGCCCCAGTAGACCAAAACAAAAGTAATAACATAATTTAAAATAAACAGGACTTCTAGAATAAAGAAGGCTCACCACTGCACGGATCACTTCTCTCTGAAAACTCTACTGCTTAGCCGGACCCTTATACTGCGCCCCAAAACGTGGGAGGTAGGGGCTAATACAAATGTACTAGTACATAGAGCAAATTCAAAATAATAATTTATATTCAACGTATGTGAGAGAAATTTGAAATAGTTCATTATGTGAGAGAAATTTGAAAACAGTTCATGAATGTACCGTAAATGAAATCACATGGACATATTTAAAAGACTCTAAAAAATCATCTAAACTCTGTGACACTCTTTGTTTTACTTCTGCGCTAGGTGGTATTCCCTACAACTCTGTTATTCCACGGGCTATATGGAATTTATCATTCACTCGGTAGCCAAGCCCCCAACCCAAGTTTGCCACAACAGTCGGAGTCGCTGCTCTGTATGCCATAGGGCATTAGGCTGGAGTAAAAATCCCTCGTGGGGAAATAATGTACCCGTATCAACAAAACACGGTTACTGGCTACGAGTTACTTGAACTCAAGCTATCTTCGAGCAACCACCTAACCCTCTTTAACCTATTTTTAACTCTTTAAAACATGCAATTTCTAAAATCAAACTCTGAATACTCTAGTTCTGTTATCAGATAAATTTGTATGGTATAGTCGTACCATTGACTTGCGAGTATATTCTCTGAGCCATTTATAGTGTTTTAAAATCTCTTCTTTCAAACCATAAGGTTCAGGACCACCAAAATCAATAAATCAATTCAAAGAAACTCTTTATTTAAAACTCATGTAAACACATGGAAGAAGCTTTCTCTTTATCAACATTCTAATATAGTAAGGTGGTCAAGTCATTTTACTCAATAATGGGAAATTCCTTCTTCAAAGCATACATGTAGGCATAACAAGAAAATCCGTCTCATCATCTCCAAATTTTATCAATTACTTGGCTATTGAAAAAACCACTTTCAAGTCATAAAACATGCATTCCAAATCATTCTCAAAAAGTTCAAAATCTCTAGTTCATCAAGAGAGGGATTTAGTAATAATGCTCTCAATAAAATCTTCAGTTTCACACATATACATATAATCATAAATCAATTTAAGGGGAGAAGGCCTAAATACCAAATCATCAATACAATTTAAACATTCATAATGCATAGTAAAAATCGTGTATTTCAAAACCCCCTTCTAAATTTATGCTTGAAAATCTTTAACTCATGTTCTAGTGTTTAAAATCCCATGTAGGTTTTAGGATAAAACCCACGTACCTAAATATAAGAAAATAATGGATGATTCTTGAAGCCTACGGTTTGGGGATTCCGAATCTCCGATCAATTTCTAAAACTCACGGTTGAATCTTGAGTTATTTGGATTTTTATTTTGAAACCCTTGGGAGTCTTCTTGGAGGAATTTGAAGAAAATGTATATATTTTGATGTAATTAGGATTAAATCTCATGTTTAAGATGATTAGGGGTTGGGGAATACCCAAAACACCCTTAATAATTTGGAGGAGAACTAAAAATTGGCCTGGGGTGCCAGGCGAGGCGCCGCCCTGCCTAGACCCCCGCTCTAATAAAGGTGACTCGTTGCCTATCGCGGGGTCCCCCCAGGCAAGGCTCCATACGAGGTGTCGCGTGCTAAACACCTTTGGCCAATGATTTGCAACCCCAAACACGACCTTAGGCTTGTCTAAAAATTTTGAATCTTGCCCGAGTACTCTTGACTTGCCCAATCACATATCAATAAAAAAATTGAGAAACGGATATCAGGAAGGTTAAAAATAAATTCCTCCAAAAATTGAAAGTTCAAAATGTTACTAATTCCATTTACACTTAGAAACATTTCAGGTTTTTAACTCTATGGACACACCACTAGGGGATAACACATGCACGACTTTTGCAGGGTGTTACAATATCCCCCCTGGAATCATTCATCCTCGAATGATGACATGGAATACAAACAAACACGATTCAATCATACTAAGAACATGGAAATAATAAGACAAGGATTGTACCTTCCGTCTCATCATTCACCTAACCAAATAGATTTGGGTATCTTGCTCTCATGTCATCTTCTGATTCCCAAGTGGCTTCTTCAACTGTCTGATTCCTCCACAACACTTTAACCAAGGCTATTTCCTTTCTTATCAACTTCCGAACATGGTGATCTAAGATTATAATAGGCTCTTCTTCATAAGATAAAGAATCTGACACTTTGATCTCTTCTATGGGTAACACTATAGAGTGGTCTCCAATGCACTTTTTAAACATGGATACATGAAACACCAAATGGATAGAACCCATATTTGTAGGCAACTCAAACTCATACGCAACTTCGCCTATTCTTCTCACAACCTGGTATGGCCTTATTGTAACACCCCATAAAATTTGTGTGTATGTTAGCCTCTAGTAGTATGCTCAAAGAGTTTAAAAGACTTGAAAATTTTTCTAAGTGTTTAAGAGACTTAGTCTCATTTTTAGCTTCTAATTTTTGGGGATTTTATTTTTGACCTTTCCAACATCCGATTTTTAATTTTCAAGTTTCATTACGATCGGACAAGCTTATAGTGCATCTCGATAAAGTTTCAGAATTTTTTGAGTAGCGTAAGGGAGTGTTTGGACCCCCAAACTAGTAGAAAAGGGCTATTAGTCCGCGCAGCCTCGCTTAGACCACCGGTCTAAGTAGGGCGCCACCCAGGATAGACCAGGGGTCTAAGTAGGGCGCCACCCAGGCTAGACCGGGGATCTAAGCAGCGCACCGCCTTGGGCCAAATTTTGCACTTCTAATTTTTTTCTTTTATGGGCAAAATGGGTATTTCCCATTCCCCAATCATCTTAAACACGGGATTAAGCTCCGAAATAACCACATTATTCATATTTTCTCCAAAATTCATCAAGGACTCTCCCAAGGTTTTCACACAATAATTCCAAATAACTCAAGATTCAACCGTGGGTTTTAGAATAAAATTAGAGATTTGGATCCCCAATCCTTAAACTTCAAGAATCATTCATTATTTTCTGAAATAGAGGTATGTGGGGTTGTCCTAAATTTCATGGGCATGATTTGAAACGGATTTGCACAAGACTTTAATATTTATACATATATATATGTTATTACAAGTGGGGATTTCATTTTTATATCAATAACATGTGTTGTGTCATGATTTTGAAGGAATAACAAAACTTGTTTTTTTCTTGTATATGCGTCAATTGTTGAATTAGGGACATGTGGCTTGAATTCTAAGAATGAGAAGAACATAAATTATAAATTATTTTAAAAATCCCCCATGATAATGTTTTAGTGTTCCACATGATACTAGTCATAAACTATTGAGAGCATGAGTTTTTTCTATTTCTATGATACTACTCATAAATGATAAAATTTCTTGAATTATTATATGTTGAGAACCATTATGCATGTGATTGATGTGTGTGGAATATGTTCATGTTGTGAATGACATAAGGAGTTGGAGAATTGATGTGATACTGATCACTTGCACGTTGGGGTATGATGATACTCCCCAAAAGCATGATATATGTTTTTTCTTGAATCAAGCTTAAAGCTTAACTTTATGTGAGTTAGGTGGTTACCCAAAGAAAATACGAGTCAAATAACTCTATGCTGGAAATCATGAATTGCCGACACGGGAAACTTGGTACCATACTATGTGATCTTGAGTACACTGTATTGTGTCATCCCTATTTAGGACTAATGGTTAGGAGCCTTGCTTTGTGATCTTGAGCCCAACCCTGACACATGGACTTGATTCGGATGGATACACCCTGTTGTGTGATCTTGTGTCTTCTTCTCCCCTCACCAATACTCCAATCTTGGCGGCAATTGGGATTTGGCAATAGGTGAAAGATTGTATGGTGTAACACCTAGCTTAGTAGTGTTGCATTGTTATTGAAAAATCATTATACTATGCCCATGTGTTTTTGAACTATTTTGCGTTGAAGTGTTTTATATTAGCTCTCATTTATGTTATATAAAAAATTCTATTTTTTTAGATTACTCTACGTACCAGAACATCTGTTTTGACCCCCCTACCTGTTAGGTTCTGAGGTTCAGTCTAGGGGTCCTGATAAGCAGTAGTTATTTTGAACAGCAGATCATAGCTTAGTGGTGATCCTTTCATATTTTAGAATTCCTAATGTCTTTTATTTATTTATTATTTCTAGGGTTTGGTCAACTGGGGGTCTTATCCCAGTTTCAGACAGTTATTATTTTCAGATATAGTAGAGATTTTGCAGACTGGTTCAGACATTGTTTAGTTGTTGTTGGGCTTTACTTTTCTTATTATGAATGTATTCAGGATATGACCATGATTCCATTTTATTATGTATTTCTGCATTTTCTATATGTATATGAATGTGTATATGATTACAAGTTAGAAGGGCTCTCGAGCCTTCATGGTTTGGGATATCCGTCACGGCTAGGGCTCCGGTTTTGGTCGTGACAAACTTGGTATCAGAGTATAGTTTATGGTCTCAGGGTGTCTACAAAATCACATCGGGTAGAGTCTTGTTTATGGGTGTGTAGCGTGCCACACCTATAAGCAGGAGGCTACTAGGTGTTTAGGAATGTTTCTCTTTCTTCATGTTCTAGTTCATGCTATGGAGTCAAAATGTTCCTCTTTTATACTCAAATTCATGCAATGGTGTTTCCCATATGAAAGTAAGGTTATTCCAATTCTTACTTTACTTTGATATGCTCAGATATGTCTTATTATTGAGGTGAATCAAGTGCAGAAGTTTAGAATTTAAATGATATGGTTCTTTCTGATTGAGCCATATAAGATTAAAAAATTGTGCAAGGACTTGAGAAGAGTACGTTAGTGCTTCAAAGTGTATTGATTCTAGTGTGAACTTTGGTTTGGATGAAATTGTTCTTTTCATCCTGCAGTATTAAGTGTATCCTTTCCTTTCAAAAAAAATTATATTGTAGATGTTATGATTAAGGGAGGATGATGTATAGCAGAATGTTGGAACTGTATTTCCACCCGAGCAGTAGTATGAGTTAAAGTGTTCAGTGTCATGACCTATTGATAGTGACTTTGGACCA
Source organism: Capsicum baccatum var. pendulum (assembly GCA_030864225.1). NCBI lineage: Eukaryota > Viridiplantae > Streptophyta > Magnoliopsida > Solanales > Solanaceae > Capsicum > Capsicum baccatum. The sequence continues at coordinate 49,087,040 of CM061552.1, read as the reverse complement.
AGAAGTTGGTGGCGTAAAGTAACAAAATTAGAAGTCAGAGTGAGGGTGACTTTTGTGTAAATAAATATTTTAGTTGGATAACCAATGTTTGAGGATGATTTACCCCTTTATAGTGATAGACTAATGTGCTAGATAGTAGCATGTGTGGATTGTGTAGTAGTCTGTGGGGGAAGTGATGGACTTAAATTTTTATTTATACAGAGTAAGATGTGTGTTCTTAAATCATTTATTATTGTGTGCCAAATTTCTATCACTTGTGATCTTGTTATCATTGTGTTTTTGAAACTAAAAGTCTACTGGAGTCGTGTGGGGCTCTTTTGATTCACTAGCATAGTTTCCTTGTCATTCATCTCATTTTCTTGTTCAAAACACAAAAATCAAAGTCTAGTGAAGCCATGTGAGGCCTATTTTTATTCACTAGCAACTGGTTGTTCATCTTGTTGTTCTTGTGTTGGTTGAATATATGTATAGCCGAATCTTTTCGCATGAGATTGAGTTGGTAATGAAGTGATACGTCCTTGTGTGTTAGTTTAGTAGAAGATAGAGAAGGAGTTATTAGTCAAGGTGAATTGTTGTTTGCTTGAAGTACAAAAATGGCTAGATTAGCTAGTAGGTTATAATTATATACTCATGGTTATTGTGGAATTTGAAGGTAGTCAAAATGTACGCTTAGGTAAGTAAGTGTGATATGAGAAAGTCGTATAAGTATGTAAGATTGTATAGGGTTATAATATATGATTAAGGTTTACCATGTCTATTATGCGACTTTAACACCCATTGACCTTCTTTTCATTAGTAGTTGTAAACTAGTACTACTTGTGAGAAGGTATGGAGTAGATTTTTGAGGTATTTGGATAGAATGTACCAATTTTATGGACTAGCATGTTATGTTGCATTCTTCATAGGTGGTAGATGATTGATGCTAGACTATTGGCTTGAATTTAATAGTATAGCATCCCTAACACGAGAGTTCATTCAAAAGCTTCTAATTTAAGGTATGCGAAGTTTTTCCTAAATTCTCATGGGCATAGAAATCATGTTTTTAAGAAAAGGGTTTCGGATTTTTTAATATATTCGTGTTTTAGAAATATTGATGATATTGTTTTGGTCTTTAGGCCTTCCTCCAAATTGATTTGAAATTATATATATATATATATATATATATATGTAAGCATATGTTTTAAGGTTGATGATTGAATTGAGAGCATGATTCATGAAAAAATCCTCTCTTGTTATGATCTTCATTTACTTATGATATGCTATGAAATTGTTTGAATGCATCTTGAAAAGCATTATACAGAATATCTTGAGTAGTGTTATATTTAGAATATGATTTTGATTTAAAAAGAAAGAGGGTTGTTTATATTGATGAATGTTGAATATAATCACATAATGAAAGGAGTTGCATGGTTTGATAAAGATTGAATGACCACCACCAGTTTATTGAATGAATGAGAATTTTTGTATAGTTTTAACTTATATTTTTCAAACATGAAATCTCTTATGCAAATTTCATGCTTGGGTGGTCTAAACCATGTTTTTATAAAAAATCATGCTTATTGCATTATGGGTCAGAAATAGGACTTGCAAGTTTGGGTGTGAAGACACCAATTCAGATAATGCCATTATAATTCAGAACAGAATAGAATGCATGTTTGAAATCAATTTTTTTTCAAATGTTGAAACTAGAAAAATGCATGATTCTGAACAGGATAAAATTGGGCATAAAGAGAGCTTAGGTGGTTTCCCGAAGAAGGCATGAGTTCAAATAACTCAATTCCCTAAATCATGATTTCTCGATTCGGGTATATTATTATACGCTGGCCTAGTTCCCTGTGGCGTATCAGACTCAGACACCCCAACCCTTGTGGCATACTTGGGTTTGGGGCTTTCCCGCCGAGTCAATGACGGATTCCATATAGCCCGTGGAGTATTAGACTTGTACGGAGTGCCACCTAACTCAAAATTAATATAAAGATCAGAAACCGTATTGACAAGAATGATTTATGATTTTCAAAAAAGTGCCCATGTGTTTTTGAAACTATTTTACGCATGATGTTTTGTAACCTACTCTCATCTATTTTGTATTTAAACAAATGCTGTATTTTGGAATTTCTTCACATACCAGTACAACTGTATTGACCTCCCCTCCCTCTAAGTTTTGAGGAACAGTTTAGAGGTTCTGATAAGCAGTAGATTTCAGCCGATAGGAGTGAAGAGTACCAGTGGGTGAGCTTTCTATATTTCAGAAGGCCTAGTTTCTTTCAGACAGTTATTATTTTGCTATGGTTTTGGTCTACTAGGGGCCTTGTCCCAGTTTTTAGACAGTTGTTATTTAATCATGTAGTAGAGATTTTGTAGATGATTTCAGATGATGTTTAGTTGATATTGGATTTTATTCCTCATTGTTAGACTAAATCTAGATTATGACAATGTTTTTGTAGTAGATTTTATTTCCACGTTTTCTATTTATATATATATATAAATATGGCATTGTATACACGTAATTTTGTCCCTCCCCAAAAATAATTTTATCATTGTTACCCCCGTCTTACTGCGTTCCCTGAACCAGGTAATTATCCCTCCACAAAATATAAAAAATAACAACTTTAAACAAACCCCTAACAAATTTTATCCTATCCTAACAAACTTTACACCTCATCCTAACAACCTACCCTATACCCTACCCCACTACCCCATCCATGTGACCCCTCACATTTTTTCTTCACAAAGAAAGCACATATACACGTAAGGAGGGGGGCATTGAATTTTTCTGGAATGATGCATACATGCACAATATAGAGAAAAAAATGTACAAAACAAAAACAAAAGAGGACTCCATTTTCTTTTGAGGGGCCACCCGGAAATTCCATTCTTTGGAATTAAATACATTGAAAACAAAAAAAAGGGGGATCTCCGTCGTCACGAACCTTCTCCATCAGTTTTCCATTTTCAATCCATACACCTTTGCACATACCCACGGCTATGGACGAGCCTTACTGAAGCTCCCACTAAAACAAAATCAACAAACAATGAGCCAATCTCACCTGTCACGTATCAATCGCACACACACCACATAGAGATATGGAGAGCTGACAGAGAGATTCGAGAGAGAGAGGGATTTGAGGTTGAGATCTATAATGTAAAAGAAAGCTGGGTTGATTCTGGGTTACTCGAAAATGAGTTTCGGTGGGTTTGGTAGCTTTTCCGGCGACTACTTCGTCGGAACCTCATCGTTCTCTCTTGAGTTCTTGGCGAATCCAATAGGGAGATGATAATATCTCCGGAACAGTTCGTTTTTGAACGTTTTCAAGCGCCCCCATTTAGGAAATATTCTGCTTCGCCGGAATCCAACTTACTTCCGTCTGTTTTGGTCACTGGTATCTCACCGAAATTCAAGTCGTGTGGATTTTTAGTTTTCTGCTAGATTTTTGAAGCTTTGGGTTCATCTATTTTAGTGATTCGAGATCAAAACCAAACTTTGAGTTCATTAGTCATCATTCTGGGTTTTGTTTTTGGTTCTCATGTCGAGGTTTGGTCCGTGTTTCTTTTTCGAAGCTGCTTTTTGGATTTTTGGTATTGAGTTTTGTTAAAGTTGATTTAAGTCGAGGTTTTGAATCCGCAAATCTCCTTCGTTTGATTGAATAAAAGAGACATTAAGGTCCAATTTTCATCTCGTTCTCTATTAATTTCTAATTATTTGATATTTCATTTGTTAAATTCATTATGTGTGGATTCTTGTTTGTTGATATCCACTTGTCGATTCTTCATCAAAATTGGTTAAATCATGTGGTCGAAAATGAAGTTGGGGGTGAGAGTTTGAAACTTGATAAAAATGGTTGAATAGGATCAATTTTGGTTTATTGTAGTTTTTGTTAAATTCGAAACACACATGAATGTTGTTAGAACGCGACAGAATTATGATATGTTGGAATGAATAGGTAAAATAAGTTTTGGGTAGGCAAAATTTAGGACTCTTGGTGATTTATTGAATGTGTAAATATTTGGTGATTGGTTCTTTCTATTTTTAGTGCACAAGGTTGAGAAATGTATTCATTTAATCGGAGAATGCCCCAAGGCCTTATGTACTTATTCACTGGGGAATGCCCCGAGGTATCTTGTACTCAGAGGATGCTCGGGATTAAGGCCCGAGGCATCGGGTAAAACCTGGGATCATAGTTAGGATTATTATAGGCTAGATAGGATTCATTTTCGCATTTTTATTTATTTTGGGATTGTATAATTAGAATGAACACTATACTTTTATTCATTTTGTTTGGTTTGTTGATTTGATTGTTTTATGTGTTTTTGTGTGGTTTATACATTCTTAATGCCAAAATATCCAATCCACTACACCAACCGACCGTGGTCAAACCACGGGACCAAGGGGTGCCTAACACCTTCTCCTTGGTCAACAGAATTCCTTAGTCAGAATCTCTGTTCGTGGATCAGTTTATAGAGTCAAAATTGTTTTAAAAAGGGTTTTCCAAGGTGACTTGGCACACCGGATTATGCCAAGTGGCAAATCTAATTTTTGAACAAAATGAATCCTTTTTTAAATAAATTTTCATCTTTTGTCACTTTAATAATAAAAATCCTTTAGAATCCATAAAATCATAATCCTCTTTGGAGTACGAAAAAGGGGTGTGACAGCTCTGGCGACTCTACTGGGGACAACTTCAGAATTCGAGCTTTTGGGGAGTCTTATCGGCTTTGTTTGGCATTAGCATTGTTTGTGATTTTTGTTTGTGTTTTCACTTTTGTATGTTTTCGTGCTCTTTGTTTACAGTATTTATCCTATGTGTTACCGCTTTTATATCTGACATCATGTGCATAACCCGAGTCATTCTTTCCGCAAAAAGTCTTGGAGCGCACGTCGTGCGCATGAACTCTAGTTGAGTCACTTTATTTTAGGGGGAAAGCCGTCAGATGTATGAGTAGGTGGAAAGCTAAGCAGCCACTATCGACCATATGCTCCCCCGAACGGCCTTGTTAGTAAACCTCAGCGTAGGTCAACCTTTAGGTCATGCTTATGTGCATCATATTTAGACCTAGCGGGTCCCACTTGGTCCTTTGTAGGAGACTTACCTCTAAAGCATTCCTACGTGTAAATGTGGCATCTTTGAGGATAACATGGTCATTTGACAGACTGATATGGGGTAAAGCCTGTGTTAGAAGTAAAGTGTAAAAAAAAAAGTCCAAAAAAGAGTTTTGTAGTTTTTAAAGTTCTTTATGGCTTTTGTTTTCCACAATTCAAAATTTTCAAAAAAGATTTCTTTTACAGGAGCTTTTATAAAAGAAAAATGAAAAAAGTTGGTGAAAGTTTTGTATATTTCTTATAACAAAAATGCCAAAAAGATTTTTCTTTCGTAGTTGTTAGTGTTAGTTTTATGTGAAGTCTCAAATTGAAAACCCCAAAAAGATTTTATTCGGCTGTCTTTGGTCGTGTCTCTTAAGTTAGGGTCAATCTTCCAGTGAATCCTTAATTGTCCAATCTGGATGAACTACGCACCCCTGATTCTCCTCTCTCGGGAGTGAGATACGTAGGCAGCCTATTATAGGTTCGGGGATCTTATTTAAAAAATCCAAAAAAAAAATTCTTCACTTTTCATCTAGAGTAGGTGTTTCATACCTGTCTTGAAAATAAAAATACAAAAAAAATCCTTAATAGTCGTTGGTTTTATTTTTGGTTGATCTTACTTCAAAAAATCCAAAAAGATCTTTTTTTTCTTCACTCTTCATTTATAGTAGGTGTCACATACATCTTAAAAGAAAACCACAAAAAGATTTTCCTTTAATAGGTTCGATTTTTATTTTCGCATGAAATTCAAAACTGAAAACCCAAAAAGATTTTATTTGGTAATCATAGATTTCACTTTGTATAGGGATGTTAAAGATGAAAAATTCAAAAATATTTTCGTCAATTCTTTTGACAAATTGTTATTTTCTTTTCTTCTTAAAGTTTTCAGGAAAAAAAAAGAAAAAGAGTTCAATTGGTCATTTTGGAAAGACTTCACGAACTATGCACACCTGATTCTCCCCTTTCGGGGGTGAGATACGTAGGCACCCTTCTTTGATTTGGTGATCTTTTCAAAAACATAAAATAAAAATAAGAGGTTTTGAAAAATGTTAAACTCTAACATATTTGTTACCTCTTGTTTAGTTAGTTTAAGGTGGTTGGTTTGTCGTTTCTCTGCTGTTCCTCCATGTCACACAAAATCCAAGGAAGGGTTAGTTGTGTCCAACAATGATATAGAGAGTCGCATCATGAATGAAACAAAAAGTCAGGAAATTGAGAGTTTAAAGGAAGAGAATTTGAGACTGAGACAACAAATGATGAAAATGTACCGAGCTTAGGCCAGTGGGATGCCTCCACCTTCGTTCCCCACTTTTGAAACTACAAATACCTTGAGTCTTCCACCAAAATCGCAAAGTCAGTTTCCTACTGTTGTTGATGCACCACAGCATGCCTCAGAATCCATTCCACGTAAAATGCACCTCAACACTTCCACCACTCTTTCTTTATCTCCTCAGTATAATTCTACCACATTCACAGCACCACATATCGTATGTGTTTTTGTTGCTCAACCTTCTACTAAGGCTTCCACTTTGTCTATCAATCCAACGATTGTGCTTCCCCAGTCCACTAGTGACTCCACGTTCAATACTATTGATGATCATTGGTATACTCTTAAGCCTACAGTTAAGTTAAGTGAACCGCCAAAATTTCTTACTAAGAAGCCTAGCATGCCAAAAGATCCAAAGAAAATGGTTGGGAAAATGAAGAGTGTAGAAAATTATATGAAAAATTCCCCTGGACTTATGGGCTATGAAGATGTTTCATATAAAAATTGGGGCATGTATTCAAGTGTTAACCTTACTCCTATCTTTAAGATATCAAAATTTGGGGAGCCTGATGGACAGAAGGATTTTGTGAAACATTCGGGACGACATTGCAATCAACAAAGGGAAACTAAAGGAAAGAAGAAGGAAAATGTACCTATTGTCATAACAGGGACAAAACAGAGTTTGAGAGGTCCAACCCACCAATACTGTCAGCCTCAATCTTGAGCTTACATATCAGATCCACCTAACAACTTGCAACAAGGTTTCTTTCTCCAAAATCCAAGAAATCCCATTCCACTTCCTCGATATCCTGTGAACAATGCACAATTGTATGCTCATCCATCTTGTTATCCATAATGGCATGCACCTATCTCTCAACATCACACTCAACCACCACAAATTTACCAAGGGACCTCTAAATCCAAATTTCATTCGAGGCCAGAGTTCACAAAGAGGAGAAAGGAAAAATATAATTTCACTCCTATTGGGGAATCATATGCCAGTTTATTCCATAGATTAGTACAGAAGGGCATGATCACTCCTCTCCTTGGGTATACTTCTGACCCGCATTCAAGAAGCTTTGATCCTAATATGTGATATGCATATCATTCTGATGTTCAGGGTCATATTACTAAAGATTGTCACACTTTGAAAAGAGAAATAGAAAAGATAATTCAAGATAAATTGATTGTGGTGCAAAACATTGGCCCTTCGACAATCCCACAGAGTTCTTCACCAACACGCGGTATTGCACAATATGTGGGAGGCAATGAGTTAAGCATGGGGATCCAGAGCATGTTTGTTGAATAAAATGTGTCTGACAGTGGTGGAAGATCTAGTCATGTTGATATGCAAACAAGTGGCTAATATGTCAGGCTGAGCAATTGAAAAGTCACCCTCTCCCTACTAGAAGAGGTCTGGTAGTTTGTTTTGTTTTCTTTTCTGTTTTTCAAATTATTTCAGGGTTATAGTTTGGGATCTATCTTGTTTTATCCCGTTGTTGTTTATGTTCAAACCCTTTTATCTTTTATTTCAACTAAATGAAGTGTCCCTTTCTTTTTGTGTTTCAAATATGTGTTTTTTGTTTGTTTTCTTTATATAACCATTTTATGTTGATTCTAGTGATATGACATGCCTGTGGAATTTTCAGTTAGATCTTAAAATCCAGCTTAATCATGAAGCATTGAATCAGAGAGTTAAATTTAGGAAAAAAGAGCATTTGAGAAAATAAATAGTGTTGGGACATTTGGTGATCAACTTTAAGCCTTCTTTGAAAATTGAGTCTTTTTGAGAATCACAAGGGTAACTTGGTCATCAATTGAAAGACATGTCTTAATTAGGTCAAACAGTGTCTACATGATCCTATCAAGAGGAACAGAAAGAAAATCAACTCCACGAAAGCGTGAGTCATTCAATGTGATGGATATAACACAAGTGGAGTTGTATGTTTGACAATCCCAGAAGAAGCAGTGGCACACATGCTCAATTAAAGTTAGTATCGTGAAAGTGTCACAAATAATCTTCATCTCTCACTTTCATATTGTATAATATGTACTTGCATTTTCAAGGATTGATATGACGAAGGCATTTCATTATGCTATCTAAACATAGGGTCATCCTTTGTTTACCCCATTTGAGATTTAGTCCTATTTTCTTTCATACCCCTCTTTTGGAATCAAGATGGAGTCAGAAAAACTCAAAATAAAAATGTTGAGAAAAACAATAGAGTCAGAAAGTTTCCAAAAAGAGCAGAGAGGAAAATATGTCCAAAATAAAAAAAAAAGAGTGTCAAGAAAAGTTAGAATCAGAAAAATCACAAAGAAAAAAGAGTCAAAAAAAAAGAAAAAAAGAACAAAAAATCATAATAAAAAACAAACAAGCTGCCAGAACTACACATGACCTGATTCTCCTCTCTCGGGGGTGAGATACGTAGGCTGCCCTACTAAGGGCTCGGTCCAACCAAATAAACAATTTAGCGTTGCCCAGTCAAAAGAAACTTGGGCATGATTTAATCCTCATTGTTTGATTCAATTCCAAAAGTTGTAAGTACTACCCACTTTAAGTGTCGTTTGGGCTTCATGACATCCTTTCTTTCCAACCATATCCAAAAGCCAAGTTACAACCAAAGAAAGACCTTCAGATCAATCTTTGAGGAAGTTAAGGCAAAGCATGCAAGGGATATGATGATGTATTTGGGAACTACTTGTCTTCCTCAGCAAAAGAAATCAAGAGTGAAATAAAAATGAGAGAGTCTTATTAGTGAAAACCCTCACGTGCACCATAAGGCAATGACAAGTTGAGAGAGATAAAAATAAGAGAGTCTTATCAGTGAAAACCCTCACGAGCACCATAAGACGACTGTAAGTTGAGAGAGATGAAAATAAGAGAGTCTTAATGGTTAAAAACCCTCATAGACACCATAAGGCAATGGTGAGCTGAGGAAAATACCCTTTAAGGTATCACCAGCCGAATGAAGTCTGAATGCAATTGGCGTAAGAGAGAAACTCAGTTTCAAGGCTATTAACTCAACAACAATTGGTAGAAAGGTTGGATGGAAAAATCAGGTAGCTTAATCCAAAATGCATCGCATAATCATTAGATTTGACTGTCATGTCTAAAAAAAATTTTTATTTCTTTGTTTCAAATGGGGACACTCATTGTCCTTTATTTCTTCTCTTTATTTTTATTTTATTTTCTTGAGTCAATTGTCCAAATAAAAGTCATTGTCATTTTTCTCTTATCTTTGAGTCAAGTCTGTGTCAAAATAAGTGAGAAAAGATTTCAAAACTGGCTACCAGCTTCTTCAATTGCAGAAAGCAAGACAAGGCCATCACATGAAAGAGACATGAATGTGAGCCGAAATAAGGCATGCAGAAAGTTGTGTCAACAGAAAATTTTGGGAATTCATGAAAATACCAAGGGTCAAAGAGTTTAGCTGAGAAGCATGGCAAAGCAAAGATACTGTGTTTGTTTTAGAAGAACTCTTAATAATCGGAGTTTGGGTCAATGATGCAGCAAGTCAGTGACATATGCTAATGGTTGGAAGCAAGGTTAAATATGACCGGGGCAAGAGCAATTAACAAAAAAGCCAAAGCCACAAACCAGCTACCATGTTTTTAAACTAACATGTTTTCTTTGTATGAAACAGGAATACATGCTACCTTTAAATCAAGGATTTCAAAGCCTAAACGTCAAAGGCCATAACATTCTCACTTTTGCAAATACAACAGGTAATATTGATGCACATATTTGATATTCAAGCCATGGAGACGGACTTCCTTATCTGGGTAATTCCAACAACATTTGTGAGGAAATGGACTTCCTTGTTTGGTAATTCAAGCGGTATTTGTAAGGAGACATACTTCCTTTTTTGGGAAATTTAAGCAACATTTGTAAGGAGACACACTTCCTTGTTTTGACTATTCAAGCAACATTTGTAAGGAGACACACTTCCTGATTTGGGCAATTCGAGTAACATTTGTAAGGAGATGCACTTCCTTAATTCAAGCGCTATCATAAGGAGATGCACTTCCAAAGGAGACACACTTCCTTGTTTGGTAATTTAAGCGAGCACTTCCTTGTTTGGTAATTCAAGTGATATTTATAAGGAGACGCAATTCCTTGTTGGGTAATTCAAGCGGCATTTGACAAGGAGATGCACTTTTTTGTTTGGGTAATTCAAGCAATATTTGTAAGGAGAGAACTTCCTTGTTTGGAAAATTCAAGCAACATTTGTAAGGAGACGCACTTTTTTATTTTGGTAATTCCAGCAACATTTGTAAGGAGATGCACTTCCTTATTTTGATAATTCTAACAACATTTGTAAGAAGACGCACTTCCTTGTTTGGTAATTTGATCGGCATTTGTAAAGAGATGCACTTCCTTCTTTGAACAATTCAAGTGATATTTGTAAGGAGGCATACTTCCTTATTTTGGCAATTCAAGCGCTATCATAAGGAGACCTACTTCCTAAGGAGACGCACTTCCTTGTTTGGTTTATTCAAGAAATATTTGTGAGAAGATGCACTTCCTTGTTTGAGTAATTCAAGAGACATTTGTTAGGAGATGTACTTCCTTGTTTTGGTAATTCAAGCGGTGTTGGTAAGGAGAAGCACTTCCTTGTTTGGTTAATTCAAGAAACATTTGTAAGGAAACACACTTCCTTGTTTAGACAATTCGAGCAACATTTGTAAGAAGAAACACTTTCTTATTTGGTTAATTCATGAAACATTTGTAAGGAGATGCACTTCCTTGTTTGGTTAATTCAAGAAACATTTGTGAGGAGACGCACTTCCTTATTTGAGTAATTCAAGAAGCATTGGTAAGGAGATGCACTTCCTTGTTTTGGTAATTCAAGTGACATTGGTAAGGAGACACACTTTCTTATTTTGGTAATTCAAGCGACATTGGTAAGGAGATGCACTTTCTTGTTTTGATTATTCAAGTAACATTGGTAAGGAGATGCAATTCCTTGATTGGATAATTCAAACCTTTCTTTTTGGGTAATTCACTTCCTAACTTAAGTCTTGATTCCCTGTAGATGTACGTCCTAGTCGAGTCAGTCCCCTTGATTTCTAGAAAATGCACTTTCTGGTCGAGTTATTGCAGTTAATCCTTAGGAGACGCACTTCCTTGATAGTTTTTATTTGTTAGGTGACACACTTTTTAACTTAAACTTGTATCTCTATAAGACACACTTTTTAGTTAGAATCCCCCACTTTAATTGTTAGGAGACGCACTTCCTAGTCTAGGTTATTCAATTTTACTCTCAAGGGATGTATTTCTTGGTCAGAGTCTTGATTCATCATTGCAACATGCAAGTAGGTATGATGTGACTTTTCCAAAAGTCTTTTGATGATAAACTGGGGCAAAATTTAATTCTTATTTTTGGAACTTTACTATTCTGGAAAACGAAATTTCTCTTTATAACAATTTTTGTTTGGGATAATTTTCTTTTCAGTTTTGATGTTATTTCAGGAGCCTGCCCGAAGCACAGGGCGAATAAATGGAAAACCAAGCAATAAGGTGAAGAAATTGAAAGTTAAATAGATTGAAAAATAGTAAGTCAGGAGTCCGCCTACAGAACAGAGTGAAGAAGTTGAAAGCATAACAATAAGTTGATGAAATAGCAAGTCAGGAACCTACCTGGAGAATAGGGTGAAGAAATTAAAAGGCAAGCAACAAGTTGAAGGAGTTGAAAGTCAGGAGCCCGCCTGAAGAATAAGGTGATGAAACTCTCAAAAGTCCAAAAGAAGCTGCATAGATAGGATTTTGTAATTTCATTTATGTTTTAACATATAATTTTCATTTTTGATGTAATGACAGAGCCGCGGACCGAAACCTCGATAGAACCTCACTTGACTCTCCAACTTGGCATTGTTCCTCTCCTTCCAACCCTTTGAGATACATGTCAATTGATTCCTTCATAACTTGGGTAGGTAGCATGTCCTAACTCAAGACCCGGTTGCCCTTCTTCCTTCTGTTTCTTTCTTTGAATAATGGTCGAAACAAAATTCTATCTCGTTGTCTACTTCTTTGTATGAAAACACTATGTGTTTACATTCAAAGGGGGCATGATGTAGACACGTAATTTTGTCCCTCCCCAAAAATATTTTTATCATTGTTATCCCCGTCTTACGGCGTGCCCTCAACCAGGTAATTATCCCTCCACAAAATACAAAAAATAACAACTTTAAACAAACCCCGAACAAATTTTATCCTATGCTAACAAAATTTACACCTCATCCTAACAACCTACCCTATACCCTACTCCACTACCCCATCCACGTGACCCCTTCAAATTTATTCTTCACAAAGAAAGAACATATACACGTAAGGGAGGGGGCATTGAATTTTTCTGGAACCATGCATACATACACAATATAGAGAAAAAGAAATGGACAAAAAAAACAAAAGAGGACTCCATTTTCTTTTGAGGGGCCACCCGGAAGATTCCATTCTTTGGAATTAAATACATTGACAACAAAAAAAAAGGGGGGGGGGGGGGTCTCCGTCGTCACGAACCTTCTCCATCAGTTTTCCATTTTCAATCCATACACCTTTGCACATACCCACGGCCATGGATGAGCCTCACTGAAGCTCCCACTAAAACAAAATCAACAAACAATGAGTCAATCTCACCTGTCACGTGTCAATCACACACACACCACATAGAGATATGGAGATCTTATAGAGAGACTCGAGAGAGGGAGAGAGGGATTTGAGGTTGAGATCTGTAAAATAAAACAAAGCGGGGTTGATTCTGGGTTTCTCAAAAATGGGTTCCGGTGGATTTGGTAGCTGTTCCAGCAACTACTTCACTGAAACCTCATTGTTCTCTCTTGAAATCTGGGTGAATCCAATAGGGAGATAATAATCTCACTGGAACAGTCTATTTTTGAACGTTTTAAAGCGCCCTAATTTAGGAAATATTCTACTTCGTCGGAATCCAACTTACTTCCGTCTGTTTTGGTCACTGTTATCTCACCGAAATTCAAGTCGTGTGGATTTTTAATTTTCTACCAAATTTTTGAAGCTTTGGGTTCGTCTATTTTAGAGATTCACGATCAAAACTGAACTTTGAGTTCATTAGTCGCCGTTCTGGGTTTAGTTTTTGTTTCTCATGTCGAGGTTTGGTCCGTGTTTCTTCTTTGAAGCTGCTTTTTGGACTTTTGGTATTGGGTTTTGTTCGAAGTCGGTTTAAGTTGAGGTTTCAAATCCGCAAAGCTCATCTGTTTGATTGAATAAAAGCGACATTAAAGTCCAATTTTCTTCTCGTTCTCTATTAATTTCTAATTGTTTGATATTTCATTTGTTAAATTCATTATGTGTGGATTCTTGCTTTTTGATATCCACTTGTTGATTCTTCATCGAAATTGGTTAAATCATGTGGTCTAAAATCAAGTTGGGGGGTGAGAGTTTGAAACTTGATAAAAATGGTTGAATAGGATCAATTTTGGTTTATTGTTGTTTTTGTTTAATTTGAAACACGCTTGAATGTTGTTAGAACGCGACAGAATTATGATATGTTGGAATGATAGGAAAAATAGGTTTTGGGTAGGAAAAATTTAGGACTCTTGGTGATTTGTTGAATTTGTGAATATTTGGTGATTGGTTCTTTCTATTTTTAGCGCACAAGGTTGAGAAATGTATTTATTTAATTGGAGAATTCCCCGAGGCCTTATGTATTTATTCACCAGGGAATGCCCCAAGGTATCTTGTACTCAGAGGATGCTCGTGATCAAGGCCCGAGGCATTGAGTAAAACCTGGGAGCATAGTTAGGATTAGGCTAGATAGGATTCATTTTTGCATTTTTATTTATTTTGGGATTGTATAATTGGACTGAACACTATACTTTTATTGATTTTGTTTGGTTTGTTGGTTTGATTGTTTTATGTATTTTTGTGTGGTTTATACATTCGTAATGCCAAAATAGTCAATCCACTCCACCAAGAGACTGTGGTCAAACCACGAGACCAAGGGGTGCCTAACACCTTCCCCTTAATCAACAAAATTTCTTAGTTGGAATCTTTGTTCGTGGATCAGTTTATAGAGTCAAAATTGTTTTGAAAAGGGTTTTCCAAAGGTGACTTGGCACACCGGATTATACCAAGTGGCGACTCTGAGTTTTTAACAAAATGAATCCTTTTCAAAATAAATTTTCATCTTTTGTCACTTTAATAATAAAAATCCTTTAGAAGCAATAAAATCATAATCCTCTTTGGAGTACAAAAAAGGGGTGTGACAGGCATGTGATTACAAGTTAGAAGGGCTCTCGGGCCTTCATGGTTCAGGATGTCTGTCACGGCCAGGGCCCCGGTTCGCGTCATGACAAACTTGGTATCAAAGCACGGTTCATGGTCCTAGGGTATCTGCGAAATCACGTTGGGTAGAGTCTTATTTGTGGGTGTGTAGCGCGCCATACTTATAAGCAGGAGGCTACATGGCGTTTAGGAATGTCTCTTTTTTTTCATGTTCTAGTTCGTGCAATAAAGTCAGAATGTATTTCTTTCATACTCTAATTCGTGCTATGGTGTCGCCCATACGAAGGTAATAGTTATCCTAATTATTTTCTTACTCAAATGTTCTCAGACATGTCTCATTATTGGGCTGATTCAAGTATAGAAATTTAGAGTCTGTATGGTATGGCTCTTTCTGATTGAATCATAAAAGATTTTTGTAAGGACTTGAGAAGAGTCCGATAGTGCTTCAGAGTGTATTGGTTCTAGTGTGAACCTTGATCTTAATGAAATCATGATTTTTAGCCTGTAGTATTAAGTGTGTTCAGTCATTTTTAGAATTTATGTTGCAGATGTCACGCTTCAGGGGGATGATGTGTAGCAGAATGTTGAAACTGTATTTCCACCCAAGTAGTAGCATAAGTTAAGTGTTGGTTTCATGACCTATTGGTAGTGATGTTGGACCAAGATGTTGGTGATGTGAGTCACAAAGTTAGAAGTTAGAGTGAAGGTAACTTTTGTATAAATAAATATTTTAGTTGAATAACCAATATTTGAGGATGATTTACCTTTTATAGTGATAGACTAATGTGGTAGCTAGTAGCGTATGTAGATTGTATGGTATTTTGAGGGGGGAAGTGTTTGACTCAGATTTTTATTCATACAGAGTAAGATGCCTATTTTTAGATCATTGATTATTGCGTGTCAAGTTTCTATCTCTTGTAATCTTGTTATTATTGTGTTTTTAAAACTGAAATTCTAGTGAAGCCGTGTGGGGTCTTTCGATTCACTAGCATAGTTGCCTTGTTATTCATCTCATATTTTTGTTTTATCTTGTTCAAAACACAAAAATCAAAGTCTAGTGAAGCTGTGTAAGGCCTACTTCAATTCACTAGCAACTTATTGTCTATCTTATTGTTCTTGTGTTTGTTGGATGTATGCATAGCCGAATCTTTTTGCATGAGATTGAGTTGGTAATGAAGTGATACGTCCTTGTGTGTTTGTTTAGTAGAAGGTAGGGAAGGAGTTATTAGTCAAGGTGAATTTTTGTTTGCTTGAAGTATGAAAATGGCTAGATTAGCCAATAAGTTATGATTATAGACTCATGGTTATTTGTGGAATTTGAAAGTAGTCTAAATGTACGCTTGGGTAAGTAAGTGTGATATGATAAATCCGTATAAGTAGATAAGATTTTATGGGTTTAAAATATAAGATTAAGGTTGACCTTGTCTATTAAGTGACTTTATCCCCTTGACCTTTTTTTCATTGGTATTTGTAAACTGGTACTACTTGTGAGGAGGTAAGTTGCATTCTTCATTAGTGGTAGATGATTGATGCTAGATGATAGGCTTGAATTTAAATGTAGAATATGGTTATAAGAATAGTATCTTAAGATTAATGATGTATGTCTGTGAGAATTGTGTATAAGGTTGGGTTGTATATCATGAATATCACTAGATATTAAGTTTGAATAGTTGGTGTTCATGAAGGTGGATGTGATGATTTCTTGGTTAATGAATACTACTTATATAGAAGTGATCTAATAGGCTTGAACGGTGTATGGAATAGATTAAGTTTATTTGATTCGTAATAAAATATGATGTTGTATGTATGATGTAGAAGTATGCCCACGGTGATATGGAGTTGCGGCATTTTCTAGGACTATTACACGTTGCATGTGGCTAGTAGTACCATTGATTTGCTAGGTGGAGAAATACTAGTAGATGGTATATGGTGTTCTAAATAGCTAAGTTAAGGAGTTTTGATTGATAGTGTGGTTCCTTTTTATATGATCTTGATTCTCATAGTTTAGAGATATAAATTTGGAGTCGCGATATTAGTAGGCTATGTCGGAAGTAGTATGATTCATCAAAGGCTTGGTGATATCTATGTTAAGTGATAGAATCTAAGTCTGAATTTTTAAAGATTGAACCGACAAAACTAAGAGTTGAAGTGCTAGAGGGTGTGCACTCCGACTATGGGGATACTGATGAAGATCCAAAGTTAGTAAGCGTTTAAGTATTATATGATGACCATTAGGGGCTTTGAACAATAGAGTGTATCTTAGAAGGTAGTATTAGCAGTGGGTTTTCTACTTCCAGTTTAGTCATTCGGGTTAAGTTATATTTAATTGCGTGTATTGTCATATTCTAAAACCTTAAGTGCAGTTAGTGTGGTTCATTTTAGAGTTTAGTAAGGGATCTCTCAAACTTTAGATGTTGGCTTAAAGCTAAGGGGGAGATGATAGAATAAGTAACCAAGTCAAGTTTTCCGATTCTAATATATGTGTCAGTAAGTTGTGGAATGGCTGTGAGAAGGAATAATGCTTAATATATTCTTATTTCAGTTGTTTACTTCAGTGATCCCAATACCTACTCATGCCTTACGTTTCTGTTCCATGATCACAGTTCATGTTCATGCTTGTAATAGAGAACCATGTACTCTTCCGATTCCAAAAGGAGGAGTTTCAGTTTATTCAGTAGTCGGAATCACATTCCATATGTTGTGAACTCCAAATTGAGGTCATGCAGCCCATGGCTCATGTACTCATGCTTTATAGTGTGCTCAGTTCCCATAACTCGTGCTACATGCCAAATGATTGGTGAGATTTAGCTTATAGACAGGTATACTCTCAATTCAGATCACTTTGATAAATCTCTGCTGTTGATTTTCTATTCCTCAGGCTTCAGTTAAGTGTCAAGTCTCATATAATATCCTTCAATGCTTCAAGATCTTATGTTCTAAACTTTTAGTGACTCATCCTTAGGTGATGATAATGGTGATGAGAAAATGTTCTTATTGATAAAAGATCATCGTATGTTTGTTTTGGATAAGGCCGAAAGTGTAAAGTAAGATTTGGGTCCAAGTCTTTGATACATATGATGGTTAGTGAAAATTTGTGTGTGTATGTTCTTGAGGTAGTGCGTGGGAGTTATATTGATAGTGGTTTAGATAATATGTGAAGTATGTCTTTATGGGTGTTTTCCTTGAAGTTCATATGTGGTTATAAAAATAAGCTTGAATAACATGTTGGGATTTAAATGGAGGAACGTAATATGCGCTAGTGAATCCATAGAAAGAGCTCAGAGTTAGTCATTGAAGGGTTAAGGCACATTATGCTTAGGGTGTGAACTTTAAAAAAATTTAGAAGGTTGAATCATATGGTTTAGATTAGCAGTGCGGTGTGGCATGTTGTATATTGTGATTTGGAGTTTTGCTTGGTCACGGTGAGAAGATTTAAGTTACTTTTGACATAAGGAGAAAGATTTATCAACGGCTATAGGAGAATTCTAAGTTGAATCAAATGAGTATGGTATTTAAAGGGAATAATGTAGTTAAGGGAGTATTCGAGACGTGTGCTAAGCTTGGAAGTAAGAAGTTGCATCACCTAAGGTCTTGTAATTCTGTCCTATTTTATGAGTTATATGTTTATATTCCATGCTATAGAGTAATGTCAATGTTGTGATGTCTTATTTAGATGTCTTGTGTAACTTATGCTCAAGATTCTTTGCTCCCTAATACTACTAAAACTTCTTTAGAAAGAGTGTTGAAAAGATACTCCAGTTAAGTATAAGAGTCCAGGATAATTAAGTTTAACAGTCAGACAGACAAGTTACAGCCGCTTTCCAACTTTTCACCCAGTCCTACTATCCTAAGTCTCAGGCATATGACTATCCTAAGAGATAATCTATTCCATCCATGTAAGTTGCGAATTTAGTTCAGTCAGAGCATCATGTTTCAGATTCAGTTATTTAGTCATGACTCAGTTCATAAGAGTTCAGCGCATAATCTCAAATTTTTCCAAGTATTTTAGCTTAGACAATGTAATACCCTGATATGATATAAGTCTAATTGTCTCATGATCGTACTTGCATAAGTTATCACTTCTCAATTCAATATGTATGATTGGATAATGAATACTTCAAGGATATCCTAAACTCTCAGCATGAATCAACTCCTTAAAGCAAGTAAATTCAAGTCATCTCAGAATTCAGTTTCATGATAGAAGTTTAAAATGTTTCAGAACAGTTATATTCATTCTTAGAAGACATATCATGTCTGTGTTATTCCTTACCTTTAAGGCTTCAACAAGTTCCTACCCATCGTTCCGGGATGAATGATTCCAAGGGGGAGATAATGTAATACCCAATTAAATTCGTACGTGTGTTAGCCTCTACTAGTATACTCAAAGAGTTTAAAAGACTTGTAAATTTTGCTAAGTGTTAAAGAGACGTAGTCTCACAATTAGCTTCCAACCTTCGAGGATTTTATTTTTGACCTTCCCGACATCCGATTTTTGATTTCCAAGTTGCGTTATAATTGGGCAAGCTCATAGTACATCTTGAACAAGTTTTGAAATTTTTCGAGTAGCGTAAGGGGCTGTTTGGACCCCAAAGCAGTAGGAAAAGGCTATATGCCCGTGCAGCCTTGCTTATACCACCGATCTAAGAAGGGCGCTGCCCAGGCTAGACTGGGGGGTCAAGGCAGGGCACCTCCCAGGATAAATTAGGGGTCCAAGCAGGGCGCCGCCCTGGGATAGCCCTGGGCCAAATAGTCAGTTTTTAATCCAATCCCTTAAGGGTATATTGGGTATTTTCCAACCCCTTATCAAATTTAACACGGGATTAAATCCACCAAACACCAAATTAACATTATTTTCTCTAAAATCACCAAGAACACTCCTTAGGGTTTCAACCCAAACATCAACATATCTCAAGATTTAACCGTAGCTTTTCTTTAATTCTTCAAGAATCGGAATCTCCATTGCGAGGGCTACAAAAAGCACCCATTAATCGTACGTATAGCATCCCTAACACAAGATTTCATTCAAAAGATTCTAATTTAAGGTACGCGGGGTTTTTTCAAAATTCTCATGGGCATAAAAATCATATTTTTAAGAAAAGGGTTTCGGATTTATGAATATATTCATATTTTAGAAACATTGATGATATTGTTTTGGTCTTTAGGCCTTCCCCCCATATATATATATATATATATATATATATATGTATGTATATATATATATATATGTATATGTATGTATATATATATGTAAGCATATATTTTAAGGTTGATGATTGAATTGAGAGCATAATTCATGAAAAATCCCTCACTTGTTATGATCTTCATTTACTTATGATATGCTATGAATTTTTTTGAATGCATCTTGAAATGAATTACACGAAATGTCTTGAGTAATGTCATATTTGGAGTATGATTTTGATTTCAAAATAGAAAGGGTTGTTTATGTTGAGGAATGTTGAATATAATCACATAATGAAAGGAGTTGCATGGTTTGTTTAAGATTTTGACTTATATTTTTGGAACATGAAATCTCTTATGCAAATTGAATGCTTGGGTGATCTGAACCATATTTTAATAAAAGATCATGCTTATTGAATTATGGCTTAGAAAATAGGACTTGCAAGTCTTGGTGTGACAAAACCAATTCAGATAATGCCATGATAATTCAGAACATAATAGAATGCATGTTTGAAATTAGATTTTTCTCAGATGTTGAAAATAGAAAATTTCATGATTCAGAACAGGATAAAATTGGGTATATAGAGAGCTTAGGTGGTTACCTAAAGAAGGCATGAGTTCAGACAACTCATTGCCCAAAATCGTGATTTACCGATCCGGGTATATTAGTATATGCTGGCCTAGTGCTCTGTGGTGTATCAGACTCAGACCCTTCAACTCTTGCGGCACATGGAATATTAGACTTGAAGAGGAGCACCACCTAACTCAGAAGTAATACAAAGATCAGAAACTGTATTCACAAGAATGATTTATGATTTTCAGAAAAGTGCCCATGTGTTTTCGAAACTATTTTATGCATGATGTTTTGTAAGGTGCTCTCATCTATTTTGTATTTATACAAATGCATTATTTTGGGATTTCTTCCAATACCAGTACAATTGTATTGACCCCCCCCCCCCCCCCCCCTCCAGGTTATGAGGCACAGTCTAGGGGTCTTAATAAGCAGTAGATTTCAGTCGACAGGAGTGAAGAGTACCAGAGGATGAGCCTTCTAGATTTTAGAAGGCCTAGTTTCTTTTAGACAGTTACTATTTTGGTATGGTTTTGGTCTACTAGGGCCTTGTCCCAGTTTTTATACAGTTTTTATTTAATCATGTAGTAGAAATTTTGGAGATGGTTTCAAAAAAATGTTTAGTTGATATTGGATTTTATTCCTCATTGTTAAACTAAATCTAGATTATGACCATGTTTCCGTAGTAGATTTTATTTTTGCATTTCCTATTTATATATATGAATGGGGTTTGTGATTACAAGTTAGAAGGGCTATCGGGCATTCATGGTTTGGGATGTCCATCATGGCCAGGGCCCCGATTCGGGTCGTGACATTAAGTTTGAACAGTTGATGGACATGATGGTAGATGTGATGATTTATTAGTTAATGATACTAGTTATATGGAAGTGATCTAATTGGCTTGAACGGTGTATTCAAAAAATTATGTTTACTTGATTCGTAATGAAGTATGATGTTGTATGTGTGAGGTAAAAGTATTCCTAAGGCGATAAGGAGTTGTGGCATTTTCTAAGACTATTACATATCGTGGGTGGCTAGTAGTACCGTTGAGTTGCGAGGTGGAGAAAGACTAGTTAGATGGTGTATGGTGTTCTAAATAGCTGAGTTAAGGAGCTTTGATTGATAGTGTTGAGCTTTTTTATATGATCTTGATTCTCATAGTAGAGAGATATAAGTTTGAAGTCACAATATTGGTAGGCTCTGTTGGAAGAGTATGGTCCATCAAAGGCTTGGTGATATCCATGTTAAGTGTTAGAATCTATGTTTGAGTTTTGAAGCTTGAGCTAATAGAAATTAGAGTAGAAGCGCTAGAGGGTGTGAAAGTATTATATGATTACTATTGGGGCTACAGAATGATAGAGTATGTCTCAAAAGGTAGGATTAACAGTGGTTTTCAAATTCCAAATGTAGCCATTCGGGTTAAGTTCTATTAATTGCGTGTATTGTCATATTCCAAACCCCAGAGTGCAGTGAGTGTAGTTAAGTTTAGAGTCTAGAAAGGGATATCTCGAACTTAAGATGAGTGCTTAAATCTAAAGGAAAGATGATAGAATAAGTAGCCTAGTAGGCTCTCAGATTCTAGTATTAATGCCAATATGATATAAGACCTCAGAAAGTGAGGGTGAGACTCAACCCATTCTTATCATAGAATTTTTCAGTGATCCTAATACCTAATCACACCTTACATTTCAGTTTCGTGATCATATTTTATGTTCATGCTTGTGACAGAGAACCATGTACTCTTCCGAATCCAAAATGAGGAGTTTCAGTTCATTCAACACTCGAAATCATATTTCATGCGATATGAACTCCAAATTGAGGTCATGCAGCTTATGACTCATGCACTCACGATTTATTGTGTGCTTAGTTCCCCTGACTCATGCTTTACGCCAAATGATTTGACGAGATTCAGCTTATAGCAAGGTATGCCCCCAATTCAGATCACTTTGATGAATCTCTGATGTTTATTTGTTATTCCTTAGGCCTCAGTTAAGTGTCAAGTCTCGTATAATATCCTTCCATGCTTCAAGGTTTTATGTTCGAACCTTTTGTGACTCCTCCTTATGTATTGATAGTGGTAATCAGTGAATGTTTCTTATTGATAAAAGATCATTGTATGCTTATTTTGGATAATTCCATAAGTGTGAAGTAAGATCTAGGGCCAAATCTTTGATATATATGATAGTTAGTGGAAATTTGTGTGTGTATGTTATTGGGGTAGCGCGTGGGAGTTATATTGATAGTGGTTTAGAGAATATGTGAAGTATGTCTTTATAAGTATTTTCCTCGTAATTCTTATGTGGTTATAAAGATAGGCTTGAATGAAATGTTAAGATTTAAGTGGAGGAACACAAGATGCGCTGATGAATCCAGAGTAAGAGTTTAGAGTTAGTCACCAAAGTAGTAGGGCACGTTATGCGTAGGATGCAAACTTTAAAAAAATATATAGAAGGTTGAATCATATGGTTTAGACTACTTTTGTGGTATGGCATGTTGTATTTTGTGAATTAGAGTTAGGCTTGATCACGGCGAGTTTAAGTTACTTTAGACATTAGTAGAAAGATTTATCAATGCCCATATAAGAATTATAAGTTGAAGCAATGAGTACGTTAATTAAGGGGAATAGTATAGTTAAGGGAGTATTCGAGGAGTTTGCTAAGCTTGAAAGTAAGTAGTTGCATCGCCTAAGGCCTGGAAATTCTATTCTAGTTTATGAGTTATATGTCATTATTCTATGCTATAGAGTAGTGTCATTGTGGTGATTCCTTAGTTGGATGTATCGTGTAACTTAGGCCCAAGATTCTTTGCTCCCTAATGCTACTATGACTTCTTTAGAAATAGTGTTGAAGAGATACTCCAGTTAAGTATAAGTTTCCAGTATAATTCTGCCAGTTTAACCAGCAATTCAGTTTAACGTTCGGTCTGGCAAGTTACTTGGTGTTCCATCTTTTCACCCAGTCCTACTATCCAAAGTCTCATGTGTATGACCATCCGAAGAGATAATCTATTCCATCCATGTAAATTGCGAATTCAGTTCAATCCAAGCATCATGTTATAGATTCAGCTATTTAGTTATGACTCAATTCATAAGAGTCAAAGCATAATCTCAAATACTTCCAATTAGCTCAGGCAGTATAATACCCTGGTACGATCTAAGTCTTGTTGTCTCATGATTTGTACTTACATATGTTATCACTTCTCACTTCAATGTGTATGATTGAATCATGAACACTCCAAGAAAATCCTAAACTCTCAGCATGAATCAGCTTCTTGAAGCAAGTAAAGTCAAGTAAGCTCAGAATTCAGTTTCATGATAGAAGTTTAAATATTTTAGATTGGAAATATCCATTCTTAGAGGACACATTATGTCCGCGATATTCCATACCTCTAAGCATCAACAATTTCCTACCCATCATTCGGGGACGATTAATCCTAAGGGGAAGATAATGTAACACCCTATAAAATTCATGCGTATGTTAGCCTCTAGTAGTATTCTTAAAGAGTTGAAAAGACTTGAAAATATTTCTAAGTGTTAAAGAGACTTAGTTTATTTTTAGCTTCCAATTTTTTAGGATTTTATTTTTGACCTTTTCGACATCTAATTTTTGATTTTCAAGTTGCGATACGATCGCAAAGGCTCATAGTACGTCTCGGATAAGTTTTGGAATTTTTCGAGTAGCGTAAGGGGGTGTTTGGATCCCTAAACCAGTAGCAAAAGGCTATAAACCTACGCAGCCTCACTTAGACCACCGGTCTAAGCAGGGTGTCGTCGAGGCTAGACCGGGGGCTTAAGCAGGGTTCCGCCCAGGCTAGATCGGGGGTCCAAGAAGGGCGCCGACCTGGGTATAGCCTGGGCCAAATTTTTTACTTCACACTTTGTCTTTTATGGGCAAAATGGGTATTTCCAATTCCCCATTCATCTTAAATACGGGATTAAGCTCCCAAATAACCACATTATTCATATTTTCTCCAAAATTCTTCAAAGACTCTCCCAAATATTTCAAGCAAGAATCCCAAATAACTAAAGATTCAACCATGGTTTTTAGAGGATAATTAGAGATTTGGAATCCCCAATCCTTAAGCTTTAAGAATCATCCATTATTTTTTGAAATAGAGGTATGTGGGGTTGTCCTAAATTTCATGGGCATGATTTGAAAAAGATTTTCACAAGACTTTAATATTTATACATATATATATGTTATTACAAGTGGGGACTTTATTTTTATATCAATAACATATGTTGTGTCATGATTTGAAGGAATAATGAAACTTCATAGGGTTGTTTGCTTGAATATGTGTCAATTGTTGAATTAGGGAAATGTGGCTTGAATTCTAAGAATGAGAAGAACATAAATTATGAATTCTTTTAAAAATCCCCCATGATAATGTTTTAGTGCCCCATATGATACTAGTCTTAAACTATCGAGAGCATGAGTTTTTGCTATTTCTATGATACTGTTCATAAATGATAAAACTTCTTGAATTATTATATGTTAAGAACCATTGTGCATGTGCTTGATGTGTGTGGAAGTCTTATATATGTGGATGTTGTGAATGACATAAGGAGTTGTAGCATTGATGTGATACTGATGACTTGCATGTCGGGATATATGTTTTGTCTTGAATCAAGCTTAAAGCTTAACTTTATGTGAGTTAGGTGGTTACCCAAAGAAAGAATGAGTCAAATGAATATATGCTGGAAATCATGAATTGTCGATACAGGGAGCTTAGTACCATGCTATGTGATCTTGAGTACCCTGTATTGTGTCATCCCTATTCGGGACTAATGGTTAGAAGCCTTGCTTTGTGATTTTGGGTCCAACCCTGACAGGTGGACTTGATTGGGATGGAGGCACCTTGCTGTGTGATCTTGTGTGTTCTTCTCCCCCTCACCAATAATCCAATCTTGGCGGCAACCCGGATTTGGCAGTAGGTGAAACATTGTAGGGTGTACCACCTAACTCAGTAGTATTGCATTGTTGTTGTAAAATCATTAGACTATGCCCATGTGTTTTCGAACTATTTTGTGATAAAGTGTTTTATAGTAGCTCTCATTTATTTTATATAAAAATTTCTATTGTTTTTAGATTACTCTGCGTACTAGTACATCTGTATCAACCCGCCCTCCCCTACCTCGCAGGTTCTGAGGTTCAGTCTAGGGTGATAACGCTCAATCTACAGCTCTCGTAGGAGTGTAAAGCGGTCGTTAGCAAATATAGAACCCAACTTGGGTTGGGTATCGATCCCACAGGGAATAGCTTGGCCAACAAGTAAGTAAAATTACTAAACTTTTGGTGCAAGTCTCGTAAAAAGGGGGATTCTTGTCGTGCAAGTAAAGTAAACAAAAGCTGAAAATAATAAAGTAAAAAGAGAGAGATTGTTACGTGAGTTGTAAACAATGCGAATTGAAGCGTTGGGGTTATGTCCACCTTCTGAGGTATACGTCTCTATTGGCTATGAGTGTGTAGAATTCTGACATGCAATTGCTTATAGAGAATTGTAGTCGATGGTAAATCCAAGCGTCTCTCGACCTAAACAAGGACTATTTCACTTTAACTCTCTCGAGCTTAAAGCGTGTCTAACGGTACGAATTCTCCAAGAGGTTCGTCCAGTTACGGCACTAGCTTTTTAATAGGAAAGGGTGTCCTACTACCTTGATATTATCTTTTTTCCAGACAAATAATCTTTCTCTCGAACAAGTTAAATGTTAGACTGGCGTATTTGTAACACCCCACATTTTGCATGTACTAGTAATGTTCACTTATGGAACTTAGGAAGCTAGCAGGTGAGTCACCTGTGTGGTTGGCTTAAAAAAAAAAAATGTATATATACATGAGGGAGAATAATTCATTCATGAGTGAACTCACTTGAAGTCTAGACGTTAGTAAAAAGAAAGGGGATCGAAGACAAGGCTTAACGCCGAAACTTTCCAAGTCTTGCGACAAACGAAGCCCAAGTTAGGGAGGCTATTAAAGCCAATGGTTTAGCATTATATTGGGCCAAGATGTTCAGCCCAAGATTTTTATATAATAGGCCCAACTACATTCATTCACTACTAAGAAAATTGGGCCCAAACAAAGTGCAAGCAAGATTAAGGAAAATGGGCCACTAAAGCCCATTGATTTAGAGATCCAAAAGGCCCAAGTGAAAGGGGAAAATTGGTCATTGACCAACTTGAGTTAATCAGTTGCAAATATTAGGAGAAAGTCGGTCTAAGGCCCCTTTAAAAAGGGACCAAAACCGAGCTCCTTAGGTTAACTAGTAGGAGACCAAAACAATTTCAGCTTTTCTCTCTAAGTTTCTCTTGGCATTTCTTCACCTTGGAAGGCAACCAAAGGCTACTTTTTGAGTTCTTGAATTATACTTACACCTTGGGAGTTAAGGTATGTAAAAATAACCATATACTTGATATGAATTTTCTATGGAAAACAAGATAAGTTGGCTGGTGTACTGTGCAGGAATTTCTGGACAGCTTGTGTCCTGAAAGTTGTTGTTTGATTTTCTTGGCTTTGGAACGATTCTTACCCTGATTTTTGACTTTGATATGATATAAAGTTGAGGTTATTAATATGTTATAGTGTGTATATGGTTGCCAAGGTTGCTGGACTGTTTTGCAAGTTCTTTGGAAACAAGTATCCTTATATGATCTTATGTGCTTCCAAAATGGTATTGGACTGTTTTGATGAGGGGGCTGATGTTTCACGTTTCTCCCCCCTGTGTTTTGAGCTATTTTGTGACTGTGTTATGGTTTATTTGATGTATATATATGTTGGGAGCATCTGGTTCAAAGTTGGGACAAGTATGAATTGTTAACGACGAAGTGTAGGGAGACGACGAGATGTTGTGCTTCTTAGTTGAGCATTTTGTAAAATGGTTCTGTGTTGTAGTTATGGACTGTTGCCAGCATGTTGTAGAGCTGATATAGGCTGTGTACATCATGTATAGGATAATGTGTACTGTTTGAAGACAGTTAGAATTGAGAAAGTCGGAATAACACCATTGAGTCGATGGTTATACGTTTGTTGCCAAAGTGTTGTGTTTTGTGAGATTGGGCTGTCCAGATGCATTGATTAGCTGCTAATACTAGCTTTAAAACATGATATTGTAGATAAATAGTTGGAAGAAAAGAAGTCATTTCGAGGTAAAAACAAGTTGATATGTCGAGGTATGTAAGGCTATTCGATCTCTTATTATTTGGCATGGAATCCAAAGTCTTTATTGGCACATAGAGATCTTTACAAACTTCGATATAACCACTCCACTCTTTCACATGTATTTGTGTGTCCAGATTCGAGCCTTGTCACTGCTGCATACATACATTGGACACCATGACATATGAGTCTTCTTTTTAGCAAAATAAAGTTCATACGTTGTTTATGTCCTATATGTTTCACTAATTGTATAACCCACTCTTTTCATTGTGATATGATGTTACATGGTCACATACTTGTCACTTGTCATGCTTATAGTCTTATAGCTCAAATTTTACGACCACCAGAGATTCATATTAAAAGTAATAAGAAGATATATGTATACAGTTGCTTCTGTTGGGTGGTATCCCAGGGGTGAAAGAATCACCTAGCATGGGTCAATCCCAGTATTACAGGGGGTATCCCAGGGGTGAAAGGAAAGCCTAGCATGGGTCGATCCTGATATAGATTTACCACTGATCAGCTGGTCATTTGTATTACATGATGTGCACAGATTATACAAGTGATAAGAGTAAAGTAACATAATTGTTATAAGATGCATGACTCCACAATATTCATAAAGGTGGTCTTTTACCTTACAGCAGTGTATGGTTTCATTTGAGCTTTTATCTCATATATGGTACATGTTGCCTTACATATTCAGTACATTATTTCGTACTGACATCCCTGTTGGGGGACCTGCATTCCATGCTGCAGGTGCAGAAGCTAATAAACCTCCCCAGTAAGAGTACAGGATATCAACTGCAGTCACTGAGCTCCAGGTTGCTTCGGGGCTTTGAGTCTTATCATATCTTTTTGCATTGTATAGTATCTTATCATGAGGCGGGGCCTGTCCCGACCCTTATAAGATAATGTTTCTTGTCTAGAGGCTTTGTAGACTATGTAAAGTATAGTATGGTCATGTATCGTATCGTAGACATTGTGGCTCCAACGGCCTAGTCATACAACATCTTTTGGCTTGCTAGTTCCATTTATCTTTTGAGGGCATGTTTAGTATAAAAGTAACTTATAATGTTCATAGGTAATGTATTGCTACAGGTTGGTTCTCCCGAGCCTTACCGGCAACGGGTGCCAGTCCGCCTTAATAGGATTTGGGGCGTGACAGAAGTGGTATCAGAGCGGTTTGTCCTAGGGAGTCTACAAAGCCGTGTCTATGTAGAATCATGTTTATCGATGTGTTGTGCACCACATTTATAAACAAGAGGCTACGTGGCATTTAGGAGTTATCACTTCTTTTCATTCTTTAGATCGTGCCATAGAGCCAAATATTATAAGTGTACCATGTCTACTCCCTGAATTATTTTGTACAGTAAGTATGCCAGAGACAAGGAAGAGTAAAGGTAAAGGAAAGGAAGTAGAAGTGGTAGTTGGTATACCCAATCGGGCGAGACGACAGAGTGAGGCTCTAGATGAGTCTCTATCACAGACATCTCCAACCCCTCCATCTGTTGATGCACCAGGAAGTAGTGAAAAACCCCAAGAACCACCTGTTGATGCTTCTGTGCAGGATTTGAGAAATGCAGTTCAACTGTTGACTTGTATAGTTGCTGGCCAAGGTCAAAGACAAGAAGGCCCAGTTGCAGGTGCAGTTGGGGCAGGTAGGGCAGCCAGTACGAGAATACGTGATTTCCTCAACTTAGACCCCCCCATCATTCACTGGGACAGATCCAAATGAAGATCCACAAGATTTTATTGATCAGATCCAACGCACCTTAGATGTTATGCATGTAAGTGGTTCGGAAGCTGCTGAGTTGGCAATATATAGATTGAAGGGTGTGGCTATACTGTGGTACGAAGCCTGGAAGCATTCCAAAGGCATAGATACATCTCCAACTACTTGGGAGGAGTTCAAAATGGCCTTTCTTGATCATTACTTGCCATTAGAGATCCGAGAGGCCCGTGCAGATCAGTTCCTGAACCTCCATCAGGGGAATATGAGCGTGAGGGAATATAGTCTTAAATTTAATTCTCTGGCCAGGTACGCTCCTAATGTTGTTCCTACTATGGCAGATAGAGTCCATCGGTATGTCGATAGGTTGGATTCATATTTGGTTAGAGATTGTACCATTGCCTCTTTAAATAAAGACATGGATATAGCGAGGATGCAAGCTTTTGCACAGAAACTGAAGGATCAGAGACAAAGAAGGAGGGCACAAGAAATAGAAAGGGGGCAATTCAAGAGGGCCAGATCTACAGGACAGTTTACACCACCCCAGGGTGAGTTTAGGCCACGATTTTCTCATAGGCCACCCAGGCCATCATCCTCTTACTCTACAGCTAGTGCTCCACCACCACTTCAAGGGTCTAGAAATGATCAATTTGGGCAGAGAAGTGAGGGCCAAGGTACACGGACAACAGGATATTCGGGAAGCCAGCAAATGCCTCCTAGGCAGCCTTGCAGACAATGTGGGAGATATCATATAGGTGCGTGTCGCAGGGGAACAGATGTTTGTTATTGGTGTGGTATGCCAGGGCATGTAATAAAAGATTGCCCAAGAAGACGCAGGGGTGATATGGCACAACCTACTAGATCAGCTGTTGTATCATCATCATCAGTGCCTCCATCAGGTAGAGGTGAGCAATTTCCCATAGGTCGCGGCAGAGGTATTAGAGGGGCAGCTAGTTCCAGCGTGGCCCAAAATCGCACATATGCTCTAGGGACTCGACAGAACCTGGAAGCTTCACCCGATGTGGTTATAGGTACATTGTCCATCTTCTCACATAAAGTGTATGCATTAATTGACCCTGGTTCTACATTGTCATATATTACTCCATTAGTTGCTGGGAAGCTTGGTAGAACACCTAAATTATTGGATAAACCACTTGCGGTGTCTACACCAATTGGGGAGTCAATTATAGTTAGAAGAGTCTATTGTGATTGCATAGTGACTGTCTGCGACCGAGATACATTAGCTGATCTTATCGAGTTAGAAATGGTAGAATTTGATGTTATAATGGGTATGGATTGGTTGGCTTCTTGCTATGCCACCGTTGACTGCCGAACCAAGAGGATGTACTTTCACTTTCCAAATGAAGCAGTCCTTGAATGGGAAGGCAATATTGGGGCACCAAAAGGGAGGTTTATCTCTTATTTTAAAGCCAGAAAAATGATATCAAAGGGATATATATGTCATCTCGTTAGAGTGAGAGACATGGAGGCAGAATCACCAACTATCCAGTCTGTTCCAATAGTGAATGAATTTATTGATGTCTTTCCTGAGGAACTCCCTGGTTTGCCTCCAGAACGAGAAATAGATTTTGGTATTGACTTATTACCAGGCACCGAGCCTATCTCTATTCCTCCATATAGAATGGCCCCGGCAGAATTACGTGAATTAAAGGAACAACTGAAAGACTTGTTAGAAAAGGGTTTTATAAGACCTAGTGTGTCCCCTTGGGGTGCACCGGTTTTATTTGTGCGTAAAAAGGATGGCACATTGAGGATGTGTATTGACTACCGACAACTGAATAGGGTGACAGTTAAGAATAAATATCCCCTCCCCAGAATTGATGACTTGTTTGATCAGTTACAGGGTGCTAAATACTTTTCAAAGATCGATTTGAGATCAGGTTATCATCAGGTGAGAGTGCAGGAAAAAGATATACCTAAGACAGCTTTCCGAACCAGATATGGTCACTTTGAATTTCTTGTTATGTCGTTTGGGCTAACGAATGCACCAGCAGTGTTTATGGATTTGATGAATAGGGTATTCAAGCCTTTCCTGGATGTGTTCGTGATAGTATTTATAGATGATATTCTGGTGTATTCAAGGTCAGAAAAGGACCACGCAAATCATTTACGACTAGTACTACAAGTTCTCCGTGATCGCCGGTTGTATGCTAAGTTTTCCAAATGTGAATTTTGGTTAAAATCAGTGGCATTTTTGGGCCATATTGTATCGGATGAAGGAATAAGGGTGGATTCACAAAAGATAGAGGCTGTGAAAGATTGGCCAAGGCCAACGACACCTACAGAAGTTCGAAGCTTCCTTGGATTGGCAGGTTATTACAGAAGGTTTGTTGAAGGTTTTTCTTCTATGTCTGCACCTCTTACTAAGCTAACTCACAAGGAAACCAAATTCCAATGGAATGATGCATGTGAAAGGAGCTTTCAAGAGTTGAAAAGCAGGCTAACCTCAGCACCTGTGCTAGTGCTTCCAGAAGGCTCAGAGGGATATGCAGTGTATTGTGATGCTTCCGGAGTTGGTTTGGGGTGTGTACTAACACAACATGGTAAGGTGATTGCTTATGCCTCGAGACAATTGAGACCACACGAGAAAAACTACCCAACACATGATCTTGAGCTAGCAGCGGTTGTATTTTCTTTAAAGATATGGCGCCACTATTTGTATGGGGTGCACGTGGACATATATACAGATCATAAGAGTTTACAGTATATTTTCAAGCAGAAAGATCTAAATTTGAGGCAGCGGAGGTGGCTAGAGTTAATAAAGGATTATGATATTGATATATTATACCATCCAGGGAAAGCAAATGTGGTGGCTGATGCTCTAAGTCGTAAGACACTCATAGGTACCAGTGATCAGAAAGGGGTAAAGCAAGGCATGGCTAAGGATCTGCGTCAACTAGCCAATCTGGGTGTTCGTCTACTCGAAACTCCATGAAAGGACATTATTGTACATAATGCTGCCGATCCTTCATTGATAAGGGAAGTGAAAGAAAAACAGTATTATTATCCTATTCTACAATGCCTTAAGGAGAAAGTAAGTCAAGGTATAATGAAGGAGTTTAGGCTTACACAAGATGGAGTACTTTATTGCCAAAATAGATTGTGTGTTCCTGATGTTAACAGACTCAGAAAGAGAATAATGGAAGAAGCCCATCATTCAAGATATTCCATCCACCCAGGATCTACTAAGATGTATCATGACCTAAAGGGAGTGTTTTGGTGGGGAGGCATGAAAAAGGACCTTGCAGAGTTTGTGGCTCAATGTCCTACTTGTCAACAAGTCAAAGTAGAGCACCAAAAGCCAGGTGGTTACATGCAATGTATAGAGATTCCAACTTGGAATTGGGATATGACTAATATGGATTTTGTAACTGGTTTGCCTCGTTCAGTTAATAAGTTTGACTCCATATGGGTGATAGTTGATAGACTCACGAAGTCAGCGCACTTCCTGCCAGTTAGAAGTGATTATACAGCTGAAGAATATGCCAAATTATACCTCAAAGAGATAGTTAGGCTACATGGGGTCCCACTCTCTATTATATCTGATCGAGGAGCTCAATTCACGGCAAAATTTTGGAAGTCCTTTCAAAGGAGTTTAGGGACGCAAGTGAATTTGAGTACAGCCTTCCATCCCCAAACAGACGGCCAGGCAGAGCGTACTATTCAAACACTTGAGGATATGTTGCGAACCTGTGCATTAGATTTTAAAGGTAGCTGGGTAGAACACTTGCCCCTTATTGAATTTGCCTATAATAACAGCTACCATTCGAGCATCAAGATGGCGCCTTACGAAGCTTTGTATGGGAGGAAATGTAGGTCACCAATTGGTTGGTTCGAAGTGGGTGAAGCCACCTTGCTCGGGCCAGATTTAGTCCAACAAGCCATGGAAAAAGTTAAGGTGATACAACAACGGCTAAAAACAGCCCAAAGTCGTCATAAATCATATGCAGATATGCGGAGAAGAGGGCTGGAATTCTCTATTGGAGATTGGGTATTTTTAAAGGTATCACCGATGAAAGGAGTTATGAGATTTGGTAAGAAAGGGAAACTAAGCCCACGTTACATAGGGCCATATAAGATTACTAAGAGGGTCGGACAAGTTGCATATGAATTAGAGCTACCCCAGGAACTTTCAATGGTTCATCCAGTGTTTCATGTGTCAATGCTTCGAAAATGCATAGGTGACCCCTCTCGTATCACTCCTATAGAAGATGTACAGGTCACAGAGGATCTTACTTATGAAGAGGTACCGGTTGCTATTCTAGATCGCCAAATTAAAAAGTTAAGGAACAAAGAAATTGCATCAGTAAAGGTACTCTGGAGAAACAACCAAGTGGAAGAAATAACGTGGGAACCGGAGGAAGTAATGATATCCAAATACCCTCATCTATTTGAAGACAAGGAGGGACTAAAAGATACAGAGGAGGAACATTAATAGGTATGTGTTTGAATACTAGTTATGTTATTAACAGTTGTGTGACCAGAAATTCAAACCTGCCTAGACTATACAGTTATGTTAACATTCGGGACGAATGTTCCTAAGGGGGGGAGGATGTAACACCCCACATTTTGCATGTACTAGTAATGTTCACTTATGGAACTTAGGAAGCTAGCAGGTGAGTCACCTGTGTGGTTGGCTTAAAAAAAAAAATGTATATATACATGAGGGAGAATAATTCATTCATGAGTGAACTCACTTGAAGTCTAGACGTTAGTAAAAAGAAAGGGGATCGAAGACAAGGCTTAACGCCGAAACTTTCCAAGTCTTGCGACAAACGAAGCCCAAGTTAGGGAGGCTATTAAAGCCAATGGTTTAGCATTATATTGGGCCAAGATGTTCAGCCCAAGATTTTTATATAATAGGCCCAACTACATTCATTCACTACTAAGAAAATTGGGCCCAAACAAAGTGCAAGCAAGATTAAGGAAAATGGGCCACTAAAGCCCATTGATTTAGAGATCCAAAAGGCCCAAGTGAAAGGGGAAAATTGGTCATTGACCAACTTGAGTTAATCAGTTGCAAATATTAGGAGAAAGTCGGTCTAAGGCCCCTTTAAAAAGGGACCAAAACCGAGCTCCTTAGGTTAACTAGTAGGAGACCAAAACAATTTCAGCTTTTCTCTCTAAGTTTCTCTTGGCATTTCTTCACCTTGGAAGGCAACCAAAGGCTACTTTTTGAGTTCTTGAATTATACTTACACCTTGGGAGTTAAGGTATGTAAAAATAACCATATACTTGATATGAATTTTCTATGGAAAACAAGATAAGTTGGCTGGTGTACTGTGCAGGAATTTCTGGACAGCTTGTGTCCTGAAAGTTGTTGTTTGATTTTCTTGGCTTTGGAACGATTCTTACCCTGATTTTTGACTTTGATATGATATAAAGTTGAGGTTATTAATATGTTATAGTGTGTATATGGTTGCCAAGGTTGCTGGACTGTTTTGCAAGTTCTTTGGAAACAAGTATCCTTATATGATCTTATGTGCTTCCAAAATGGTATTGGACTGTTTTGATGAGGGGGCTGATGTTTCACGTTTCCCCCCCCTGTGTTTTGAGCTATTTTGTGACTGTGTTATGGTTTATTTGATGTATATATATGTTGGGAGCATCTGGTTCAAAGTTGGGACAAGTATGAATTGTTAACGACGAAGTGTAGGGAGACGACGAGATGTTGTGCTTCTTAGTTGAGCATTTTGTAAAATGGTTCTGTGTTGTAGTTATGGACTGTTGCCAGCATGTTGTAGAGCTGATATAGGCTGTGTACATCATGTATAGGATAATGTGTACTGTTTGAAGACAGTTAGAATTGAGAAAGTCGGAATAACACCATTGAGTCGATGGTTATACGTTTGTTGCCAAAGTGTTGTGTTTTGTGAGATTGGGCTGTCCAGATGCATTGATTAGCTGCTAATACTAGCTTTAAAACATGATATTGTAGATAAATAGTTGGAAGAAAAGAAGTCATTTCGAGGTAAAAACAAGTTGATATGTCGAGGTATGTAAGGCTATTCGATCTCTTATTATTTGGCATGGAATCCAAAGTCTTTATTGGCACATAGAGATCTTTACAAACTTCGATATAACCACTCCACTCTTTCACATGTATTTGTGTGTCCAGATTCGAGCCTTGTCACTGCTGCATACATACATTGGACACCATGACATATGAGTCTTCTTTTTAGCAAAATAAAGTTCATACGTTGTTTATGTCCTATATGTTTCACTAATTGTATAACCCACTCTTTTCATTGTGATATGATGTTACATGGTCACATACTTGTCACTTGTCATGCTTATAGTCTTATAGCTCAAATTTTACGACCACCAGAGATTCATATTAAAAGTAATAAGAAGATATATGTATACAGTTGCTTCTGTTGGGTGGTATCCCAGGGGTGAAAGAATCACCTAGCATGGGTCAATCCCAGTATTACAGGGGGTATCCCAGGGGTGAAAGGAAAGCCTAGCATGGGTCGATCCTGATATAGATTTACCACTGATCAGCTGGTCATTTGTATTACATGATGTGCACAGATTATACAAGTGATAAGAGTAAAGTAACATAATTGTTATAAGATGCATGACTCCACAATATTCATAAAGGTGGTCTTTTACCTTACAGCAGTGTATGGTTTCATTTGAGCTTTTATCTCATATATGGTACATGTTGCCTTACATATTCAGTACATTATTTCGTACTGACATCCCTGTTGGGGGACCTGCATTCCATGCTGCAGGTGCAGAAGCTAATAAACCTCCCCAGTAAGAGTACAGGATATCAACTGCAGTCACTGAGCTCCAGGTTGCTTCGGGGCTTTGAGTCTTATCATATCTTTTTGCATTGTATAGTATCTTATCATGAGGCGGGGCCTGTCCCGACCCTTATAAGATAATGTTTCTTGTCTAGAGGCTTTGTAGACTATGTAAAGTATAGTATGGTCATGTATCGTATCGTAGACATTGTGGCTCCAACGGCCTAGTCATACAACATCTTTTGGCTTGCTAGTTCCATTTATCTTTTGAGGGCATGTTTAGTATAAAAGTAACTTATAATGTTCATAGGTAATGTATTGCTACAGGTTGGTTCTCCCGAGCCTTACCGGCAACGGGTGCCAGTCCGCCTTAATAGGATTTGGGGCGTGACAGTATTCTTGCGTTTGCAACCGCAAAGAATGTGGATTAAGATGAATAGAATAATGATATAAGCAATATACGTGTCTCGAACTCACAAACTCACAGCAATAGATAGTATCTCATTCGGCTTCCATAACCCCAACAGAGAAGTTTAGTTACCCATGAATGCAAAGGAGATCACGATTGACATTGTTATTATATCACGATATTGAGTAATGGCGTGTAGATCTAGTGATAGGCGTGAGGCGTGTTCCTTAGCTTGGTAACGATTCTCTTGTTGTGGAATTTAAGAATAGAATTAATGGAAAGATTAGAAGAGTAGTTTAGAAGTGTTGTAGTGGAAGATGAGAGGGATGGAAGAAAATTAATTGTTGAATTAAGTGAAGAATAGAAAGATGAATAATTGGAAGATGTCTCAAAATCTCTAGTATGATAGGGTATTTATAATACTCCTATCCTACTCCTACTATGCTAATGAAATAAATAACCAAATCCTACTAGACTAATGAAATACTTAACCCAAATGTACTAGGTTAATGTAACATTATCATAATCCAAATAAACTAATGAAATACATAACCTAATTGTACTAGGTTAATGTATCTTTGTCAAAATCCAGCTATGTGTCTGTAAGTCCCCAAAGTCTTCAGAAATGTTGTTTTAGCCCGGGACAGATTTTCCATGCAGCAGTTTTGGTCCTTTAGGCGTCCAGCTTCCTTCTACTTCGTTCGTGAGCTTTCTTTTGCGTCAAGTAATCCATAAAATGCTGTATTTTACATCATTTATACCTGAAACTTTACTAATCATGTTTGTTAGCTCATTTATAGGAAAAAGGACTAAAAGTGCATGAAATATATAATTTGTTCTCAAAACTAGGCTAAAATATGGGCAAAATATATTGATATAGGCGTGTAAATTCGCCTATCATCAACACCCCACACTTAGAGCTTTGTTCGTCCTCGAACAACATATCATGTCCTTCTAAACATCAACTTAGGGTTTTTACAACAACAACACAAAACATTCTTCAAGACAAGCACAACAATTATCAACAAAGAGTAGCTTTCCGATTATAAGTAGAAACAATTTAACCTCTAGCATAGACTCGTGATGGTGATCAACTCACATGCAAACATTAAGGTGCATAGAATCATATACAACTATCCAAAGCTCATCAACCATGTGTGTCTCACAATATAGTACCCATAATCACTCACAAATATAACATATTTTTCAAACATGGGTATCAAAATGTCCTTGCTCTCACTCTCACAAAGAATTCATATGTAGCAACTGATGACCATAGGCTTGCCCTTAGTGTAGTACTCCACTAAATGTCAGAATGCTAGGATTAGGATCAAGTAGGTCTTTTGATGGTTGTAATGTAGGCTAAGGGACGGGTAGGACTATTTTGGCCAAGAATAGTGCCTAGGTTCCTAAGCGCTTTAATACATCACATTGTATCATTGACACTTTTTTCTTTCAACCTTTCTTCTTTCTTTTGTTCTACCACCCTTGTTCTCCTCTTTTCAATTTTAAGCACAACTCACTTTTCAGCTTTCTTTTCCTTTTTCTTTTCACAACATACCTCCTATGATAGCACTTTTTTCCTTTTTCATAACACATTCAAGAACCATTCCAATTTATAGCATTATACTCACCCAATTTCCTCTTATGTTGTCACATGACTTTTTCACTTTAAAGCACTTAGGAATTTGGATCAAATTACTGTCTTGAAAGAAATGGATTAGGCTTACATACAAGGTTGTCAAAGAAATAGGCTAAAGGCTCAAAAAGGTTTAACTAGGATGATGTCCATGGGTAGGTAAAACTGAAGGTAAACATGTATAGGTTTCCAAAGAAATTCCTAAATCATATCCTAAACTTACACTCCTTATTTTTGCTTTGCATACATACCAGGCAAGTTCTAGCATCAGCCACACACATAGAATATACTATTATCTCACACACACACAAGGCACATGGTCGACTTGATTGGAAGTAATATAGACTCTTGACCCAACAAGTGAAGGAATTGAATCACACAATATCACATAATGAGTCAAAACTAGAGCCTAAATGTCTCAATAGTCACAATTGTAACGCATACTCTTGTTATAATCTTATGCTGTAGAAAATTTACTCCTAAAAAAAACAAAAAAAAAATGAACTAAAAAAATAAAAAACTAAGTAAACAAACAAACATAAGTGCAAACAGAGAAGTATAGCATGCGATACCGCCACTCCACACTTAAATGGGACACTTCCCTCAGTGGAAAATAAATATGAAGAACCTGGTTAGTCGGACTCTTACTCAATGTCGGGGGTCATACCCCCTTCGTCTGAATCATCATAAGAGTCGTCGTCAGAGTTCTCCTCCTCATCAGAATCAGGCAAGCGTCGATCGTCATCAGTCGGCACATCATCATCTAGAGGTTCCTCAAAGTATACGCCCACTCCACACATCTCCCGTGCATGCATGTTCATTGGGTAGTTGTGATCCAGTTGTTGGAGCTCTTCAGCAGTTGGAACACGTCCACCACTCATCATAGTGAAGCGTGTCATGCCATAGAGATGACGGAAGAAACTCTCATCACGAGCATGTCTCTCCGCAGTAGTAAGGTTGACTCCATGAGTTGTTTCAGCATCTTTGACCTTGGTGAGGTCAAACTTCTTTGGGTTATGTGGGAGTTTGTGGTCAGCTGGTTCCTCTTCGATATCCTCCTTTCGCAACATTGCTGTCAACAAATTGCCGAATGTGAAATGGGACCTTTTGTGGA
This sequence comes from Capsicum baccatum var. pendulum, assembly GCA_030864225.1. Taxonomy (NCBI): domain Eukaryota; kingdom Viridiplantae; phylum Streptophyta; class Magnoliopsida; order Solanales; family Solanaceae; genus Capsicum; species Capsicum baccatum. The sequence goes on along the minus strand of CM061552.1, from coordinate 49,047,866 downwards.
GTCTGGCCTTCCTCATGGTAGATCGAATGATTGCCCCAAAGTTGATAGGGACATTAGTCATCAAAGCATAGACCAAACACACTCTATCTCTTGATATCTTGGTGTATTGAGTCCCAGGAATAAGGCATGAGTTGACAATGCGCATCCAGATTCTTGCTTCCCTATTTAGTGGAGCTTAGGGAAAGGTGTTGTGTCGGCCGGTTTCTTTATGTCTGCCCCACCTTGCCATCGATCTGCTTCCACAAAGTGTGTGTCGTATTTCTCTATAAGGAGGCCTTCTGTACATCTCTTTGAATGGTGCTGTGTCGACCGAAGGTAAGCCAAGAAAAGAGTTGATCCAATCCGCGGTGAGCTGTAACACTTGACCCCGAATTTTGACTTCATGGCCTGTTGTGTTTGGCGACCAGTTGGCATAAAATTCTCTTGTTAAATCAAGGTTGCATTCTCCCATGTCGCGGAAGATGAAATCCAGCTTTAAAGCCATTATTTTTGCCAACATACGCGGCTCCTTCTTTGATAAGGTCTCCTTGTTGATCAAGTCGACGTGCACATATTTTCTTTCTTTGTTGCTGCTATACCATGCTTTGGATTCTTCCTCAAGAACTCATTTTATTCCGAACATTCTGCGGGGTAGTTGTGCTGAGGATGATTCTCCTTGGTCCTTGCGACTTCTCTTTTTGCCCTTTTGGGATGTGGTAGCCTTCTCCTTGCCTTGCCTTGCTTTAGGTGCCATTGTACCTGAGACTAGAATTAGTGTTAGTTGCAGCACCATCTCACTTGATACAATCTATAAGCAAGCAATAGGGGCACCACCTTACACTTAGTTTTGTTAACACAAATCAGTGAGGTTAAAGTAGTCGATTTACTCAGATTTCGTCGACACACGTTTTAGGATTGTATTCCGACAAGAAAATCAGCAATGCATCACTTACTTGCAGCAATTGGACTACTTTCATGGTAGATATAGCAACACTACTACATAGGGGTTACCACATGGAATCGCTATTCATACAACAATCACAACCTCCTAAGTCGGTAGGCCCTATTAAGTCTTATCCCGTCGGCCGGGATAGTCTAACATGTAAGTATCCAAACAACAACCTTAAGTCATGTTCATAGCCAGAATAATTCCGCAAATATCATAACAATGCTATGGAAACCAAATTCAAGTCGGACACAAGTCAAGATTTTCCTACGTATATGTCCACTCACATGATTTTGTATCAACTATCCAAACACATAAACATCACCAACAATCTTATACGATTTAGCAATTCATAATAGACATAGCAACGTAGTACTTATGAGAAATAAATAAAGAATAAGAGAGTACTTACTTGGTTGAAGCTTGTGGAGATGGTTTTGTGAATTGGAAGAGCAAAAGAAGAAAATTTTGAGAGGATTTGGATGTATATGCGACGCCCTTAGGTCAATTTTTAGTGTGGTTGTATTGTAAAACTAAGTCCCCTTTATATAGGAAGAGAATGGGTCGGGTTATGACCCATTTACAATCGGTTTTGGAGACAAAAATCCCACATATGCGGCGCATAATGCGTGGCATATCAATGACATATGCGGCGCATTGTCTATAGCATAATGGGACATATGCGCCGCATAGTCTATGGCATTTGTAGACATATGCGCCGCATAGTCTATGGCATATGAGATACTGAGACCAAATGCCATAGCATAGGCGGCGCATAGTCAAAAGCATACCTAGGAATAGGCGGCGCATAGTGTATATCACACTAGATTCCGAGACCTTAGGCTATAGGATAGGTTGTGCATCGTTCGTGGCCTAGTTTGACCAAGGCCTAGCCTTCCTCGAAGCCTTTTTTGATGTGAGAAATGCTCAATCCATAGCCATGTGCATCACCATTCCTAACTTACCAACTTTACCATACAATGCGTACAAATCGTCAATTGAAATCAATCTCCTCGTTTTATACCTCTTGCACCTACATTTGCTCAAAACCAATAAAAACGATTAGTACGATGGGTTGCCTCCCACCAAGCGCCTTAGTTTTGGTCGTGGCACGACTCTTATTTTTGGATTTTTCATTTAGCAAAACAAAACAAGTACTAGAATGAAAGGAAAAATGATAAACAATAAAATGATAAAACGATGGGTTGCCTCCCATCTAGCGCCTTTGTTATTGTCGTGGCTCGACATAGTGATCTCGAGTACTTAGACTTCGTCGAGGTAAGTGATGTCCATGTCGTTTATCGAGTCAAGAGGACCGATATAAGGCTTAACACGTTGGCCATTCACTTTGAAGACAACACCCTTATTGCCTTCCAATTCGACTACTACATACGAGTAGACGTGGATGACTTTAAATGGACCAGACCACTTCGATTTTAACTTACCTGGGAAGAGCTTAAATCTGGAGTTAAAGAGTAGTACCATATCACCCTTTTGGAAGTTTCGTCGAACAATCTGTTGATCATGATACTTCTTCATCCGCTCCTTGTATAAATATGATCTTTCATAAGCATGAAGGCGGAATTCATCTAGTTCGTTCAGCTGCTCCAACCTCAGATTCTTCACATCATCCTAATTCAAGTGCAATTGCTTCAATGCCCACAATGCCTTGTGCTCGAGCTCAATGGGTAGATGACAAGCCTTCCCATAAACTAATTGATAAGGTGACATAACAATGGGTGTTTTGAATGCAGTCCTATACGCCCATAGTGCATCATCTAGCTTTCGAGACCAATCCTTCCTATTTGCATTAAGCGTCTTGGCAAGGATTTGCTTGATCTCTCGATTGGACACCTCTACTTGTCCACTAGTTTGGGGATGATAAGGCGTAGCTACCTTGTGTTGCTTGACACCATACTTGGCCAATACAGCCTTGAATAGCTTGTTGCAAAAGTGAGATCCTCCATCGCTTATGATAGTACGAGGTACTCCAAAGCAAGAGAAGATATTCTTCTTTAAGAACGCTACAACACGCTTTCCTTCGTTGTCGGCCAATGCTACAGCTTTAACCCATTTCGAAACATAATCCACCGCAACCAAGATGTATTTCATTCCAAACGAATTCACGAATGGACCCATGAAATCAATACCCCACACATCAAAGAGTTCTACCTCCAGAATTTTGGACATGGGCATTTCATGGTGTTTTGAAATAGCACCTTGATGTTGGCATCGGTCACACCTTCTAACATAGTCATATGCATCTCTGAATATCAAAGACCAATAATAACCACTTTACAAAACTTTTCTTGCCGTTCGATTGCCTGCATGATGTCCTTCAACTTCCGAAGTGTGGCATGCTTCTAATATAGTGGGCACTTCTTCGTGGGATATACATCGTCGAATGATACCATCAGCGCATCTTCGAAAAAAATAAGGTTCATCCCAATAGTAGTGCTGACCGTCATGCATGAACTTCCTCCTTTGATGGTAAGATAAATTGGCAGGTAGCACATTACTTACCACGAAATTTGCAAAGTCGGCATACCATGGTAATTTCTCCATTGTTGTCACTAGTATCTCCTCGTCTGGGAATGCATCGTCAATCTGAATTTCAGGTTGCGCCACATGTTCATTCCCAAGTCGAGATAGGTGATCGGCCACTTGGTTCTTGCAACCTCTTCTATCTTTGACCTCAAAAACGAACTCTTGCAGCAGCAACACCCATCGAATCAACCTTGGTTTTGCATCCTTCTTCGTCATTAGATACCTAATAGCTGCATGGTCTGTATGAACGATCACCTTAGTACCCAATAGATAGGCACGAAACTTCTCAAACGCATACACAACCGCTAGGAGCTCTTGTTCAGTAATAGTGTAGTTCCTTTGAGCTTCATTTAAGACCTTACTCGCATAGTAGATAGGATGAAATATTTTCTCCTTTCTTTTTCCAAGAACATCACCAACGGCTACACCACTAGCATCACACATGACTTCGAATGGGAGAATCCAATCTGGTGCTACCATGATGGAGGCTTCAATGAGTTTTCCTTTAAGGCATTCAAATGCCTTTAAGCAATCTTCATTAAAGTCAAACTTCGCATCTTTCTCCAGTAGTTTGCACAATGGACTAGAAATTTTGGAAAAGTCTTTGATGAATCTACGATAGAACCCCGCATGGCCAAGAAAACTACGAACTCCCTTCACCGAAATTGGAGGCGGTAGCTTCTCAATTACTTCTATTTTTGCGCGATCAACCTCTATACCTCTTTTAGAGATCTTGTTCCCAAGAACGATTCCTTCTTTTACCATGAAGTGGCACTTCTCCCAATTCAGCACAAGGTTGAACTCTACACATCTTTGCAATGCCATTCTCAAGTTTGCCAAACATGCTTCAAAAGACTCAACAATAACTGAAAAGTCGTCCATAAATACCTCCAAAGTGTCTTCAACCAGATCAGAGAAAATAGACATCATACAACGTTGAAAGGTGGCTGGTGCATTACATAACCCGAATGGCATACGTTTGAAGGCAAACGTACCATATGGGCATGTAAACGTTGTCTTCTCTTGGTCTTCGGGTGCAATACAAATCTGATTATAACCTGAATATCCATCCAAGAAGCAAAACCATCTTTTCCCCTCTAATCTATCTAGCATTTGGTCCATAAATGGCATTGGGAAGTGATCTTTAAGCGTCCAAGAATTCAGTTTACGGTAGTCCATGCATACTCTCCATCCAGTGACGGGCCTGAGTGGAATAAGTTCATTCTTCGCATTTGCGACCACCGTCATACCTCATTTCTTGGGAACACATTGTACAGGACTTACCCATGTACTATTAGAAATAGGATATACAACTCCTGCGTCTAACCACTTAATAATCTCCTTCTTCACCACTTCTTGCATAGGTGGGTTTGAACGCCTTTGGTGTTCAATGGTGGGTGTGCACTTTTCTTGAAGCTGAATTTTATGTGTGCAAATCCCAGGTGGAATACCAATAATATCTGCAATGGTCCATCCAATAGCTCTAATATACTTGCGTAAGATCGCAATAAGAGCTGCAACTTCCTAAGAATGCGTGCTTCAAATGGCTTGGCAGCTCCTTCAATTCTAGTGTGGGTGGTTCTTGAGATCAAGATCTAGCTTCTTGGGAGTATAGCGATATGTTCCTAATCCCGATAGAGTACAAATAGCTTCTTCAGAAATTTCAGCATCCTCAATCTCTTCTTTCATGAGCAAAACCTCCAAAGGATCATCAAGAATTTGCTCTTTTTCAAGTCGTTCTTTCTCATCATCAAGGACAACATCAGCCACAGAAAATACACTCAGATCTTTGGGTTGCTTCATTGATTTGCAAACATCAAAATGAACCACTTCATCATTTATTCGGAATGAAAGCTCATTAGCTCTCAAATCAATGAGCACACTTCCTGTAGCAAGGAAAGGGCGCCCCAAGATTATGGGAACCTCAAAATCTGCTTCACAATCCAAGATGACAAAGTCTGCTGGGAAGATAAATGAAGAAACTTTCACCAACACATCATTCAAGATACCCACAGGTCCTATCAGCCATCACGAGCCTCATATTGGTTGGTGTAGGGTCTCCCAACCCCAATTTTCTGTAGATAGATAGTGGCATCAAATTGATGCTAGCTCCCAAATCGTACAATGCCTTAGCAAAATCCAACGGTCCAATTGTGCAAGGAACAGTGAAAGCTCCAGGATCTGCCTTCTTTTGAACAAGCGATCTTGTAGCGATTGCACTACAATGATGAACATTATCCGCCAAGTCATAACTTGCTGCCCGCTTCTTTGTCAAGAGATCATTCATAAACTTTGCATATCCAGGCATTTGTTCAAGTGCCTCCACCAATGGAACATTAATGGTCAGCTGCTTGAGCATAGTCATAAATTTGCTGAACTTAGAGTCATACGCCACCTTCTTCAATCTTTGGGGAAAAGGTGGTGGTGGGTATGGAAGTGTTCTCTCCACGGTTTTCTTCTCCTCTTGCTTCCGTTTTTCCACTTTTTCAGGTTGCACCGTGCTGGATGTGGCGTCCTTGACGTCAGGAGTAGTGGCTGGGGCATCTTCTCCTTTTGCATTGTCATTCATGTCCGCAACTTCGTCAATCACTTTCTTGCCTTTTGCTGAAGTTTCAAGCTCCTTACCACTTCTAGTAGTGATGGCCATGCATGACCCATCATTCCTTGGGTTTTGCATAGTATCGCTAGGTAAAGTGCCAGCCTTTCTTTGGTTGAGTGCTGCTGAAAGTTGACTGAATTGTTGCTCTAGTTGTCTAATTGAAGTGGAATGTGAATCTACTAATTGTTTCATGGAGGACAAATCATTAATCACCTCCGTAACTCCCGCGCTCGTTGCTTCCACTCCTTTCAATAACTTAGCCATCATGTCTTCCTTACTTCCAGAATTAGATGTGGTGGTATCACGTCTACCAGGGGGAACGTACAAACCACTCTTTTTATTGTTTTTCTTCCAACTACCTTGGTCTTTGCTTCCAGATTTATCATAATAGTTCCAACCTTGGTTTCCTTGGGCATTCCCACGAAAACCCCCCTGATTGTTCAAGTAGTTGGCCTCATCTTCCGAATCAGATTCGTCTCTTCCTTTTGATGCAATAGCTTTCACTTTTTCGGTCTTTCCTGATAATAAATGCTTTGTAAGAAGATCCATTTGTGTTTTCAGATGCGCTATATCTTGATTACGTTCTTCTTCTCTTCTTCTTTAGTCTGCAGTCATGCCAATAGATAAAGTGGGGCTTGCTACCTCAGAATCCCTGGTATGCCAAGCTCTACTTTGTTTCGTCATACGATCTAGCATATTGCTTGCTTGACCAAAAGTGAGGTCCATGAATGATCCTCTAGCCGCATTATCAACCACTGGCTTAGTCATCGAATTCAAAGCTCTGTATAATATCTCCATTAAGTGGATATTGGTCAAGTGATGGTTTGGGCACCTCATAAGCTTCGTCTTGAACCTCTCCCATGTTTCATGGAGAGCTTCGGTTGGAAGCTGCCGAAAGTTGCTGATTTTATCTCTTAATTGTGCTCTTTTGGATGGCGGAAAGAATCTTTCTAGGAAAGTGTCTCTCAATTGCCTCCAATTAGTAATAGAATCAGGAGTCAGCCCATTCAACCATAGTGTTGCCTCCCCAGACAGAGACAATGGAAATAGACATAATCGAATTGCATTCTATCCAATGCCAGGATTATCGAATGACTTGCATGTAGAAATAAAGTTGATCAGATGCATATTCGGATCATCGCCTGCTAGTCCACCAAATAATCCCTTGAGTTGCAAAAGCTGAATCATGGTGCTAGTGATATTAAACTTTGCTCCGGGTTCCAATGGTGGAAGAATAATGGCTCCGGTGGCTCCGGCTCCATCAAGATCATCATCATCGTCGAAATCTGGCTGCAAAGGTTGGCGTTCATACCGATACCGAGCTTGACGACCTCTTCTGTTGGCAGGTGTTGTAGTTTCAGCAACATGCCTTGGGTTTATCAACTCGTCGTCCCTAAATCCTCATCGTCAGGATTTGTGGCTCGCCCAGGATTATCAATGTTTTGTTGTTGGACTTGAGCAGCGGCAAGAGCAGCTAATCTTGCTTGCTCGTGTTGAGCATCCATCCTGTCGATTTCAGCTTGTGCTTCCATTCTTCTAATTCGTTGCGGTTCCGGATTGATTGGTAATAACGGTTGACCAGAACTTCTAGTATGGGGCATGCACTAAAGTAAAAACCTGCAGTAAACAAAAACAAAAACTAAATGTAAAAGTACGAGAATCGTTGACAAAAGGGTCTAGTAATTATTACGAACTTAATTGACACTCGTATTCCCCGGCAACGGCGCCAATTTTTGATAACGCTCAATCTACAGCTCTCGTAGGAGTGTAAAGCAGTCGTTAGCAAATATAGAACCCAACTTGGGTTGGGTATCGATCCCATAGGGAATAGCTTGGCCAACAAGTAAGAAAAATTACTAAACTTTTGGTGCAAGTCTCGTAAAAAGGGGGATTCTTGTCGTGCAAGTAAAGTAAACAAAAGCTGAAAATAATAAAGTAAAAAGAGAGAGATTTTTACGTGAGTTGTAAACAATGAGAATTGAAGCGTTGGGGTTATGTCCACCTTCTGAGGTATACGTCTTTATTGGCTATGAGTGTGTAGAATTCTGACATGCAATTACTTATAGAGAATTGTAGTCGATGGTAAATCCAAGCGTTTCTCGACCTAAACAAGGACTATTTCACTTTAACTCTCTCGAGCTTAAAGCGTGTCTAACGGTACGAATTCTCCAAGAGGTTAGTCCAGTTACGGCACTAGCTTTTTAATAGGAAAGGGTGTCCTACTACCTTGACATTATCTCTTTTCCGGAAAAATAACCTTTCTCTCGAACAAGTTAAATGTTAGACTGGCGTATTCTTGCGTTTGCAACCGCAAAGAATGTGGATTAAGATGAAGAGAATAATCATATAAGCAATATACGTGTCTCGAACTCACAAACTCACAGCAATAGATAGTATCTCATTCGGCTTCTATAACCCCAACAGAGAAGTTTAGTTACCCATGAATGCAAAGGAGATCACGATTGACATTGTTATTATATCACGATATTGAGTAATGGCGTGTAGATCTAGTGATAGGCGTGAGGCGTGTTTCCTTAGCTTGGTAACGATTCTCTTGTTGTGGAATTTAAGAATAGAATTAATGGAAAGATTAGAAGAGTAGTTTAGAAATGTTGTAGTGGAAGATGAGAGGGATGGAAGAAAATTAATTGTTGAATTAAGTGAAGAATAGAAAGATGAATAATTGGAAGATGTCTCAAAATCTCTAGTATGATAGGGTATTTATAATACTCCTATCCTACTCCTACTATGCTAATGAAATAAATAACCAAATCCTACTAGACTAATGAAATACTTAACCCAAATGTACTAGGTTAATGTAACATTATCATAATCCAAATAAACTAATGAAATACATAACCTAATTGTACTAGGTTAATGTATCTTTGTCAAAATCCAGCTATGTGTCTGTAAGTCCCCAAAGTCTTCAGAAATGTTGTTTTAGCCCGGGACAGATTTTCCATGCAGCAGTTTTGGTCCTTTAGGCGTCCAGCTTCCTTCTACTTCGTTCGTGAGCTTTCTTTTGCGTCAAGTAATCCATAAAATGCTGTATTTTACATCATTTATACCTGAAACTTTACTAATCATGTTTGTTAGCTCATTTATAGGAAAAAGGACTAAAAGTGCATGAAATATATAATTTGTTCTCAAAACTAGGCTAAGATATGGGCAAAATATATTGATATAGGCGTGTAAATTCGCCTATCATCATAGGGGTCTTGATAAGCAGTAGATATTTCAGACAGTAGATCAAAGCTCAGTGGTAAGCCTTCCATATTTTTGAAGGCCTAATGTCTTACAGTTATTTATCATTTCTGTGGTTTTGGTCTACTGGGGGCCTTGTCCCAATTTCAGACAGTTGTTATTTTTAGATATAGTAGAGATTTTGCAGACTGGTTTAGACATTGTCTAGTTATTGTTGGGATTTACTTTTCTTATCATGAACTGGATTCAGGCTAATGACCATGATTCTGTTTTATTATGTATTTTCGCATTTCCTATATGTACATGAATGTGTGTATCATTACAAGTTAGAAGGGCTCTCGGATCTTCATGATTTGAGATGTCCTTCATGGCCAGGGCCTCGATTCAGGTTGTGACACTTATTTAGCGAGGACTCAACTTGTCTTTCTTCCCAAAACGCATGACTCCCTTCATAGGAGAGACTTTGAGAAATACCCAATCACCAACTTCAAATTCTAATTCTCTTCTTCTAACATCGACATAGGATTTCTGTCTACTCTGAGTTGTTTTAAGTCGTTCTCTAATAATTTTCACGTCCTCTATTTCTTGGTGAACAAGATCAGGAACAAACAACTGCGTCTCACCAACTTCATACGACCCTATCGGTGACCTATATCTTCTTCCATACAGTGCTTCAAAAGGAGACATCTTAATACTGGCATGGTAGCTATTATTATACGCAAACTCTATCAATGGCAAGAGATCTACCAAACTACCTTTGAAGTCAATCACACAAGCTCTCAACATATCTTCAATGGTTTGAATGGTGTGCTTGGCTTGCCCATCTGTCTGAGTATGGAAAGCAGTACTGAGGTTCACTTGGGTACCGAAGCCTCTCTGAAAGGATCTCCAAAACTGTGAAGAGAATTGCGTACCTCGGTCAGATATGACTGACAGTGGCACCCCATGCAAGTGAACTATTTCAGCTATGAACAGCTTAGCATAATCCTCTCCAAAATAGTTAGTCCGAATAGGCAGAAAGTGAGCTGACTAGGTCAGCCTGTCAATAATCACCCAAATAAAATCATACTGGTTTTGGGACCTCGAAAGTCCCGTAATAAAATCCATATTGATCATCTCCCATTTCCACGAACGCAAAGCTATCTCTTGAAAAGTACCACCCAGCCTCAAATGTTCTACCTTAACTTGCTGGCAATTCAAAAATTTGGAAACATAATTAGCCACATCACGCTTCATATTATTCTACTAGAATATAGCTTTCAAATCATGATACATCTTAGTAGAGCCTAGGTGAACAACATACCTCAAGTGTGAACTTCATCAAGGATTCTTTCCCGCAGACCATCCATATCTGACACACATAATCTACCCTGATATCTCATAATACCATCACCACCAATTCTGAAAGACATCACCTTCTGTTACCCCACATCATTCTTGATTTGCATCAAAATGAGATCTTCGGCCTGCTTTTCTTTAACTTCTGTACAAAGGTAATATTTAGCTATCTCATGAACAACTACTCCCCCATCTTCGAAATCCAAGAGTCGCACTCTAAGATTCGCAAGCTGGTGAATATCCTTCACCATCTGTCTCTTCCCTTCCTCAACATAAGAAAGACTGCCCATAGACAACCTGATGAGGGCATCGGCTACAACATTCACCTTGTCTGTATGATAGTGCAGGCTCATTTTCCTAATCCTTTAAAAGCTCCATCCAATGCCTATGCCTAAGTTTCAATTCTTTCTATGAGAAAACATACTGCAAACTCTTTTGGTCAGTAAATATATCAACATGTACCCTATAAAGATAATGCCGCCATATCCTAAGTGCGAATACCACAACCGCTAACTCCAAGTCATGGGTAGGATAATTGTGCTCATGCATTTTAAACAACCTAGATGTATAAGACACCACCTTACATTCTGCATAAGTATACACCTAAGTCATAGACGGGACACATCACAGTAGACCACAAAACCCTCTGTACCTTCTGGAAGAGTCAAAACAAAAGCAGTTGTCAACTTATCTTTTAACTTCTCAAAACTATTCTCATAGAAGTCCGACCACACAAACTTCACCTTTTTCTGAGTCAACTTAGTAAGTAAAGCAGTATGGAAGAGAAACCTTCTACAAACCTTCTGTAATAACCTGCCAAACCCAAAAAGCTCTGACTACCGATTGGAGTCATAATTCAGGGCCATTTTCTCAAAACCCTAACCTTTTGGGGATCAACCTTAATCCCCTTACTAGACAAAATATGCCCCAGAAAAGCAATAGCATTCAGCCAGAATTCACACTTGGAAAACTTTGCATACAACTTATGATCTTTGAGAGTCTGAAGGATAATTCGGAGGTGATTAGCATGGTCCTCCTCACTCTTAGAATAGATAAAAATATCATCAATAAAAACTATGACAAACAGATCCAGAAATTAATGGAACACCCTATTCATTAGATCCATGAAAGCTGCAGGGGCGTTAGTCGACCCGAAGGACATGACTAAGAATTCATAATGACCATAGCGGGTTCAATAAGATATTTTAGGAAAGTCTGACTCTCTAACCTTCAACTGATGATATCCCAAATGAAGGTCTATCTTTGAAAAACATCTAATGCCCTGAAGTTGGTCAAAAAGGTCATCAATTCTAAGAAAAGGATATTTATTTTTAACAGTGACCTTATTCAGCTGACTATAATCTATACACATACGGAGGGAACAATCTTTCTTTCCCACAAAGAGTATAGGTGCACCCAGGGAGAGCCATTAGGACGGATAAACCCTTTATCTAAAAGATCAGTTAGCTGCTCTTTCAACTCTTTAAACTCTGCATGAGTCATTTTATATGGCAGAATAGAGATGGAACGGGTGTCTTGTAACAAATTGATACCAAACTCTATCTCCCTGTCAGGTGATACCCCTGGAAGATCTTCCAGAAAGACTTTAGGAAATTTATTTACCATAGGACTAACTGAAGAGAAGGACTCTCAATATTAAAATCTTTTACTCAGATCAGATGATATAAACAACCTATGAAAATGAGCTAACGAGCTCTAAGATAAGATATAAAATTCCTTCTAGGTGCTAAAGAATGGCCCTCACACTCTATGACCGATTCATTCAATAAAGAAAAAGTGAATCTTCAGGCCCTACAATTTAGTGTAGTATAATATGAATAGAGCTAGTCCATTCCTAAGAATACATCAAAGTCAACCATCTCAAGCTCTGTGAGGTCTGTCGTAGTATCCCAGCTACAAATAGATACCACACAATATCTATACACCCTTTTAGCTACAAGAGAATCTCCCATCAGAGTGAAAATAGAAAAAGGCTCAGCAATGACATCGGGGTCAAACCCAAAACCAACAGCCATATAAGAGGTCACATAAGACAGGGTAGACCCGAGATCAAGTAGTACATACACATCACGAGAGAAAATCTGCAACATACCCGAGACTATATCGGGGGAAGCTTCTGAATCCTAGTGGTTAGTCATAGCATAAAACTAGTTGTGACCGCTCCTAACAGCTGGAGTGGATCCTTTTTAAGGTGGTGGCGGCGTAGAAGAATTAGCCTGATACTTGGCTCCCCTAACATTATCTTTCACCATTGTACAATCCCTCTGGATATGGCTTGGCTGGCCGCAAGAATAACATACCATGGTGCCAAACTGACATCTTCCTGGGTGGTGTCTTCCACACGTATTACATATAGGAAAGAACCTGGTAGGCTATGCCACACTCCCTTGTGATTGTGTACCTTACACTTTTGGCCCATGACTTCACTGAAAATTTTGGGGTCTTTAATCGACTGGAGTCCTAGACGCTAGAGCACTGGCTGCGGATGGCTGTTCTTTCTGAAATGCAAGAGATCATTGATTAGAGGATAGATTAGAATCTAAAGTATGAACTAAAGTACAAGAAGGGGAAATATTCCTAAATGCCTAGAAGCCTCCATTTTATAAATGTGGCGCGCTACACACCCATAAATAAGACTCTACCCGGCGCAATTTCTCAGACACCATAGGACCATGAACCGTGCTCTGATACCAAGTTTGTCATGACCCGAACTAGGGTATGGCCGTGACAGATATCCCAAACCATAAAGACCCCGTACATCTTACTCTATCTGGCAATCATGCACAACATTCATATAATAAAAGAAGATGCAGAAATATAATTTAACATGAAAACATGGTCCAAACTTTGGATTCAATTTAATAATAAGAAATGAAATCCAAAATCAACTTAAACAATATCTGAAACAGTCTGTTAAACCTCTACTACATAAGCAAATGACAATTGTCTGAAAACTAGGACAAGGCCCCAGTAGACCAAAATAAAAGTAATAACATAATCTGAAATAAACAGGCCTTCTAGAATAAAGAAAGCTCACCATTGCACGGATCACTTCTCTCTGAATACTCCACTACTTAGTCGGACCCCTAAACTGCGGCTTAGAACCTGGGAGGTAGGGGGTCAATACAAATATACTGGTACAAAAATAAAATCAAAAATAATAATTTATATTCAACATATGTGAGAGCAGTTTGAAAATAGTTCATGAATGTACCATAAATGAAATCACATGGGCATATTTAAAAGACTCTAAAAAATCATTTGAACTCTGTGACACTCTTTGTTTTACTTCTGCGCTAGGTGGTACACTCTACAACTCTGTTATTCTAGAGGCTATATGGAATCTTCCATTGAATCAGCAGCTAAGCCCCCAACACAAGTTTGCCTCAAGGGTCGGAGTCTCTGCTGTATACGCCACAGGGCACTAGGCCGGTGTAAAAATACCTCGTGGGAAAATAATGTACCCGTATCGGCAAAATACGATTTATGGCTATGAGTTAATTGAACTCAAGCCATCTTCGAGCAACCACCTAACCCTCTTTAAACCCATTTTTAACTCTTTAAAACATGTAATTTCTGAAATCAATCTCTGAATACTCTAGTTCTGTTATGACATAAATTTATATGGTATTGTCATACCATTGACTTGTAAGTACATTCTCTGAGCCATTTAAAATATCTTCTTTCAAACCATAAGGTTTCGAACCACTACAATCAATAAGTCAAATAAAAGAAACTCTTTATTTAAAACACATGTAAACACATGCAAGAAGCTTTCTCTTTATCAACATTGTAATATCATAAGGTGGTCAAGTCATTTTACTCAATAATGGGAAATTACTTCTTTAAATCATACATGTAGGTATAACAATAAAATCGCTCTCATCATCTCCAAATTTTATCAATTGCTTGGATATTAAAAAGACCACTTCAAGTCATAAAACATGCATTTCAAATCATTCTCAAAAAGTTCAAAATCTCTAGTTCATTAAGAGAGGGATTTTAGTAATAATGCTCTCAATCAAATATTCAGTTTCACACATATACATATATGCATAAATCAATTTAAGGGGAGAGGACCTAAAGACCAAATCATGAATACAATTTAAACATTCATAATGCATAGTAAAAACCGTGTATTTCAAAAACCCCTTCTAAATTCATGCTTCAAAATCTTTAACTCATGTTCTAGTGTTTAAAAGTCCATGTAGTTTTTTAGGATAAACCCCACGTACCTCAATATCGGAAAATAATGGATGATTCTTGAAGCCTACGATTTGGGAATTCCGAATCTCCGATCAATTTCTAAAATTCACGGTTGAATCTTGAGTTATTTGAGATTTTATTTTGAAACCCTTGGGAGTGTTCTTGGAGGAATTTGATGAAAGTGCGTATATTTTTGTATAATTGGGATTAAATTTCGTGTTTAAGATGATTAGGGGTTGGAAAATACCCAAAAACACCCTTAATAATTTGGGGGAGAACTAAAAATTAGCCTGGGGTGCCAGGTGAGGCACCGCCCTACCTGGACCCCCGCTCTAAGCAAGGCACTGCCTTGCCTATCGCGGGATCCCCCAGCCAAGGCTCCAAGCGAGGCACCGCAGGCTAAACGCCTTTGGCCACTGGTTTGCAACCCCCAACACAGCGTTAGGCTCGTCTAAAAATTCCAAAACTTGCCAAAGACGTACTCTTGACTTTCCCAATCGCATAGTAACAGAAAAATTGAGAAACAAAACTCGAAAAGATCGAAAATAAATTTTCCAAAGATTGAAAGTTCAAAATGTTACTAAGTCCATTTTACACTTGGAAAAATTTCAAGTTTTTGACTCTATGGACACACCACTAGGGGCTAACATATGCACGACTTTTGTGGGGCGTTATACCATTTCATCTAAAAACTTAAGTTATTTTTATTATTTAATTATATTCTAAACAAGCCCTCTCACGTGTGAGTCTGATTTTTTCCATGTCCCAAACATGTGAAAATTCTTTTTAATAATTGGTGGTGATTAGTTTCAATCCCAAGACCTATAAATGCTCTGATACCATGTTGAAGTGTGTGACCATCTCATCTTAAATTGCATACTATTACAGAGAGTATACTTTTATTATTTAATTATATTCTCAACAACATCATCTCATTTCATATTGTCCTCTTCGATGAAATAATGAAATCAAGTCCGCCATTTCTGGACCCACTACCTCATTCTTTGGTAATAAATTCTGCCTTCGTTTGGTTTTACTTAACACAATTTGACTTAACGCACTTATTAAGAAAAATAATTAATAACATAACTATTTTATCATATTACCCCTATTAAATGATGTTTATATTGTGTTTTGAAATTAATTTGGAGAAAAAATAATTAATAAAAGAAAGATGTCTTTGTTTCATATGTCCAGCCTCAGGCATGGCAGCTTTCGCCACCATCGTTGGAGGGGTGGAATCTTGTTTGGTGGGTTGTTGAGGATACTTCACATTCCAGTGAGTACAGGATAGTTTTGATGACAAAAAAAAAGTAAATTTTTCATTTTTTCTTCAGCTAGGGTTGAAAAAAATTTGTCAAGTTCATTTGCTTTGTTTCATTTTCTTTAAAGGTGATAACTTTTTCTTTTCTTTTTCCTGAGAAGTCGAGACTTGTAAAATTTTAATATTTGTACTTTGTTTTAATTGAAAGGTTAAGTATATTTACTTAAACCTCTCACTCAACTGAATTTATCTTGTTTTCACTTGAAAGATGAATTTGGGTTACTTATGTCTTCCTAGAGATAATTAAATATTAGTCAGTTTAAGAATAGATTAAGCGGGAATTCAGATTGACTTATTTTTAGGTTATTTTAGTTTTTAAGAATTTTTTTTTTTGATTTTGATGGTGTTTGACAAAGTAAAAAGTGCTTTTACACACTTATTTTTAAATCCAAAAGTGTCAAAATAAGCCAAAAGCCAAAAGTAGGGTAGTACTAACTTATGACTTTTGGCTTTTTGCTTATAAGCTCCTTTATTAAAAGCCAATCCAAACTCATGATAGCCTCATATATCTTTTTCCTCTTTGATCCCTCTTTTCTTTAGGGTTAGTCTATTTGGCGTTTTGAATGACATGATTTGAGTCAAAGACACTACACTTAATTTTCATTCATATGATTCAACTACTAACTATTTGTAATTATTTTTCTATTTGATCTTGATTGGTACAGTTAAATATCATGTTCGTTGTTGATGTGGAAGCGTTGTAGCCTACAGGTCTTTTCAAATGTGAATGCACTTTATTATTGCTCCTGGCCATGGATACTGGCTTAATTGTAATGACTTAGAATTATTTAGTGTTTTCATGCTTTTATATAAGTGTGTAGTTTATCACTATAAAGGAGCTTTTTGGGTTTATATATTGTAATAAACCTATGCTACTTCTTGCATAACAATTATGTTATGTTACTTAAATTGCTTCTCTTTCTCCCCTTTAGTCTTGTTTGGTAGTACCAAAAATAATGCATGTAATTGCCTTTTGTATTACTAATACTTTATTTGATATGCTTTTTCATTCTATGCATAACTAATTCTTATATGAGTTATACATTCTATTATATATTGAGGTGTGTATTACTAAAACTACTTATTTTCCATGTATTAGTAATATAAAAATTCAACACATACATTAATTTGACGAATTACAAAACTACCCCACAAATCATTGTCTCTTTCTATTCCCTCCACCCCCACCCACCCCAAAAAATAAATAAAAAAAACTACTTTAGATATCTATGGATCAACAGGTCCTTAGACTTTTAAAGCAGTATTAATAATAAAGTTAGTTTAATATTGAAATATATCTCTAAATAAATTTTTTTGAAAGAACATATCATGGACATGAGTCAAGTATATGAAACTGAGGAAATACTTTTCAAATTCCATGTTTTCACATTAAATAAAATGATGTGTGGGGATAACAATTGCATTATGTCTCGTGAGGATAAGATTTCGGTGAATCTAGAAAGAAAGTAATTGAAAAAATTGATGTGAAACTCATTGGATCTAGCAAATTATTGTTCTCTCTTCCTCAATGTCATTACTGATGTTGTAATTGTAGCATTCAAATGTGTGATGCATGTATAAATTTCTCTGTTATTTTGATTTGTTCAGAGATAGAAAAAGCCAAAATTCATCTCCTTAGGGTACATAAAGTAGATAAGATTTGCATGTGCCACTGTGCTAGTGACAAGGCATCAATTGCAAGAGAACAGAATGTTAATTTACGGATTACAATCATAATTTATTTTTCTTTTTGTATTTATAATAAATTATTTGTGCATATTAAATGATTTATTTTTACTATAAATACTAAATTTGAATCAAAGTTTCAGAATTTTATCAAACTCGTGATTAACATTATACTTCTGCCACCATGTCTCTTTTAGAAGGACGTTGTAACGAAATTTCTAGGAATAGAAGTGTCACTTGAAAAATCTCAATAGGGAAGGAATATTTTAATTTAGGAATATTCGAACGAGGTGCTCCTTCTATATTGGAGAAATTTAGATCAATTCAAATGCTTATCTTCACTTCAATCAACATTAATTGTCAATTTAAGAAGCATCCACTTTAGACTTGTATTATTTTTATTTGATTAGAGTCTTGTGGATATTATATTCCATGAAAAGTAGAAGAAATTATTTAATGAATATATACCTCTATTTGAACGTCAAAGAGTTCAATTTCAACGATAGAATTGCGTCCAAGTGGCTAAGTTTACAATTTACAACTAATATTCAGGAGGGAAATTAGAATTTTTGGCTTTATGAACACAATCTCAAAGACTAGTATTGAATCAATTACATTCGTAAATCTATGCTAGCATACCTATTATTTATGTAAATTTCGTGACATTTTACTCATAAAAATTATACTCTTTAAAAAAAATATTAAGTTTA
This sequence comes from Capsicum baccatum var. pendulum, assembly GCA_030864225.1. Classification (NCBI taxonomy): domain Eukaryota; kingdom Viridiplantae; phylum Streptophyta; class Magnoliopsida; order Solanales; family Solanaceae; genus Capsicum; species Capsicum baccatum. Next base: position 49,029,306 of record CM061552.1, on the reverse strand, counting down.
GTTGAATAAAAATGTTATCTTTGAACTACAAACTGTTCCTGCTAATATTAGGTTTTATTTGGACATTGATTTAAATCTTTTTTACAATTTACTCTCTTTGATAGTTTAAATGAGTCCACCACAATAATAAGGATTTGATTCAATGGTTGATCCTTGTCTGAAGAAAACAAAGAACAACAAGAACACAAAGTATATAGCAATAACGTAATGACAAGGGATGTTTAATAAAGATCTTCTCTTCAATTATTCCTACTAATCTTAGGTTATTTTGGAGATTGATTCAAATCTGTCATACAATTTATTCTCTTATTTATTCTCTTTGATAGTTTAAATGAGTCCACCATAATAATAAGGATCTGATTCAATGGCTGGTCCTTGTATGAAGAAAACAAAGAACAATAATTGCTTTTTCCATCAAAATGTTGTGCTTTATTATTTTTATCTTTTCTGTTCTTTTAAGAGAACAAACTTGGTTTGTGTCATCCTTTAGATGCTTATTAATGAAAATGTGTGCATTGAAAATAAAAATTAATACTTGCTTTACCCATCCATCTAAATCCAAGAAGGCTCCTGCAAGGCTGCAATGCGATAGCAACTCGAACAACACCTAGTTAATAAAATCGGGAACTAAAACAAGAAAAAAAAATAGGCCCAATCGTTTATACCAAGTTTTTGTCAATTAATATTCTCAGTCCAATTTATAGTACTTAATTATGGTCAAATCGTTTGGTTTAATGTAAACACCAAATTCAAGTATCTTTCAAGTGCTAACTAAGCAGTTAACACACCTCAACTCAATGTGAAAATCAGCAATATTCCTTCACTGTGGAGTCTTGTGTTTGCATATATGCATTTGTTCGAATTTTCAAAGTCTAACTTTACTCTCTTAGAATGTCAACACCTTTAATTCTTAAATTTGTTAATTCCTTTTTTTCTTTGGCATGCAGCATATATAAAAACACATTGTTTGAAACCAAGAAACATAGAGAAAAAGAGAAGCGGAGCAGTTTCGATATCCTTCTTTGCATCTTATATATAGGGAATTAGATCCCTTCAAACACGATATTTATGACCATAACTGAAGTTTATTAAGCCAGATTGTTTTCCTGAGGCAACTAATGGTGGTAATTTGCTTGCATCTAGTGGTGATTTATGTGGTCCTTTGAACAAGGGTGATGTAACACCCCTCATTTTTCGGGCAAAAATTCAAACCGTTGTTGCTGTGCATTTAAACGCGAACCCAATGATTCCTTGTTAATATATATGTGGTGATCAATTCTACAGTGTGAGAATACCTTTGAATATAAATTGAGGTCACAAAAATCTCCTAACTCAAAGACGAGGCAAGAACTTTTCTATCGATTAAGTTTTAGTGAATGTTTCAACTTTGGATCTAATTCCAGCGACCATTAATCCTATTATATAATGATTTACATGGCCTACTATACACCAAATGAAATATCTTAGAGTCTTTTTTTTAACGCAACTGGTTTAACCTTAATCCGATATCGAGATAGAAAGTTGTGTTCATTTTACTTCGCGGTCTCCGTCTGTCAACAAAGTGACGACTTGAAATGATAAACCATCAACTAAGTAACGAGCTATCAACTTCGTCGTCAGCCTTAACCAGAAAACACCCTACATCACTTAAGAAAGGATACAACTAGGTTGATAAGCCATCACCTAAGTCGTCACCCTTTACCAGAAAGTGTCCAAGTCTAGTTAGAGGCTGAGGACTAGGATGATAAGTTATCAACTAGTTAACACGCTGTTAACTAAGTTATCAACTAAAAGCTCAATTTTTATTCAATTTCTTTAGAGGTATTTTGGTCTTTTCCTCACCTCAAACTCTATCCCCATGACTTAAAAATACTTTTTAAACGTCAATTATCCATGATATGTCAGTTTCTCATCATTCATTCTCTTCTCCACTCTCCAAAGAGAAAAGTAAGGATTTTTTTTCAAAAACTCATGCTTCCAAGACTTAGATTCAAGATATCAATAAGAAGTTATATGAGCAACTATTCTTGAAAATAAATTTATCCATATGAAGTCATATAGCTAACAATTGTTGATTGCAAATTTGTCATCATTGGTACATCACTCACTATATATACCACTATATATGCATGTTTCTATTTCAATTCAAACCATAAGCAATTACTCACCAGAAGAAAAATAAAAATCAAGTAAGAAAGAAGCATAAAGAGAAGGAAAAACAATGAAGTTTCAGGTGGTAATTTTGGTGCTTTTGGCCTTGTTGTTAACCACAACAAGTGCTCAAAATTGTGGAAGACAAGCTGGAGGGAGTGCCTGTGCAAACAGGTTGTGCTGCAGCAAATTTGGGTTCTGTGGTAGGACTCGGGAATACTGTGGACCTGGTTGCCAGAGCAATTGTCGCCGTTATGCCACTGACACCGCTGGCGAAGGTGAAAATGTTAACAATGATGAACACAAGAATAATGGCGGTCCCAACTAATAAACGTATGATACTTTCTGAAAGGAATAAGGTATAATATCATGTGTTGTGTGTTTAAAATAAGTTGTAATTTCAGAATAAAGTGAGAGCTCATTGTGCAACTTTCACTGAACTTCAGTGTCATTTGTGGAACACTATATATGTAACATTATCCTTTCTCGGGGATTTTCTATGTTATATTTATTAATGTTAGTTAAGTAATACTAAAAATATTATATAAGTGTCAGAGCTATTTTTATGTTAGGTATCAATGAGGATTTTCACAACTTTAAAATTGATAGAGTTGCAGCCGCTTTATTCGACTGATATAATTTAAATTTTGGCTCGACTGTCATCTGGTAAACAACGTAACTTCATGTTTATGTATTTTTTATTTTCTCTCTCATTTTTAATCTCTCTTTTTTTTTTTTTTTTGATGTCTTATAGTTTCAATATAATTGAAATTTTAAGAAAATATCTCGCTAAAAGTAAGACATGGGTGTTTTTTTGGTTGGTTGATTATTTAATTGGTTTACCCCTCACGTGATTTGATATATAGAATATTTTTCAAATATATAGAACTATTTAAATATTAACGAACTAAAGGATATAATAAAATTTTACACGGATAAAATAATAGAACCCTTTAATTAGAAAGTTGTGGAAATTAAAACTTTAGAAATATATTTGACAAGACATTTTTGGGTAAAATTTTTGCATGTACTTGACCATAGTCTTCTGAAGAATATTTCACTTTTAAAAATCCATAAAACTGAAATTTGACCCAAATACTAGTGTTTGGTAAGTTAAATTATCTAATTTATATAACCCTATAAAAATTAAAAATTTAAAAATTTACTCCCATCAAAAAGAAAAATACAAGGTTAAAATTTTTTCTTATTATTGAATTATCGATTCGATAATGGTTTAAGTTTTTTTTTAGCGGGTGAAAAAATATTTTTTTATTTTTTAAAAAAGGCACCTAATTATAGAAATTTTGAGCAACCATCATGTGTGCAATAGCTTATGTTATAGAGAAAGTTTCAAAAAATGCAATAAGAACATTAATTTAAAAAGAAATTAAAAGATAAATCTTGCTATGAAAAAAAAAAAGTAGAAAAGGGAATTATTCTTGCTTGAGTTTCGATCCTAGGACCTCTAACTACTTTGATACCATGTTGAAGTTTATGACCATCTCATCTTAAATCGTATACTGTTACAGAGAGTATACTTTGTAGACACATAATTTCATCCCTTCACAACTTAATTTTATCATTTACCCCGTCTTACCATGTATCCTATGTACGTAGTAATTTTTCCACAAGAAAAATAAAATAAATTACCACCTAATCATTTTATTTTTTATTTTTTAATCTTTATCTCATTTAACAAATCCTAATAAATTTTATCTTTTTTTAAAACAACCCAACAACCCTCTCAATTAAAAGAGGACACATCACCACCCAATGTAGCCACCTGACCCTCCCCTTCCCTCGCGTTTCTTCTCCAAAAAGCGCAAAAAAAAAGGGACATACACAGAAAGCACACCTAGGGACCCACGAAAACTCATACATATTCACCACATTATCATAGACAAAAAAGGCTTCTTTTCCATAATACAGAGCACCATGGACAAATAGCCATAACTCTACCTCTTCTGCTCCTATACACACACACGAAAGAGACAGACAGACGCAGATCTGTGGAGAAAACAAAAAAGTACTCCACTTGCTGCTCTTCACCATCACGATTCCATCTACACATACACTCTCTCACCAGAAAAGGCACCCTCTTACCGAAAAACATACACACATGCACACAATGAAGGTATAATAAAAAATGGAGGGCGTTTGACAGAATCCAACGAAGAAATAAGGGTAACGATGAGCAAATCAGTTCCTGCCTGAACGTTTTCCGGCGACCACAACGCCGGAATTAGTTTCCAGTCGTCCCTCTGCTCACTGGAGCTCATTTTTATTGGTTTCAGTTCTTGGTTGAATTTTTTTAGAGCGTCTCGGAACCGTCTATTTTCTTAACTCGTTACCAATATCGTGCTTTGGAGATTTTTTGCAATCTAGAAGGTTCATTATTCATGAGTTGGAGCTTTGTTCATTGTGGGGTTCCTTGTTCGAAGATTTTAATTTTTGGATTTCTTTATTATCGATAAAAAACAAGTTCATTGGGGTCCATTTCTTCTCCCGATCTTTATTTTGTCTTGATTCTTAATTGATGTTGTGGGTGTGGTTGATTTATGTGTTGTGTGCTTAGTTTGAAACTTCGTTGTGTGTATGCGTTTGATGTTGGTTTTGGATTTTGAGACGTGATTTGATAATTGAAGCACGTGCTAATCGTAGGTTGAGTATGGATTTGGGGTGGGATTTCAAGATGGATAATAAGGGTGAATTTGGTTTAATGTTGGATCATTGTTGTTTTTGCTTAATTCAAAATCAAGTTTGTGAATGTGATAAGTTTAGGGTATGTTGAAACGGATAGGTAGTATAGGTTTGGGTACTTTTTTTTAGTTAGCTTAATAATTCAGATGTATTCATTGGTCAGGGAATGCCTCGAGGTATTTGTGTTCATTTATCAGAGAATGACCCAAAGTATTTTGTACCCGGAGGACGTTTGTGATGAAGACCCGAGGCGTTGGGTGGAGCTTAGTCTACGACTAGTATAGAATAGGATTTATATTATTCGCAAGTTTTCTATTTTGGAGTGTATAATTGGACTAAACTTTATTATTTTGGTTTTGGATTATCGTTTGATGTTTGGTTACATGTTTTATGTGGTTGATACATTCTTAGTGCCAAAATTAGTCGATACGCTCCATCAAGCGACCGTGGTCGAACCACGGGACCGAGGGGTGCCTAACACCTACCCCACAGTCAACAGAATTCCTTAGCTGGAATCTCTGTTCGCAAACTAGTTTTGAAGAGTCAAATCATTTTGAAAAAGATTTTCCAAAGATGACTTGACACATCGGATCATGTCAAGTGGCAACTCTAAATAAAAAATGGGTAAATAATCCCTTTTCGAAGCAAATTTTCAATATTTTGTCACTTTAATAATAAAAATCCTTTTCATACATGAAATCAATCTTTTTTTTTTGTTAAAAATGGGGTGTGACAGCCTTAGCTACTCTGCTGGGGATAATTTTCAGAATTCGAGCTTATTTTGAAGTTTTATCGACTTAGTTTGGCATTATAGGTGTATAGACATTTATTTGTGTTGTTTGTTGTATTGTTTTATCATTGTTGAGTGCCTACGTGTTCTTTGTTTATAGTTTTTACCTTAAGTGTTACTGCTTTATATCTGGTATCATGTGCATAACCTGAGTCATTCTTTCTACAACAAGTCCCGGAGTGCACGTCGTGCACACAAACTCTAGTTGAGTCACCTTTATTTTTAGGGGGGAGCCGTTGGATGTATGGAGTAGGTGGAAATCAAACCAGCCACTATCGACCATATGCTCCCCCGAACGACCTTGTTAGTGAACCCCAGCCTAGGTCAGCCTTTAGGTCATGTTTATCTGCATCATATTGAGACCTAACGGGACCCACTTGGTCCTTTGTAAGAAAATCGCCCGTAATGCATCCCTACATGCTAATTGTTGTACTTTCTTAGGGTAATGAGCTCATTTGACGGACTGATTTGGAGGAAAGCATGTGTTAGAGGTAAAGTGCGTAGACAAGAAGTATTAAAAAAAAAAAAAAAAAAGCGGTGAATATAAAAAAAAAAGTTTTGTAATTTATTTTTATAGTTCTTTATGACTTTTGTTCTTCACAATCCAAAAAACTGAAAAAGATTTATTTTACCTTTTGGTATAATGAAAATACCAAAAAAAAAAAAATCTTTCATAGTCCTGCTAACTCCACTGTCTCTCTACCCGTTACATGCATAATATCTAAGGCCCTTTGAATTTGATCAATAAAGTCCTATGAGTCCTCGTTAAGATCTAATCCAGTAAAAGTGGGAGGATCCATCTTAAGAAAATCCTATGTTCAAAGGCTAGCCGCCCTATCTATACTACTAGGACTCGTGGTAGGAATGGCTTGCCCTTGAGCTTGCCCAGCAACTATACGAGTCAAAAGTTGCACTGCATTTCTAAGATCTTGATCAACAACATTAATAGGTGGCTCTGGGAATATAGTTCTTCCCCCCTTATTTCTTCCAGAGTAGAGGAAGTTTCTGATGCATGCTCAGCTGGAGCCTCACTTTGATTAGCTGGTATAGTGGGTGACTTACTAGTCCCCTCTCCGGCAGCCACATCTACTTTCTTATCGGTATTCTTGCTTCTGGTAACTGACATCATTACTATAATAAGAGAAACAAACGGATTCAGTGGTCAACTATGACTTCATATACAATATAGGCTCTATCGCATGATCTAAGACATGAATAAAAAAAAATCCTAAATGTCCATAGCCTCCTGTTTATAGATGCGGTGCATGACACACCGATAAACAAAACTCTACGTAGACACGGCTTTGTAGACTTACTAGGATGAACTTCTCTGATACCACTTTTGTCACGCCTCAAATCCTATTAGGGTGGATTGGCACCCGTAATCGAGGAGGCCCGGGAGAACTAACTCATAACCTTATACTTCCCATGCATACCTCTATGACAACCCAAAATTCGGACAGCATCATGTCGCATATAAAAGGAAATAATTACCTATATAAGCTCGAGCACACGCATATATGTATATACAATACTTGGCAGTTGGAGCCATCACGTCTATTAATAAAACACCACCTTGACTGTAGATTAGGTCTACAAAGCCTCTAGACAATACACAGAGTTTAACTAAGTTCGGGACACACCCCGCCATATAACTAACTTTTATACAATACCAAAAGTAACTGGATATGACATGGAAAGCCCCGAAGCAAACTGGAGCTCACCAAAAATAGCTGGATATCCTGGCTCCTACTTGTGCGGTGTACGAGCTGAGGTATTTGTGCCTGCAACATAAAATGCAGGTCCCCCGTGGGGGACGTCAGTACGAAATATGTACTAAGTATGTAAAGCTGTAGATAATCACATATGATATAGGAGCTTAATAGAAATCAGAAATAAGTGAATAAATTATAATAGAAGTGGACCACACTTACTAGAACTTGTGACAACCTGTACATTGTATTTATTCAATCACTTTGCCTTCGTTCTTATCATCTTAGTAATCATTACTATATTGTACTATGACTATTAGGCTGCCTCCAGTACATATAAACTGGGATCGACCCATGATAGGCTTATGCCCCTGGGATACCACCCATAAACACATAAATAGGGATCGACCCATGATAGGCTTATGCCCCTGGGATACTACCCGATAAGAGAGAACTTCCATCACTTAGTTCAATTAATCTTTGAGATTGTTATTTCGGTCGCCACCGTATTTTTGATACTTTGAAACAATGATACATCAATAAGAGACATATAAATACATCATCAATGCAATAACAATGAAGTAGGAACTCATTGGCACATCAATGAAGTATTTTGGAGTCATCAATGCCATAACAATGAAGTAGGAACTTATTGGTATATCAATGAAACGTTTGGAGTCATTAATAGCACATGGATATTGTTTGAGTAACCGGATACCTTCTGACATTCATTAGTGCAATAAACATGTAAGATTTGGAAAACAGGTAAGTATTGGAATGTCTTGACATCTTGTAGGGTGGAAACAAGTTCATTGGTAAAGTAGGACGTCATACAAAACCATTACGGATCAAATGTTACTGAATAACTTTGAAAACTTTCTTAATAGAATAATTGTTCACTTTCATGCCAAAGATATGGTATAGAGTATGCTTTACATACCTGACTGTCAACCTTCAATACTAGTCCCAAATGGACTTCCCGTCTTTTCGGACTACTTATCTACAATAAATATATATAGCAATCTAGTATTAGCGACCAAACGTCACAATTCAATTATTTGAATTCACCAAACTAGTGGTTAAGTAGTAAGCCTTAATTAAACGAAAGAGGGTGTCACTTTAATCCTCTTATACTCCAATTACATTCACATGCCATGCATATTCATACAACATCCTCTAATATCAAGTGTTGATTCATTTATCCTTCTAACCAATCCATTAAACCAAATTGAGCCATAGACATAAATAATCATCAATTCAATAGTATATCACCATATCCACTTTCCATAACTCAATTGCCATATCCACCTTCCATAACTCAATTACTATATCCACCTTCCACAATTCAATACAATCAAACCATGCAAAATAGTTCATAACCCTATATTCATCACCTTTCAATAACAACTAATACATATAATCCTCTATCACACATATACATATGGAAAATAACAAAGGCAAACAATATTCATACATTAGAATTCACCTCTTGATTATGCAATCCTATTTGCACAAATAATAGGTGTCATTCGAAGCTCTCGAGATGACAAACGCAGTTATCGAATTACTTTGGAATTTTTACGGTTGAATCAAAAGTAATTTAAAGGTCAAATTTGGCTAGAGTTTGTTCTTTCTCAATGATTGATGATGAAAATAAGTTTTTGAACTCATATACATGTATATATAAACATATTCCCGTCCATAATATAATAGGAAATGACCAAAATGCCTTTAAAATTTAAATAATGTCAAATCTGTCCTTTGGTGGACTGTTTTGATAAGCTAAAGTAGATCGACCATAACTCTTTGCTCCGATATTAGATTTGGGTGAAATTGGTATCGTTGGAAGGATAATTCAAAGGGATTTCATTTCATATATAGTAGGCCACCCAGTTTGTCCTGTACAAGGAGTTATGGTCGTTTGAAGTTGACCCTAAAAATCTATTTTGATAGGATGAAGTAAAACGAGTATAACTCCTTACTTGGATGTTGGATTTGGATAAAACTAATTGCATTGGAAAGAAGACTCAAAGATCTTTCTTATCATAGGTCGCAGCTCTCCCAGTTCATTATATTAATGGAGTTATGATCATTCTAAATTGACCCAAAAATTCGGCTGGCCTCAGTAGTTTGTGTGCAGGAAATTTTCCTGCACATTTACTATTTCCTTCGCATGGAACCATCGATGGGCAAATTTCGGTATAAATAAAATAAAAAAATTAATTCCATATAAATAAGACCAATATATGTACTTGAATACGCCAATACACGTGCGTGAATACGGAGTGTTACATCCTTCCCCCCTTTAGGAAATTCGTCCTCGAATGTTAGTGTAGTTATTCAACCGAAACAAGTTCAAGTCCATCATTAACATTCACATCATCACATAAATACTATGCATATATATAAAAAAAAAACTTACTTGTTAATGTTCTAACTCCGTTTCTTGAACTTCCTCTTCATATTTGAACAAATGAGGGTACTTAGATTTCATGGCTTCCTTAGCTCCCATGTAATCTCTTCCCTTTGATGATTTCTCCAACGTACTTTCACTGATGCTATCTCTTTATTTCTCATCTTCTTAACTTGACGATCTAGAATAGCAATAGGCACTTCCTCATATGTAAGATCTTCCGCAACTTGCACATCCTCAGTAGAAATGATATATGATGGATCTCCGATGCACTTTCAAAGCATTGACACATGAAATACCGGATGTACTGATGAGAGCTCTTGGGGTAGCTCTAATTCATATGCAACTTGTCCAAACCCCTATATAACGTGGACTCAACATCCCTTTCTTGCCAAATCTCATTACCCTTTTTATTGGTGATACCTTCAAAAATACCCAATCACCTATAGAAAACTCTAGCCCTCTCCTTCTACTATGCGCATATGACTTTGTTGACTTTGGGCTATTTTCAGTCGTTGCTGAATTATTTTAACCTTCTCTATGGCTTGATAAACAAGATCCGGTCCGAGCAAATAAGTTTCACCCACTTCGAACCATCGTATTGGTGATCTAGACTTCCTTCCATATAAAGCTTCATATGGTGCCATTTTGATACTTGAATGATAGCTATTATTATAGGCAAACTCAATAAGAGGTAAATGATCATCCCAGTTGTCCTTAAAATCTATTACACAAGATCGTAGCATATCTTCTAGTGTTTGGATGGTACATTCTGCTTGTCCATCTGTTTGAGGGTGAAAAGCTGTACTCAACTTCATTTGTGTTCCCAAACACCTCTGAAAAGACTTCCAAAAGTTTGCGGTAAATTGGGTTCCCCGATCTGATATAATAGATATTGGCACTCCATGTAATCGGACTATCTCTTTAATGTACAGCTTCGCATACTCTTCAGCTGTGTAAGTGGTCATAACTGGTAGGAAATATGCGGATTTGGTAAACCTATAAACAATCACCCATATAGAATCAAACTTTCGGGATGTACGAGGCAAACAAATAACGAAATCCATGTTGATCATGTCCCACTTCCAACTTGGAAGATCAATGCATTGCATATAACCTCCGGGTTTTTGGTGCTCAACTTTAACTCTTTGACAATTTGTACATTCAGCTACAAATTCTGCAATGCTCTTCTACATGTCATTCCACCAATACATATGTTTCAAATATTGATACATTTTGGTTGATCCTGGATGAATTGAATACCTTGAACAATGTGCCTCTATCGTAATCTTGTTTCTTAGCCCGTCTACATCCGGCACACACAATCGGTTTTGGCACTGAAGTACTCCTTCTCACGTAAGCTCAAATGCCTTGGTCGTACCACTCTAAAAGTTCTCCTTAAGCTGTAGTAAAATAGGATCTGCATATTGCTTCTCTTTCACTTCAGCTACTAATAAAGATTCCGCAACATTATGTATGATAAGCTCTTTATCCGGAGTTTCAAGAAGGCGAACTCCCAAACTAGCTAATTGGTGAAGATCTTTAATCATCCCTTGACTTTCTATAGGCGCCATCATAGCCTTATGACTTAATGAATCAGCTACCATATTTGCTTTCCCTGGATGGTACAAGATATCAACATCATAGTCCTTTAATAGTTCAAGTCATCTCCGCTACCTTAAATTTAGATCCTTCTGATTAAAAATATATTGCAAGCTCTTATGGTCAGTATATATATCAACATGAACCCCATATAAGTAGTGGCGCCATATCTTTAGAGCAAAAATAACTGCTGCCAGCTCAAGATCGTTTGTAGGATAATTTTTCTCACGTGGCCGCAATTGTCTAGAAGCATATGCTATTACCTTACCATGCTGCATCAATACATATCCTAAACCGATTCTGGAAGCATCACAATACACTGTATACCCTTTGGTGCCTTCTGGAAGTACAAACACGGGTGTAGAAATCAACTTGTTCTTTAAATCTTGAAAAATCTTCTCACAGGTATCATTCCATTGGAATTTGGATGCTTTATGTGTTAGCTTGGTTAAGGGTGCTGAAATGGAAGAAAAGCCTTTAACAAAGCTTCTATAATAACCGGCCAACCCGAGAAAACTACGAATCTCTGTAGGCGTTGTGGGCCTTGGCCAGTTCTTCACAGCTTCTATCTTTTGAGCATCAACCTTTATCCCTTCACTAGATATAATATGATCGAAAAATGCCACCGACTTTAACCAAAACTCACATTTAGAGAACTTTGCATAATGCTTACAATCACGAAGAGTCCGCAATGCCTGTCATAAGTGATTGGCATGGTCCTGTTCTGATCTAGAATAAACTAGAATATCATCTATAAAAACTATCACAAATACATATGGGAATGGCTTAAACACCCTATTCATCAAATTCATAAAAGCTGCAGGTGCATTTTTTAGCCCAAATGACATAACTAGAAACTCATAATGACCATACCATGTTCGGAAAGTTGTCTTGGGTATATCCTTCTCTTTGACCCTCACTTGGTGGTAAAATGACCTCAAATTAATCTTAGAAAAGCACTTGGCGCCCTGTAACTGATCAAATAAATCATCAATTCTTGGGAGAGAATATTTATTCTTAAGTCACCTTATTCAATTGTCGATAATCAATACACATCCTCAGCGAGCCATCCTTTTTGCGCACAAATAACACTGGTGCTCCCTAGGGGGACATACTAGGCCTTATGAATCCCTTCTCTAGCAAATCTTTCAATTGCTCTTTCAATTCTCCTAATTCTACTAGGGCATTCTATACGGAGGAATGGATATTGGTTGGGTGCCTGTTATTACATCAATACCAAACTCTACTTCTCGTTCAGGAGGCAAACCTAGAAGATCTTCAGGAAATACATCAGAAAAGTCATTTACCACCGAAACAGCATGAATAGTTGGTGGCTCCGCTTCTGTATCCTTTACTCTAACTAAATGATATATATATCTCTCTTGGAAATCATTCTTCTTGCTTTAAAATAAGAAATAAATCTACCTCTTGGAGTGCCAATTTCACCTTTCCATTCAAGGACTGGTTCATTTGGAAAATGGAAATATACCTTTTTTCGTGCAACAATCAATTGTGGCATAACAAGACACCAACCAGTCCATACCTATTGTAACATCAAAATCTACCATTTCTAACTCCACAAGATCAGCCATCGTATCACGACCATAAATAGTTACTATGCAGTTTCGATAAACCCTTCGAGCTATAATAGATTCCCCAACCAGTGCGGACACTTTAAATGGCTTAACTAACAGTTCAGGTATTCTTTCGAACTTTCCAGCAACCAATGGAGTAATATAAGATAATGTAGAATCGGGATCAATTAAGGCATATACATCGAATGAAAATATAGACAACGTACCTGTAACCACATTTGGAGAAACCACTAAATTCTGTCGATCCGCTAGAGCATATGTATGATTTTGAGCCTCGCTAGAACTCATGGCTCCTCTATCACCTCTAACACGACCCATTGGTTGTGCACCCCTTCTTGAATAAGGCATGATGATGATGATGCAACAAATGACCCCGTAGGTTATGCCATACCCCCTATGGCCCTTCGTGGGTAGTCTCTCATCATATGCCCCGACATACCGCACCAAAAACAAATATTGGTCCCAAGCTGACATGCGCCCAAATAATACCTTCCACATTTATTGCATGGCTCTGGAAGAGGTCTCGATTGTCTCATATTCCCTTGCCTTCGGTACCCCACTATCCGCAAACTCTGACTCTCACTTCTGTGCCCAAATTGATTTCCTATGGACCCTTGGAACTGTGGTGGGGCACTAGCCACAGAATAAGAGGATAATGGCCTAGGTGTTCGAGCAAAAAACTGTGGTCTGAACCCTCCTTGGTACGCCATGAACTACCCTGTAGATCTGGACCTCTTGGAATATCCTCTTTCTAATTTTTGTGTTTTTCTCCTCTGCCTCTGATCTTCCATTTTCTATGCAAAAGATTGGATCCTCGCTATGTCCATATCTTTGTTCAAAGCGGAAATAGTATAATCTCTAACTAGATATGGATCTAGACTATCCACATATTGATGAACTCTATCATCCATAGTAGCTACAACATTAGGGGCATATATCGACAAGGAATTAAATCAGAGACTGTACTCCCTCACGCTCATATTCCCCTGATGAAGATTTAAATACTGATCTGCACGGGCCTGATGAATATCGAATAGAAGATAATGATCAAGAAATACCTGTTTGAACTCTTTCCAAGTAGCTGGGGGTGAATTAATACCCCCATATCATTTCCAGTCCTCGTACCAACATATAGCCTCCCCTTTAAATCTATACACTGCTTACTCCACTATCTCTCTACCCGTTACATGCATAACATCTAAGGACCTTTGAATTTGATCAATAAAGTCCTGTGGGTCCTCATTAAGATCTGATCCAGTAAAAGTGGGTGGATCCATCTTAAGAAAATCCTGTGTTCGAAGGCTAGCCACCCTATCTGTACCACTAGGACCCATGGTAGAAATGGCTTGCCCTTGAGCTTGTCCAGTAACTATACTAGTCAAAAGTTGCACTGCATTTCTAAGATCTTGATCAACAACATTATTAGGTGGCGTTGGGGATATAGTTCTCCTCCACCTTATTTCTTCTGGAGTGGAGGAAGTTTCTGATGTATACTCAGCTGGAGCCTCACTTTGATTAGCTGGTATAGTGGGTGACTTGCTAGTCCCATCTCCGGCAGCCACATCTACTTGCTTACCGGTATTCTTGCTTCTGGTAACTGACATCATTACTATAATAAGAGAAACAAATGGATTTAGTGGTCAACTATGACTTCATATACAATATAGGCTCTATCGCACAATCTAAGACATGAATAAAAGAAGCAATTCCTAAATATCCATAGCCTCCTGTTTATAGATGGGGTGCACGACACACCGATAAATAAAACTCTATGTAGACACGACTTTGTAGACTCACTAGGACGAACTTCTTTTATACCACTTTTGTCACGCCTCAAATCCTATTGGGGTAGATTGGCACCCGTAATCGAGGAGGCCCGGGAGAACCAACTCATAACCTTATACTTCCCATGCATACCTCTATGACAACCTAAAATTTGGACAGCATCATGTCACATATAAAAGGAAATAATTACTTGTATAATCTCGAGCACACATATATATGTATATACAATACTTCGCCATTGAATCCATCACATCTATTAACAAAACACCACCTTGACTGTACATTAGGTCTACAAAGTCTCTAGACAATACACGAAGTTTAACTAAGGTCGGGACACACCCCTCCATATAACTAATTTCTATACAATATCAAATGTGACTGGATGTGACACGGAAATCCCCGAAGGAAACTGGAGCTCACCAAAAGTAGCTGGATATCCTGGCTCCTACTTATGCGGTGTATGAGCTGAGGTACCTGTGCCTGTAGCATGAAATGTAGGTTCTCGTGGGGGACGTTAGTACAAAATATGTACTGAGTATGTAAAGCTGTAGATAATCACATATGATATAGGAGCTCAATAGAAATCAGAAACAAGTGAATAAATCATAACAGAAGTGGACTACACTTACTAGAACTTGTGACAACCTATACATTGTAATTATTCAATCACTTTACCTTCGTTCTTATCATCTTTGTAATCATTACTGTGATGTACTGTGACCATTTGGCTGCCTCCAGTACATATCAACTGGGATCGACCTATGATAGGCCTATGCCCCTGGGATACCACCCATAAACACATAAATAGGGATCAACCCATGATAGTCTTATGCCCCTGGGATACTACCCGATAAGAGAGAACTTCCATCACTTAGTTCAATTAATCTTTGAGATTGTTATTTCGGTCGCCATTGCATTTTTGATACTTTGAAACAATGATACATCAATAAGAGACATATAAATAGACCATCAATGCAATAACAATGAAGTATGAAATCATTGGCACATCAATGAAGTGTTTTGGAGTTATCAATGCCATAACAATGAAGTAGGAACTTATTGGTATATCAATGAAACGTTTGGAGTGATTAATAGCACATGGATCTTGTTTGAGTAACCGGATACCTTCTAACATTCATTAGTGCAATAAACATGTAAGATTTGGAAAACAAGTATGTATTGGAATGTCTTGACATCTTGTAGGGTGAAAACAAGTTCATTGGTAATGTAGGACATCATACAAAACCATTATGGATCACATGTTACTGAATAGCTTTGGAAACTTTCTTAATAGAATAATTGTTCACTTTCATGCCAAAGATATGGTATAGAGTATGCTTTACATACCTGACTGTCAACCTTTAATACTAGAAGCAAATAGACTTCCCGTCTTTTTGGATTACTTATCTACAATGAACATATATAGGAATCTAGTATTAGCGACCAAACATCACAATTCAATTATTTGAATTCACCAAACTAGTGGTTAAGTAGTAAGCCTTAATTACACCATAAAGGGTGTCACTTTAATCCTCTTATACTCCAATTACATTCACATGCCATGCATATTCATACAACATCCTCCAATATCATGTTTTGATTCATTTATCCTTCCAACTAATCCATTAAAGTAAATTGAGACATAAATAATCATCAATTCAATAGTATATCACCATATCCACCTTTCATAACTCAATTACCATATCCACCTTCCACTATTCAATACAACCAAACCATGCAAAATAGTTCATAACCCTATTTTCATCACCTTTCTATAACAATCAATACATATAATCCTCTATCACACATATACATATGGAAAAGAATAAAGGAAAACAATATTCATACCTTAGAATTCACCTCTTGATTATGCAATCCTATTTGCACCAATAATAGGTGTCGTTCGAAGCTCTCGAGATGGCAAACGCAGTTATCGAATTATTTTGGAATTTCTACGGTTGAATCAAAAGTAATTTAAAGGTAAAATTTGGCTAAGGTTTGTTCTTTCTCAATGATTGATGATGTAAATGATTTTTTGAACTCATATACATGTATATATACACATATTCCCGTCCATAATATAATAGGAAATGACCAAAATGCCTTTAAAATTTAAATAATGTCAAATCTGTCCCTTGGTGGACTGTTTTGATAAGCTAAAGTAGATCGACCATAACTCTTTGCTCCGATATCGGATTTGGGTTAAATTTGTATCATTGGAAGGATAATTCAAAGGGATTTCAGTTCATATATAGTAGGCCACCCAGTTTGTCCTGTACAAGGAGTTATGGTCGTTTGAAGTTGACCCTAAAAATCTGTTTTGATAAGCTGAAGTAAAACGAGTATAACTCCTTACTCCGTCGTTGGATTTGGATGAAACCAAATGAATTGGAAATAAGACTCTAAGATATTTCTTTTCATAGGTTGCATCTCTCTCAGTTCATTATATTAAGGGAGATATGATCGTTCGAAGTTGACCCAAAATTTTAGCTGGCCTCAGTAGTTTGTGTGCAGGAAATTTTCTACACATTTACTATTCCCAAATATCTCGGCCACCGTTTTATAGTTTCGAACGTGCTCGATTATAAACGAAACCTATCCATTTCTAGAAATCTTTATATCATTAGAAAGCTTATTCAATAACCTTCGCATGGAACCATCGACGAGCAAATTCCGTTATAAATAAAATAAAAAAATTAATTCCATATAAATAAGACCAAACATGTACTTGAATACACCAATACACGTGCTTGAATATGGGGTGTTACATCCTTCCCCCCTTTAGGACATTCGTCCTCGAATGTTAGCGTAGTTATCCACCGAGACAAGTTCAAGTCCATCATTGACATTCACATCATCACATAAATACTATGTATATATCAAAAAAAAACTTACTTGTTAATGTTCTAACTCCGTTTCTTGAACTTCCTATTCACATTTGAACAAATGAGGGTACTTAGATTTCATTGCTTCCTCAGCTCCCATGTAATCTCTTCCCTTTGACTATTTCTCCAACGTACTTTCACCGATGCTATCTCTTTATTTCTCATCTTCTTAACTTGGAGATCTAGAATAGCAATAGGCACTTCCTCATAGGTAAGATCTTCCGCAACTTGCACATCCTCAGTAGAAGTGATATGTGATGGATCTCCGATGCACTTTCGAAGTATTGACACATGAAATACCGGATGTACTGATTAGAGCTCTTGGGGTTGCTCTAATTCATATGCAACTTGCCCAAACCCCTATATAACGTGGACTCAACATCCCTTTCTTGCCAAATCTCATTACCCCTTTTATTGGTGATACCTTCAAAAATACACAATCACCTATAGAAAACTCTAGCCCTCTCCTTCTACTATCCGTATATGACGTGTCGACTTTAGGCTGTGTTCAGTCGTTGTTGAATTAATTTAACCTTCTCTATGGCTTGATAAACAAGATCCGGTCCGAACAAATAAGTTTCACCCACTTCGAACCATCCTATTGGTGATCTACACTTCCTTCCATATAAAGCTTCATATGGTGCCATGTTGATACTTGAATGATAGCTATTATTGTAGGCAAACTCAATAAGAGGTAAATGATCATCCCAGTTGCCCTTAAAATCTATTACACAAGCTCGTAGCATATCTTCAAGTGTTTAAATGGTACATTCTGCTTGTCCATCTGTTTTAGGGTGAAAAGCTGTACTCAACTTCATTTGTATTCCCAAACACCTCTGAAAAGACTTCCAAAAGTTTGCGGTAAATTGGGTTCCCCGATCTGATATAATAGATATTGACACTCCATGCAATCGGACTATCTCTTTAATGTACAACTTCGCATACTCTTCAGCTGTGTAAGTGGTCCTAACTGGAAGGAAATGTGCGGATTTGGTAAGCCTATCAACAATCACCCATATAGAATCATACTTCCATATGAAATCCTTGTTGATCATGTCCCACTTCCAGCTTGGAAGATCAATGCATTGCATATAACCTCTGGGTTTTTGGTGGTCAACTTTAACTCTTTGAGAATTTGGACATTCAGCTACAAATTCTGCAATGCTCTTCTTCATGTCATTCCACCAATACATATCTTTCAAATATTAATACATTTTGGTTGATCCTGGATGAATGGAGTACCTTGAACAATGTGACTCTGACATAATCTTCTTTCTTAGCCCGTCTACATCCGGCACACACAATCGGTTTTGGCAATGAAGTACTCCTTCTCGCGTAAGCTCAAACGCCTTGGTCGCACCACTCTTAACGTTCTCCTTAAGCTGTAATAAAATAGGATCTCCATATTTCTTCTCTTTCACTTTAGCTACTAATGAAGATTCCGCAACATTATGTATGATAAGCTCTTTATCCGGAGTTTCAAGAAGGCAAACTCCCAAACTAGCTAACTAGCAAAGATCTTTAATCATCCCTTGCCTTTCTATAGGCACCATTATAGCCTTACGACTTAATGCATCAGATACCATATTTGCTTTCCCTGGAAGGTACAAGATATCAACATCGTAGTCCTTTAATAGTTCAATCCATCTCCGCTGCCTTAAATTTAGATCCTTCTAATTAAAAATATATTGCAAGCTCTTATGGTCAGTATATATATCAACATGAACCCCATATAAGTAGTGGCGCCATATCTTTAAAGCAAAAATAACTGCTGCCAGCTTAAGATCGTGTTTAGGATAATTTTTCTCATGTGGCCGCAATTGTCTAGAAGCATATGTTATTACCTTACCATGCTGCATCAATACACATCCTAAACCAATTTTGGAAGCATCACAATATACTGTATACCCTTCGATGCCTTTTGGAAGTACCAACACGGGTGTAGAAATCAACTTGTTCTTTAAACCTTGAAAACTCTTCTCACAGGCATCATTCCATTGGAATTTGGATGCTTTATGGGTTAGCTTGGTTAAGGGTTCTGAAATGGAAGAAAAGCCTTTAACAAACCTTCTATAATAACCGGCCAACCCGAGAAAACTACAAATATCCGAAGGCATTGTGGGCGTTGTCCAGTTCTTCACAGCTTCTATCTTTTGAGCATCAACCTTTATCCCTTCACTAGATACAATATGACCCAAAAATACCACCGACTTTCACCAAAACTCATATTTAGAGAACTTTTCATAATGCTTACAATCACGAAGAGTCCACAATGCCTGTCGTAAGTGATTGGAATGGTCCAGTTCTGATCTAGAATATCATCTATAAAAACTATCACAAATACATCCAGGAATGGCTTAAACACCCTATTCATCAAATCCATAAAAGCTGTAGGTGCATTTGTTAGCCCAAATGACATAACTAGAAACTCATAATGACCATACCATGTTCGGAAAGTTGTCTTGGGTATATCCTTCTCTTTGAACCTCACTTGGTGGTAACCTGACCTCAAATCAATCTTAGAAAAGCACTTGGCGCCCTGTAACTGATCAAATAAATCATCAATTCTTGGGAGAGGATATTTATTCTTAACAGTCACCTTATTCAATTGTCGATAATCAATACACTTCCTCAGCGAGCCATCCTTTTTGCGCACAAATAACACTGGTGCTCCCCAGGGGGACTTACTAGGCCTTATGAATCCCTTCTCTAGCAAATCTTTCAATTGCTCTTTCAATTCTCATAATTCTACTGGGGCCATTCTATACGGAGGAATGGAGATTGGTTGGGTGCCTGGTATTACATCAATACCAAACTCTACCTCTCGTTCAGGAGGAAAACCTGGAAGATCTTCAGGAAATACATCAGAAAATTCATTTACCACTGGAACAACGTGAAGAGTTGGTGGCTCCGCTTCTATATCCTTTACTCTAACTAAATGATGTATGTATCCCTTGGAAATCATTCTTCTTTCCTTAAAATAAGAAATAAATCTACCTCTTGGCGCGCCAATTTCACCTTTCTATTCAAGGACTGATTCATTTGGAAAATGGAAATATACCTTTTTTCGTGCAGCAATCAATGGTGGCATAATAAGACGCTAACTAGTCCATACCCATTATAACAACAAAATCTACCATTTCTAATTCCACAAGATCAGCCATCGTATAACGACCACAAATAGTTACTATGCAGTTTCGGTAAACCCTTCTAGCTATAATAGATTCCCCACCTGGTGTGGACACTTCAAATGGCTTAACTAACAGTTTGGGTATTCTTTCAAATCTTTCATTAACCAATTGAGTAACATAAGATAATGTAGAATCGGGATCAATTAAGTCATATACATCGAATGAAAAGATAGACAACGTACCTGTAATCACATTTGGGGAAGCCTCTAAATTCTGTTGATCCGCTAGAGCATACGTACGATTTTGAGCCCCGCTAGAACTCGTGGCTCCTCTATCACCTCTAACACGACCCATTGGTTGTGCACCCCTTCCTGAATAAGGCATCGATGATGATGACGCAACAAATGACCCCGCAGGTCGTGCCATACTCCCTATACCCCTTCGTGGGCATTCTCTCATCATATGCCCCGACATATCGAACCAAAAGAAAACATTGGTCCCCAACCGAAATGCGTCCAAATGATACCTTCCACATTTATTGCATGGATCTCGAGGAGATCTCGATTGGCTCATATTCCCTTGCTCTTGGTACCCCATTGTCCGCGAACTCTGACTCTCACTTCTGTGCCCAAATAAATTTCCTATGGACCCTTGGAACTATGGTGGGGCACTAGCTACCGAATAAGAGAATAATGGACTAGGTGTTCTAGCAGAAAACTGTGGTCTGAACCCTCCATGGTATGCCATGAACTGCCCTATAGATCTGGCCCTCTTGGAATATCCTCTTTCTAATTCCTGTGTTCTTCTCCTCTACCTCTGATCTTCCATTTTCTGTGCAAAAACTTGGATCCTCGCTATGTCCATATCTTTGTTCAAAGCAATAATATTACAATATCTAACTATATATGGATCTAGCCTATCCACATATTGATGAACTCTGTCATCTATAGTAGCTACAACAATAGGAGCATATCTCGACAAGGAATTAAATCGAAGACTGTACTCCCTCATGCTCATATTCCCCTGATGAAGATTTAAAAACTAATCTCCATGGGCCTGACGAATCTTGAATTGAAGATAATAATCAAGAAATGCCTCTTTGAACTCTTTCCAAGTAGCTGGGGGTGCATCAATACCCTTAGAACATTTCCAGTCCTCGTACCAATATATAGCCTCCCCCTTTAAATCAATACACTGCTAACTCCATTGTCTCTCTACCCGTTATATTCATGACATCTAAGGCCCTTTGAATTTGATCAATAAAGTCCTGTGGGTCCTCGTTAAGATCTAATCCAGTAAAAGTGGGAGGATTCATCTTAAGAAAATCCTGTGTTCAAAGGCTAGCCGCCCTATCTGAACCACTAGTACCCGTGGTAGGAATGGCTTGCCCTTGAGCTTGCCCAACAACTATATGAGTCAAAATTTGCACTGCATTTCTAAGATCTTAATCAACAACATTAATAGGTGGCTCTGGGGATATAGTTCTCCTTCTCCTTATTTCTTCCGGAGTGGAGGAAGTTTCTGATGCATGCTCAGCTGGAGCCTCACTTTGATTAGCTGGTATAGTGGGTGACTTACTAGTCCCCTCTCCGGCAGCCACATCTACTTTCTTATCGGTATTCTTGCTTCTCGTAACTGACATCATTACTATAATAAGAGAAAAAAATGGATTCAGTGGTCAACTATGACTTCATATACAATATAGGCTCTATCACACGATCTAAGACATGAATAAAAGAAACAATTCCTAAATGTCCATAGCCTCCTATTTATAGATGCGGTGCACGACACATCGATAAACAAAACTCTACGTAGACACAGCTTTGTAGAATCAGTAGGACGAACTTCTCTGCTACCACTTTTGTCATGCCACAAATCCTATTGGGGTGGATTGGCACCCGTAATCGAGGAGGCCCGGGAGAACCAGGTCATAACCTTATACTTCCTATGTATACCTCTATGACAACCTGAAATTCGGACAACATCATGACGCATATAAAAAAATAATCACCTTTATAAGCTCGAGCACACATATATATGTATATACAATACTTGGCCGTTGGAGCTTTCACGACTATTAACAAAATACCACCTTGACTATACATTAGGTCTACAAAGCCTCTAGACAATACACAGAGTTTAACTAAGGTTGGGACAAACCCTGCCATATAACTAACTTCTATAAAATATCAAAAGTGACTGGATATGATACGAAAAGCCCCGAAGCAAACTGGACCTCACCAAAAGCGGCTGGATATCCTGGCTCCTACTTGTGCGGTGTATGAGCTGAGGTACCTGTGCCTACAACATGAAATACATGTCCCCCGTGGGTGATGTCAGTACAAAATATGTACTAAGTATGTAAAGCTACAGATAATCACATATGATATAGGAGCTCAATAGAAATCAGAAACAAGTGAATAAATCGTAATAGAAGTGAACCACACTTACTAAAACTTGTGACAACCTGTACATTGTATTTATTCAATCACTTTACCTTCGTTCTTATCATCTTTGTAATCATTACTATATTGTACTGTGACTATTAACCTACCTCTAGTACATATCAACTGGGATCGACCCATGATAGACTTATCCCTCTGTGATACCACCCATAAACACATAAATAGGGATCGACACATGTTAGGCTTATGCCCCTGGGATACCACCCGATAAGAGAGAACTTCCATAACTTAGTACAATTAATCTTTGATATTGTTATTTTGGTTGACACCGCATTTTTGATACTTTGAAACAATGATACATCAATAAGAGACATATAAATAGACCATCAATGCAATAACAATGAAGTAAGAACTCATTGGCACATCAATGAAGTGTTTTGGAGTCATCATTGCCATAATAATGAAGAAGGAACTTATTGGTATATCAATAAAAGGTTTTGGAGTCATTAATAGCACATGGATATTGTTTGAGTAACCGGATACCTTCTGACATTCATTAGTGCAATAAACATGTAAGATTTGGAAAACAGGTAAGTATTGGAATGTCTTGACATCTTGTAGGGTGGAAACAAGTTCATTGGTAACGTAGGACATCATACAAAACCATTATGGATCAAATGTTACTGAATAACTTTGAAAACTTTCTTAATATAATAATTGTTCATTTTCATGCCAAAGATATGGTATAGAGTATGCTTTACATACCTGACTGTCAACCTTCAATACTAGTCCCAAATGGACTTCCCGTCTTTTTGGACTACTTATCTACAATAAATATATATAGCAATCTAGTATTAGCGACCAAACGTCACAATTCAATTATTTGAATTCACCAAACTAGTGGTTAAGTAGGAAGCCTTAATTAAACCAAAAAGGTTGTCACTTTAACCCTCTTATACTCAAACTATATTCACATGCCATGCATATTCATACAACATCCTACAATTTCAAGTTTGGATTAATTTATCCTTCCAACCGATCCATTAAACCAAATTAAGCCAGGCATAAATAATCATCAATTCAATAGTATATCACCATATCTACCTTCCATAACTCAATTACCATATCCACCTTCCACAATTCAATACAACCAAACCATGCAAAATAGTCCATAACCTTATTTTCATCACCTTTCTATAACAATCAATACATATAATCCTCTATCACACATATACATATGGAAAAGAATAAAGGAAAACAATATTCATACCTTAGAATTCACCTCTTGATTATGCAATCCTGTTTGCACCAATAATAGGTGTCGTTCGAAGCTCTCGAGATGGCAAACGCAGTTATCGGATTATTTTGGAATTTCTACGGTTGAATCAAAAGTAATTTAAAGGTAAAATTTGGCTAAGGTTTGTTCTTTCTCAATGATTGATGATGTAAATGATTTTTTGAACTCATATACATGTATATATACACATATTCCCGTCCATAATATAATAGGAAATGACCAAAATGCCTTTAAAATTTAAATAATGTCAAATCTGTCCCTTGGTGGACTGTTTTGATAAGCTAAAGTAGATCGACCATAACTCTTTGCGCCGATATTCGATTTTGGTGAAATTGATATCGTTGGAAGGATAATTCAAAGGTCTTTCATTTTATATAAAGTAGGCCACCCATTTCATCATGTACAAGGAGTTATGGTCGTCTCAAGTTGACCCTAAAAATCTATTTTGATAGGCAGAAGTAAAACGAGTATAACTCATTACTCAGACGTTGGATTTGGATTAAACCAATTGTATTGGAAATAAGACTCAAAGATATTTCTTTTCATAGGTCGCAGCTCTCCCAGTTCATTATATTAAGGGAGTTATGATCGTTCATAGGTCGCAGCTCTCCCAGTTCATTATATTAAGGGAGTTATGATCGTTTGAATTTGACCCAAAAATATTTTCATTGCTTCCTCACCTACCATGTAATCTCTTCCCTTTGACGATCTCTCCAACATATTTTCACCGATGCTATCTCTTTATTTCTCATCTTCTTAACTTGGCGATCTAGAATAGCAATAGGCACTTCCTCATAGGTAAGATCTTCCGCAACTTGCACATCCTCAGTAGAAGTAATATGTGATGGATCTTCGATGCACTTTCAAAGCATTGACACATGAAATACCGGATGTACTGATGAGAGCTCTTGGGGTAGCTCTAATTCATATGCAACTTGTCCAAACCCCTATATAACGTGGACTCAACTTCCCTTTGTTGCCAAATCTCATTACACCTTTTATTGGTGATACCTTCAAAAATACCCAATCACCTATAGAAAACTCTATCCCTATCCTTCTACTATCCTCATATGACTTGCGTCGACTTTGGGATATTTTCAGTCATTGCTGAATTACTTTAACCTTTTCTATGGCTTGATAAACAAGATTCGGTCCGAACAAAAGAGTTTCACCTACTTCGAACCATCCTATTGGTGATCTACACTTCCTTCCATATAAAGATTCATATGGTGCCATTTTGATACTTGAATGATAGCTATTATTGTAGGCACACTCAATAAGAGGTAAATGATCAGCGCAGTTACCCTTAAAATCTATTACTCAAGATCGTAGCATATCTTCAAGTGTTTGGAGGGTACATTCTGCTTGTCCATCTGTTTGTGGGTGAAAAGTTGTACTCAACTTCATTTGTGTTCCCAAACACCTCTAAAAAGACTTCTGATAACGCTCAATCTACAGCTCTCGTTTGAGTGTAAAGCGGTCGTTAGCAAATATAGAACCCAACCTGGGTTGGGTGTCGATCCCACTGGGAATAGCTTGGCCAACAAGTAAGCAAAATTAATAGACTTTTGGTGCAAGTCTCGTAAGAAGGGGGGATTGTAATAAGTAACCAAAGTAATGAAATAAAAGCTGAAAATAGCAAAGTAAAAAGAGAGTATTTCGTAGGTTGTGAAACAATGAGAATTGAAGCGTTGGGGTTATGTCCACCTTCTGAGGTATACGTCTCTATTGACGATGAGTGTGTAGAGTCTTGACATGCAATTGCTTATAGAGAATTGTAGTCGATGGTAAATCCAAGCGTCTCTCGACCTGAACAAGGACTATTTCACTTTAACTCTCTTGAGCTTAAAGCGTGTCTAATGGTATGAATTCTCCAAGAGGTTAGTCCAGTTACGGCACTAGCTTTTTAATAGGAAAGGGTGTCCTACTACCTTGACATTATCTCTTTTCCATACAAATAACCTTTCTCTCGAACAAGTTAAATGTTAGACTGGCGTTATTCTATGTGTTTGCAACCGCAAAGAATGTAGATTAAGATGAAGAGCGTAATGATATAAGCAATATACTTGTCTTGAACTCACAAACTCATAGCTATAGATAGTAACTCATTCGGCTTCCATAACCCCAACTAAGAGGTTTAGTTACCAATGAATGCAAAGGATATCACGTTTTGCATGGTGGATGGCGTGAGAAGTAGGTGTTTAGGCGTGTGGTTTTGGTGATTCCCTAGCAAGTAACGATTCTCTTGTTGTGGAATTTGAGAATAGAAGAATAGATTAGAAGTGTTTGTAGATGAGGAAGATGAGAAGAATGGAGGAAAATTAATAGTTGAATTGATAGTTGAAGAAGTAATTCAAAATCTCTAACATGATAGGGTATTTATAATACTCCTATCCTACTCCTACTAAGCTAATGAAATAAATAACCAAATCCTAATATACTAATGAAATCCTTGACCCAAATGTACTAGGGTAAGGTTACAATATCATAATCCAAATAGAATAGTAAAACACATAACCTAATTATACTAGGTTAATGTATCTTTGTAAAAATCCAGCTTTGTGTCTGTAAGTCCCCAAAGTCTTCAGAAATGCTGTTTTAGCCTGGGACAGATTTTCCATGCAGCAGATTTGGTCCTTTAGGCGTCCAGCTCCTTTCTTTTTCGTTTGTGAGCTTTCTTTTGTGTCAAGTAAGCCGTAAAATGCTGTATTTTGCATCATTTATACCTGAAACTTTACTAATCATGTTTGTTAGCTCATTTATAGGAAAAAAGACTAAAAGTGCATGAAATAGATAATTAGTTCTCAAAACTAGGCTAAAATATGGGCAAAATATATTGATATAGGCGCGTAAATTCGCCTATCATCAACACCCCACACTTGCAGCTTTGTTCGTCCTCGAACACAATATCATGTCCTTCTAAACATCAACTTAGGGTTTTTACAACAACAACACAAAACATTTATCAAGACAGGCACAACAATTATCATCAAAGAGTAGCTTTCTGATTATAAGTAGAAACAATTTAACCTCAAGCATAGACTCGTGATGGTGATCAATTCGCATGCAAACGTTAAGGTACATAGAATCATATACAACTATCCAAGACTCATCAACCATGTGTGTCTCACAATATAGTACCCATAATCACTCACAAGTATAGCATATTTTTCAAACATGGGTATCAAAATATCCTTGCACTCACTCTCACAAAGAATTCATATGTAGCAACTAATGACCATAAGCTTGCCCTTAATGTAGTACTCCACTAAATGTCAGAATGTTAAGATTAGGATCAAGTAGGTCTTTTGACGGTTGTAATGTAGGCTAAGGGACGGGTAGGATCAGATATTTTGGCCAGAAATAGTGACTAAGTTCCTAAGCGCTTTAATACATCACTTTGTATCATTGACACTTTTTTCTTTCAACCTTTCTTCTTTCTTTTATTCTACCACCCTTGTTCTCCTCTTTTGTTTTTCAATTTTAAGAACAACTCACTTTTCAGATTTCTTTTCCTTTTTCTTTTCACAACATACCTCTTATGATAGCACTTTTCATAACACATTCAAGAACCATTACAATTTAAAGCATCATACTCACCCAATTTCCTCTTATGTTGTCACATGACTTGTTCACTTTTAAAGCACTTAGGAATTTGGATCAAATTACGGTCTTGAAAGAAATGGATTAGGCTTACATACAAGGTTGTCAAAGAAATAGGCTAAAGGCTCAAAAAGGGTTAACTAGGATGATGTTCATGGGTAGGTAAAACTGAAAGTAAACATGTATAGGTTGCCAAAGAAATGCCTAAATCATATCCTAAACTTACATTCCTTATTTTCGCTTTGCATACATACCAGGCAAGTTCTAGCAACAGCCACAAACATAGAATATAGTATTATCTCGCACACACAAGGCACATGGTCGACTTGATTGGAAGTAATATAGACTCTCAACCCAACAATTGAAGGAATTGAATCACACAATATCATATAATAAGTCACAACTAGAGCCTAAATGTCTCAATAGTCACAATTGTAACACATACTCTTGTTCTAATCTCATGCTGCCTATCAAAATAATTTCATGCGAAGCTAGAAAAATTTTACTCCTAAAAAATTAAAAAAACGTCAAACGAAAAAAAACAAAAAAAATGGACTCAAAAAAATTTGCAAACATACAAACATAGGTGCAAACAAGGAAGTATAGCATGCAGATTCTGCTACCCCACACTTAGACGGGACACTACCTTCAGTGGAAAATAAATGCGAAGAACCTGATTAGTCGGACTCCTCATCAATGTCGGGGGTCATACCCCCTTCGTCGGAATCATCATAAGAGTCATCGTCAGAGTTTTCCTCATTATCAGAATCAGACAAACGTCTATCATCATCAGTTGGCACGTCATCATCAAGAGGTTCCTCAAAATATACGCCCACTCCACACATATCCCGTGTATGCCTGTTCATTGGATAGTCGTGGTCCAGCTGTTGGAGCTCTTCAGCAGTTGGAATACGTCCACCACTCATCATAGTGAATTGTGTCATGCCATAGAGATGATGGAAGAGAATCTCGTCACGAGCATGTCTCTCCGCAGTGGTAAGGTTGACTCCATGAGTTGTTTCAGCATCTTTGACCTTTGTGAGGTCAACCTTCTTTGGGTTATGTGGGAGTTTGTGGTCAGCTGGTTCCTCTTCTATATCCTCCTTCCGCAACATTGCTGTCAACAAATTTCCGAATGTGAAATGGGACCTTCTGTGGAGTCTGGCCTTCCTCATGGTAGATCGAATGATTACCCTAAAGTTGATAGGGACATTCGTTATCAACGCATAAACCAAACACACTCTATCTCTCGATATCTTGGTGTATTGAGTCCCAGGAATAAGGCATGAGTTGACAATGCGCATCCAGATTCGTGCTTCCCTATTTAGTGGAGCATAGGGGAAGGTGTTCTGACGGCCTGTTTCCTTATGTCTGCCCCATCTTGCCATCGATCTACTTCCACAAAGCGTGGGTCGTATTGCTCTGTAAGGAGGCCTGCTGTACAGCTCTTTGAATGGTGCAGTGTCGACCAAAGGTAAGCCAAGAAAAGAGTTGATCCAATCCGCTGTAAGCTGTAACACTTGGCCCCGAATTTTTACTTCATTGCCTGTTGTGTTCGGCGACCAGTTGGCATAAAACTCTCTTGTTAAGTCAAGATTACACTCTCCCATGTCGCGGAAGATGAAATCCAGCTTCAAAGCCATTATTTTTGCCAACATAAGCGGCTCTTTCTTTGCTAAGGTCTCCTTGTTGATCAAGTCGACATGCACATATTTCCTTTCTTTGTTGCTGCTGTACCATGCCTTGGCTTCTTCCTCAAGAACCCACTTTATTCCGAACATTCTGCGTGGTAGGTGTGCTGAAGATGATTCTCCTTGGTCTTTTCGACTTCTCTTCTTGTCCTTTCGGGACGTGGTAGCCTTCTCCTTGCCTTGCTTTGCTTTAGGTGCCATTGTACCTGAGACTAGAAATAATGTTAGTTGCAGCACAATCTCACTTTATACAATCTATATGCAAGCACTAGGGGTACCACCCCACACTTAATCTTGTTAGTACAAATCAGTGAAGTGAAAGTGGTTGAGTACTCAGATTTCATCGACATACGTTTTAGGATTGTATTCCAACAAGAAAATCAACATTACATCACTTATTTGCAGCCATTGGACTACTTTCATGGTGGATATAGCAACACTAAAACCTAGGGGTTACCACATGGAATTATTATTCTTACAACAAGCACAACCTCCTAAGTCGATGGGCACTATAACCTTATCCCGATGGCCGGGATAGTCTATCATGTAAGCATCCAACCAATAATCTTAAGCAATATTCATAGCCATATCAATTCAGCAATTATCATAACAATGCTATCGAAACAAAATTCAAGTCGGAAACAAGTCAAGAATTCCCTACGTATATATTCAATCACACGTTCTTGTAACAATTATCCAAACACATGAACATCACCACCAATCTCACATGATTTAGCAAAATATAATAAACATAGCAACGTAGTACTTACGATAAATAGATGAAGAATAAGAGAGTACTTACTTGCTTGAAGATCGTGGAGAAGTTGTTGTGAATTGGAAGAACAAAGGAAGAAAATTTTGAGAGGATTTGGAGTGTTATGCGGCGCCTTTAGGGTTGTTTCTAATGTGGTTGTGTTATAAAACCAAGTCCCCTTTATATAGGAAGAGTATGGGTCGGGTTATGACCCATTTACAATCGGATTTGGGGACAAGATCACCACATATGCGGCGCATATCTCTCGGCATATCAATGACATATGCGGCGCATTGTCCATGGCATAATGGGACATATGCGCCGCATAGTCTATGGCATTTGTAGACATATGCGCCGCATAGTCTATGGCATATGAGATACTGAGACCAAATGCCATAGCATAGGCGGCGCATAGTCAAAAGCATACCTAGGAATAGGCGGCGCATAGTGTATAGCACACTAGATTCCGAGTCCTTAGGCTATAGAATAGGTTGTGCATCATTCTTGGCCTATTTTCACCAAGGCCTAGCCTTCCTCGAAGCCTATTATGACGTGAGAAAGGCTTAATTCATAGCCTTATGCATCACCATTCCTAACTTACCGACTTTACCATACAATGCGTCCAAATCGTCAATTGAGATCAATCTCCTCGTCGCATACTTCTTGCACCTAATTTGCTCAAAACAAAATGAAAACGATTAGTACGATGGGTTGCCTCCCACCAAGCGCCTTAGTTTTTGTCGTGGCACGACTCTTATTTTTGGATTTTCATTTATCAAAAAGAAAAAAAATACTAAAACGACGAAACGATAAAACGATAAAATGACAAAACAATAAAACAATAAAACAATGGGTTGCCTCCCATCTAGCGCCTTATTTATTGTCGTGGCTCGACGTAGTAATCTCGAGTACTTAGAATTCGTCGAGATAAGTGATGGCCATGTCATTCATCAAGTCAAGAGGACCGATATATGGCTTAACACGTTGGCCATTCACTTTGAAGATAACACCCTCATTGTTTTCCAATTCGACTACTCCAGACGAGTAGACTTGAATGACTTTAAATGGACCAGACCACTTTGATTTTAACTTACCTGGGAAGAGCTTGAGTCTGGAGTTAAAGAGTAGTACCATGTCACCTTTTTGGAAGTTTCGTCGAACAATCCGCTGATCATGATACTTCTTCATCCGCTCCTTGTATAAATCTGATCTTTCATATGCATGGAGACAAAATTCATCTAGTTCGTTCAGCTGCTCCAACCTCAGGTTCTTCACATCATCCCAATTCAGATTCAAGTGCTTCAATGCCCACAATGCCTTGTATTCAAGCTCGATGGGTAGATGACAAGCCTTCCCATAAACTAGCTGATAAGGTGACATGCCAATGGGTGTCTTGAATGCAGTCCTATACGCCCATAGTGCATCATCTAGGTTTCGAGACCAGTCCTTCCTATTCGCATTAACCGTCTTGGCAAGGATTTGCTTGATCTCGCGGTTGGAAACCTCAACTTGTCCACTGGTTTGGGGATGATAAGGCGTAGCTACCTTGTGTTGCTTGACTCCATACTTGGCCAATACAGATTTGAATAGCTTGTTGCAAAAGTGAGATCGTCTATCACTTATGATAGTACGAGGTACTCCAAAGCGAGAGAAGATATTCTTCTTTAAAAATGCTACAACACGCTTTCCTTCGTTGTCGGCCAATGCTACAGCTTCAACCCATTTTGACACATAATCCACAGCAACCAAGATGTACTTCATTCCAAACGAATTCACGAATGGTCCCATGAAATCAATATCCCACACATCAAAGAGTTCTACCTCCAGAATTTTGGACATGGGCATTTCATGGTGTTTTGAAATAGCACCTTGACGTTGGCATTGGTCACACCTTCGCACATAGTCGTATGCATCTCTGAATATTGTAGGACAATAATAACCGCTTTGCAAGACTTTCCTTGCCGTTCGATTCCCTGCATGATGTCCTCCAACTTGCGAAGTGTGGCATGCTTCCAATATAGTAGGCACTTCTTCATGGGATATACATCGTCGAATGATACCATCCGCGCATCTTTGAAACAAATAAGGCTCATCCCAATAGTAGTGCTGAACGTCATGCATAAACTTCCTCCTCTGGTGGTAAGATAAATTGGGAGGTAACACATTACTCACCACAAAATTTGCAAAGTCGGCATACCATGGTAATTTCTCTATTGTTGTCGCTAGTATCTCCTCGTCAGGGAATGCATCATCAATCTGATTTTCTGGTTGCGCCACATACTCATTCTCAAGTCTGGATAAGTGATCAGCCACTTGGTTCTCGCAACCTCTTCTATGTTTGACTTCGAAATCAAACTCTTGCAGCAGCAATACCCATCGAATCAGCCTTGGTTTTGCATCCTTCTTTGTCATTAGATACCTAAGAGCTGCATGGTCTGTATGAACGATCACCTTAGTACCCAATAGATAGGCACGGAACTTCTCAAACGCATACACAACCGCTAAGAGCTCTTGTTCAGTAACAGTGTAGTTCCTTTGGGCTTCATTTAGGACCTTACTCGCATAGTAGATAGGATGAAATAATTTCTCCTTTCTTTGTCCAAGAACAGCACCAATGGCTACACCACTAGCATCACACATGACTTCGAACGGGAGCATCCAATCTGGTGCTACCATGATAGGGGCTTCAATGAGTTTTCCTTTAAGGCATTCGAATGCCTTTAAGCAATCGTCATTAAAGTCAAACTTCATATCTTTCTCCAATAGTTTGCACAATGGACTAGAAATTTTGGAGAAGTCTTTGATGAATCTACGATAAAACCCAGCGTGGCCAAGAAAACTACGAACTCCCTTCACCGAAATTGGAGGTGGTAGCTTCTCAATTACCTCTATTTTGGTGCGATCAACCTCTATTCCTCTTTCGGAAATCTTGTGCCCAAGAACGATTCCTTATTTTACCATGAAGTGGCACTTCTCCCAATTCAGCACAAGGTTGAACTCTACACATCTTTGCAATGCCATGCTCAAGTTTGCCAAACATGCTTCAAAAGACTCACTAACAACTGAAAAGTCGTCCATAAATACCTCCAAAGTGTCTTCTACCATATCAGAGAAAATAGACATCATACAACGTTGAAAGGTGGCTGGTGCATTACACAACCCGAATGGCATGCGTTTGAAGGCAAAAGTACCATATGGGCATGTAAACGTTGTCTTCTCTTGGTCTTCGGGGGCAATACAAATCTGATTGTAACCTGAATAACCATCCAAGAAGCAAAATCATCCTTTCCCCGCTAATCGATCTAGCATTTGGTCCATAAATGGCATGGGGAAGTGATCCTTGAGCGTCCAAGAATTCAGCTTGCGGTAGTCCATGCATACTCTCCATCCAGTAATGGGCCTGAGTGGAATTAGCTCATTCTTTGCATTCGCAACCACCGTCATACCTCCTTTCTTGGGAACACATTGTACTGGGCTTACCCATGTACTATCAGAAATAGGATACACGACTCCTGCGTCTAACCACTTGATAATCTCCTTCTTCACCACTTCTTGCATTGGTGGGTTTAGACGTCTTTGATGTTCAATGGTGGGTGTGCACTTTTCTTGAAGCTGAATTTGATGAGTGCAAATCCCAGGTGGAATACCAATGATATCCGCAATGGTCCATCCAATAGCTCTAATATACTTTCGTAAGATTGCAATAAGAGCTGCAACTTGTTGCTCACCCAAATCGGCTGCTACAATGACTGGAAGAGTGTTTCCGCTTCCTAAGAATGCGTACTTCAAATGGCTTGGCAGCTCCTTTAATTGTAACGTGGGTGGCTCTTCAATAGATGACTTAGCTGGTGGTGTGGGTCGATTCTTGAGATCAAGATCCAGTTTCTTAGGAGTATAGTGATATGTCCCTAATCCCGATAGAGCACAAGTATCTTCATCAGAAATTTCAGCATCCTCATTTTCTCCTTTCATGAGTGAAACCTCCAAAGGATCATCAAGAATTCGCTCTTCAGCAAGTAACTCGTTCTCATCCTCAAAGACAACATCAGCCACAGAAAATACACTCAGATCTTTGGGTTGCGTCATTGATTTGCAAACATCAAAGCGAACCACTTCGTCATTTATTCGGAATGAAAGCTCATTAGCTCTCAAATCTATGAGCACACTTCCCGTAGCAAGGAAAGGGCGTCCCAAGATTATGGGAACTTCTGAATCTGCTTCACAATCCAAGATGACAAAGTCTGCTGGAAATATGAATGAAGATACCTTCACCAAGACGTCGCATAGAATACCAACCGGTCGTTTTACCGACCTATCCGCCATAACAAGCCTCATATTAGTTGGTGTAGGATCTCCTAACCCCAACTTCTTGTAGATCGATAATGGAATCAAGTTGATGCTGGCTCCTAAGTCACACAATGCTTTAGCAAAGTCCAAAGATCCGACGGTGCAAGGAATCGTGAAAGCTCTGGGGTCGGCCTTCTTCTGAACTATCGATCGGGTAGCAATTGCACTACAATGATGCACATCATCTTTCAGCTCATAACTTGCTGCCCTCTTCTTAGTCAAAAGATCTTTCATAAACTTCGCATACCTAGGCATTTGTTCAAGTGCCTCTACCAGTGGAACATTAATGGTCAGCTGCTTCAACATAGTCATAAATTTGCTGAACTTAGTGTCATCCGCCACCTTCTTCAATCTTTGGGGAAAAGGTGGTGGTGGGTATGAAAGTGTTCTCTCCATGGCTTTCTTCTCCTCTTGCTTCCGTTTTTCCCTTTTTCAGGCTGCACGTCACTAGGTGTAACGTCCTTGACATTGGAAGTAGTTGTTGCGGCATCATCTCCTTTTGCATCGTCACTAGGTGTAACGTCCATGTCTGCAATTTCGTCACCCACTTGATTGCCTGTTGCTGAAGTTTCCAGCACCTTACCACTTATGGTAGTGATGGCCATGCATGACCCATCATTCCTTGGGTTTTGCACCGTATCGCTCAGTAAGGTGCCAGCCTTTCTTTGATTGAATGCTGCTGAAAGTTGGCTTAATTGCTGCTCTATTTGCTTGATAGAAGTGGAATGAGAATCAACTAATTGCTTCATGGAGGACAAATCATTAATCACCTCCGTAACTCCCGCGCTCGTTGCTTCCACTCCTTTCAACAACTTAGCCATCATGTCTTCCATACTTCCAGAATTAGATGTGGTGGTGTCACGTCTACCAGGGGGAACGTACAAACCACTCTTTTCATTGTTTTTCTTCCAACTACCTTGGTCTTTGCTTCCAGATTTATCATAATAGTTCCGACCTTGGTTACCTTGGGCAATCCCACGGAAACCCCCCTGATTGTTCAAGTAGTTGGCCTCCTCTTCCGAATCAGATTCGTCTCTTCCTTTCAGCGCCACAGCCTTCACTTTTTCGGTCTTCCCTGATAATAAGTGCTTTGTCAGAAGATCCAATTGTGTTTTCATGTGCGCCATGTCTTGCTCACGTTCTTCTTCTCTTCTTCTTTGGTCTGCAGACATGCCAATAGATAAAGTGGGGCTTGCTACCTCAGAATCCCTGGTATGCCAAGCTCTACTTTGTTTCGTCATACGATCTAGCATATTTCTTGCTTGACCGAAGGTGAGGTCCATGAAAGAACCTCCAGCTGCGTTGTCCACCACTGGTTTAGTTACTGAATTCAAGGCTCTATACAAGATCTCCATTAGGTGAACATTAGTCATATGATGGTTTGGGCATCTCGCTAGCTTTGTCTTGAACCTCTCCCATGTTTCGTGAAGAGCTTCAGAGGGAAGCTGACGAAAGTTGCTGATTTCATCTCTCAATTGAGCCCTCTTGGATGGCGGAAAGAATCTTTCTAGGAAAGCGTCTCTCAATTGCCTCCAATTTGTAATAGAATCAGGAGTCAGCCCATTCAACCATAATGTTGCCTCCCCAGACAGAGACAATGGAAATAGACGTAATCGAATAGCATTCTGACCAACACCAGGATTGTCAAAAGACTTGCATGTAGAAATAAAGTTGATGAGATGCATATTCGGATCATCGCCTGCTAGTCCACCAAATAATCCCTTGAGTTGCAATAACTGAATCATGGTGCTAGTGATGTTGAATTTGGCTCCGGGCGCTAATGGTGGTGGAATTATAGTTCCAGTGGCTCCGGCACCATCAAGATCATCATCATCATCGTCGAAAGCTGGTTGCAAAGGTTAGCGATCATACCTATACTGAGCTTGTCGACCTCTTCGATTGGCATGTGTTATAATTTCAGCATCACGCCTAGGGTTCAGTAACTCGTCATCACCTAAATCTTCATCGTCAGGATTTGTTGCTCGTCCAGGATTATCAATGTTTTGTTGTTGGACTTGAGCAGCGGCAAGAGCAGCTAATCTTGCTTGCTCGTGTTGAGCAACCATCCTGTCGATTTCAGCTTGTGCTTCCACTCTTCTAATTCGTTGTGGTTCAGGATTGATTGGTAATAACGGTTGACCAGAACTTCTAGTATGGGGCATGCACTAAAGTAAAAACCTGAAAGAAACAAAAAAACAAAAACTAAAAGTAAAAGTACGATAATCTTTGACCAAAGGGTCTAGTAATTATCACGAACTTGATTGACACTCGTATTCCCCGGCAACGGCGCCAATTTTTGATAACGTTCAATCTACAGCTCTCGTTTGAGTGTAAAGCGGTCGTTAGCAAATATAGAACCCAACCTGGGTTGGGTGTCGATCCCACAGGGAATAGCTTGGCCAACAAGTAAGCAAAATTAATAGACTTTTGGTGCAAGTCTCGTAAGAAGGGGGAATTGTAATAAGTAACCAAAGTAATAAAATAAAAGCTGAAAATAGCAAAGTAAAAAGAGAGTATTTCGTAGGTTGTGAAACAATGAGAATTGAAGCGTTGGGGTTATGCCCACCTTCTGAGGTATACATCTCTATTGACGATGAGTGTGTAGAGTCTTGACATGCAATTGCTTATAGAGAATTGTAGTCGATGGTAAATCCAAGCGTCTCTCGACCTGAAAAAGGACTATTTCACTTTAACTCTCTCGAGCTTAAAGCGTGTCTAACGGTACGAATTCTCCAAGAGGTTAGTCCAGTTACGGCACTAGCTTTTTAATAGGAAAGGGTGTCCTACTACCTTGACATTATCTCTTTTCCATACAAATAACCTTTCTCTCGAACAAGTTAAATGTTAGACTGGCGTTATTCTATGCGTTTGCAACCGCAAAGAATGTAGATTAAGATGAAGAGCGTAATGATATAAGCAATATACTTGTCTTGAACTCACAAACTCATAGCTATAGATAGTAACTCATTCGGCTTCCATAACCCCAACTAAGAGGTTTAGTTACCCATGAATGCAAAGGATATCACGTTTTGCATGGTGGATGGCGTGAGAAGTAGGTGTTTAGGCGTGTGGTTTTGGTGATTCCCTAGCAAGTAACGATTCTCTTGTTGTGGAATTTGAGAATAGAAGAATAGATTAGAAGTGTTTGTAGATGAGGAAGATGAGAAGAATGGAGGAAAATTAATAGTTGAATTGATAGTTGAAGAAGTAATTCAAAATCTCTAACATGATAGGGTATTTATAATACTCCTATCCTACTCCTACTAAGCTAATGAAATAAATAACCAAATCCTAATATACTAATGAAATCCTTGACCCAAATGTACTAGGGTAAGGTTACAATATCATAATCCAAATAGAATAGTAAAACACATAACCTAATTATACTAGGTTAATGTATCTTTGTAAAAATCCAGCTTTGTGTCTGTAAGTCCCCAAAGTCTTCAGAAATGTTGTTTTAGCCCGGGACAGATTTTCCATGCAGCAGATTTGGTCCTTTAGGCGTCCAGCTCCTTTCTTCTTCGTTTGTGAGCTTTCTTTTGTGTCAAGTAAGCCGTAAAATGCTGTATTTTGCATCATTTATACCTGAAACTTTACTAATCATGTTTGTTAGCTCATTTATAGGAAAAAGGACTAAAAGTGCATGAAATAGATAATTAGTTCTCAAAACTAGGCTAAAATATGGGCAAAATATATTGATATAGGCGCGTAAATTCGCCTATCATCAACTTCCAAAAGTTTACGGTAAATTGGATTCCCCGATCTGATATAATAGAGATTGACACTCCATGTAATTGGACTATCTCTTTAATGTACAGCTTCACATACTCTTCAACAGTGTAAGTGGTCCTAACTGGTAGGAAATCTGTGCATTTGGTAATCCTATTAAATCACCCATATAGAATCAAACTTCCGGGATGTACGAGGCAAACCAATAATGAAATCCATGTTGATTATGTCCCACTTCCAGCTTGGAAGATCAATGCATTGCATATAACCTCCAGGTTTTTGGTGCTCAACTTTAACTCTTTGACCATTTGGACATTCAGCTACAAATTCTGCAATGCTCTTCTTCATGTCATTCCACCAATACATATCTTTCAAATCTTGATACATTTTGGTTGATCCTGGGTGAATGGAATACCTTGAACAATGTGACTCTGTCATAATCTTCTTTCTTAGCCCGTCTACATTTTGCACACGCAATCGGTTTTGGCACTGAAGTACTCTTTCTCGCGTATGCTCAAATGCCTTGGTCGCACCACTCTGAACATTCTCCTTAAGCTGTAATAAAATAGGATCTGCATATTGCTTCTCTTTCACTTCAGCTACTAATGAAGATTCTGCAGCATTATGTACGATAAGCTTTTTATCCGGAGTTTCAAGAAGGCGAACTCCCAAACTAGCTAACTGGTGAAGATCTTTAATCATCCCTTGCCTTTCTATAGGCTCCATCATGGCCTTACGACTTAATGCATCAGCTACCATATTTGCTTTCCATGGATGGTACAAGATATCAATATCGTAGTCCTTTAATAGTTCAAGCCATCTCCGCTGCCTTAAATTTAGATCCTTCTGATTAAAAATATATTGCAAGCTCTTATGGTCAGTATATATATCAACATGAACCCTGTATAAGTAGTCGCGCCATATCTTTAAAGCAAAAATAACTGTTGCCAGCTCAAGATCGTGTGTAGGATAAATTTTCTTATGTGGCCGCAATTGTCTAGAAGCATATGCTATTACCTTACCATGCTGCATCAATACACATCCTAAACCAATTCTGGAAGCATCACAATACACTGTATACCCTTCGGTGCCTTTTGGAAGTACCAACACGGGTGTAGAAATCAACTTGTTCTTTAAACCTTGAAAACTCTTCTCACAGGCATCATTCCATTGGAATTTGAATGCTTTATGGGTTAGCTTGGTTAAGGGTGCTGAAATAGAAGAAAAGTCTTTCACAAACCTTTTATAATAACCGGCCAACCTGAGAAAACTACGAATCTCCGAAGGCGTTGTCGGCCTTGTCCAGTTCTTCACAGCTTCTATCTTTTGAGCATCAACCTTTATCCCTTCACTAAATACAATATGACCCAAAAATGCCACCGACTTTAACCAAGACTCACTTTTAGAGAACTTTGCATAATTCTTACAATCACGAAGAGTCTGCAATGTCTATTGTAAGTGATTGGCATGGTCCTCTTCTGATCTAGAATAAACTAGAATATCATCTATAAAAACTATCACAAATACATCCAAGAATGGCTTAAACACCCTATTCATCAAATCTATAAAAGTTGTGGGTGTATTTATTAGCCCAAATGACATACCTAGAAACTCATAATGACCATACCATGTTCGAAAAGCTGTCTTGGGTATATCCTTCTCTCTGACCCTCACTTGGTGGTAACTTGACCTCAAATCAATCTTAGAAAAGCACTTGGCGCCCTGTAACTGATCAAATAAATCATCAATTCTTGGGAGAGGATATTTATTCTTAATACTCACCTTATTCAATTGCTGATAATCAATACACATCCTCAGCGAGCCATCTTTTTTGCGCACAAATAACACTGGTGCTCCCTAGGGGGACATACTAGGCCTTATGAATCCCTTCTCTAGCAAATCTTTCAATTTCTCTTTCAATTCTCGTAATTCTACTGGGGCCAATCTATATGGTGGAATGGAGATTGGTTGGGTGCCTGGTATTACATAAATACCAAACTCTACTTCTCATTCAGGAGGTAAACCTGGAAGATCTTCAGGAAATACATCAGAAAACTCATTTACCACCAGAACAACGTGAAGAGTTGGTGGCTCCATTTCTGTATCCTTTACTCTAACTAGATAAAATATGTATCCTTTGAAATCATTCTTCTTGCATTAAAATAAGAAATAAATCTACCTCTTGGCGCGCCAATTTCACCTTTCTATTCAAGGACTGATTCATTTGGAAAATAGAAATATACCTTTTTCATGCAGGAATCAATTGTGGCATAACAAGACGCCAACTAGTCCATACCCATTATAACATCAAAATCTACCATTTCTAACTCCACAAGATCAGTATCGTATCACGACCATAAAAAGTTACTATGCAGTTTCGGTAAACCCTTCTAGCTATAATAGATTCTCCAACCGGTGTGGACACTTCAAATGGCTTAACTAACAGTTCGGGTATTCTTTCAAACTTTCCAGCAACCAATGGAGTAACATAAGATAATGTAGAACTGGGATCAATTAAGGCACATACATCGAATGAAAAGATAGACAACGTACCTGTAACCACATTTGGTGAAGCCTCTAAATTCTGTCGATCTGCTAGAGCATACGTATGATTTTGATCCTCGCTAGAACTCGTGGCTCCTTTATCACCTCTAACATGACCCATTGGTTGTGCACCCCTTCCTAAATAAGGCATCGATGATGATGATGCAATAAATGACCCCGTAGGTCATGTCATACCCTCTATGCCCCTTCGTAGGCATTCTCTAATCGTATGCTACCGCACCAAAAGCAAAAATTGGTCCCCAGCCGACATACGCCCAAATTATACCTTCCACATTTATTGCATGGCTCTTGAAGAGGTCTTGATCGGCTCAATTTCCCTTGCCCTTGGTACCCCACTGTGCCCAAATTGATTTCCTATGGACCCTTGGAATTGTAGTGGGGCACTAGCTATAGAATAAGAGGATAATAACCTAGGTGTTCTGGCAGAAAACTGTGGTCTGAACCCTCATTGGGATGCCATAAACTGCCATGTAGATTTGGACCTTTTGGAATATCCTCTTTCTAATTCCTATGTTCTTCTCCTCTGCCTCTGATCTTCCATTTTCTGTGCAAAATCTTGGATCCTCGCTATGTCCATATCTTTGTTCAAAGTGGCAATAGTACAATCCCTAACTAGATATAGATCTAGCCTATCCACATATTGATGAACTCTGTTATCCATAGTAGCTAAAACATTAAGAGCATATCTCGACAAGGAATTAAATCAAAGACTGTACTCCCTCATGCTCATATTCCCCTGACGAAGATTTAAAAACTAATCTGCATGGGCCTGACGAATCTCGAATGGAAGATAATGATCAAGAAATGCCTTTTTGAACTCTTTTCAAGTAGCTGGGGGTGAATCAATACCCCTAGATCATTTCTAGTCCTCGTACCAATATATAGCCTCCCCTTTAAATTTATACACTGCTAACTCCACTGTCTCTCTGCCAGTTACATGCATAACATCTACGACCCTTTGAATTTGATCAATAAAGTCCTGTGGGTCCTCGTTAAGATCTGATAAAGTAAAAGTGGGAGGATCCATCTTAAGAAAATCCTATGTTCGAAGGCTAGCCTCCCTATCTGTACCACTAGGACCCGTGGTAGGAATGGCTTGCCCTTGAGCTTGCCCAGCAACTATACAAGTCAAAAGTTGCACTGTATTTCTAAGATCTTGATCAACAGTATTAATAGGTGGCTCTGGGGATATAGTTCTCCTCCCACTTATTTCTTCCGGAGTGGAGGAAGTTTCTGATGCATGCTCAGCTAGAGCCTCACTTTGATTAGCTGGTATAGTGGGTAACTTACTAGTCCCTTTTCCGGCAGCCACATCTACTTGCTTACCGGTATTCTTGCTTCTGGTAACTGACATCATTACTATAATAAGAGAAACAAATGGATTCAGTGGTCAACTATGACTTCATATACAATATACGCTCTATCACACGATCTAAGACATGAATAAAAGAAACAATTCCTAAATGTCCATAGCCTCCTATTTATAGATGCGGTGCACGACACACTGATAAACAAAACTCTACGTAGACACGGCTTTGTAGACTCACTAGGACGAACTTCTCTGATACCACTTTTGTCACACCTCAAATACTATTGAGGTGGACTGGCAACCGTAATCGAGGAGGCCCGGGAAAACCAGCTCATAACCTTATACTTTCCATACATACCTCTATGACAACCCAAAATTCAGACAACATCATGTTGCATATAAAAAATAATAATCACCTGTATAATCTCGAGCACACACACATATATATATAATACTTGGTCATTGGAGCTATCACGTCTATTAACAAAACACCACCTTGACTGTACATTAGGTCTAAGACTTTAGACAATACACAGAGTTTAACTAAGGTTGGGACACACCCCACCATATAAGTAACTTCTATACAATACTAAAAGTGACTAGATATGACACGAAAAGCCCCGAAGAAAACTGCAGCTCACCAAAAGCAGCTCGATATCCTGGCTCCTACTTGTGCGATGTATGAGCTGAGGTACCTATGCCTGCAGCATAAAATGCAGGTACCCCGTGGGGGACGTCAGTACAAAATATGTACTAAGTATGTAAAGTTGTATATAATCACATATGATATAGGAGCTCAAGAGAAATCAAAAACAAGTGAATAAATCGTAATAGAAGTGAACCACACTTACTAGAACTTGTGACAACCTGTACATTGTATTTATTCAATCACTTTACCTTTATTCTTATCATCTTTGTACTCATTACTCTATTGTACAGTGACCATTAGGCTGACTCTAGTACATATCAACTAGGATCGACCCATGATAGGCTTATGCCCCTGGGATACCACCCATAAACACATAAATTGGGATCGACCCATGATAGGCTTATGCCCCTGGGATACCACCCGATAAGAGAGAACTTCCATCACTTAGTTCAATTAATCTTTGAGATTGTTATTTCGGTCGCCACCGCATTTTTGATACTTTGAAACAATGATACATCCATAAGAGACATATAAATAGACCATCAATGCAATAAAAATGAAGTAAGAACTCATTGGCACATCAATGAAGTGTTTTGGAGTCATCAATGC
Source organism: Capsicum baccatum var. pendulum (assembly GCA_030864225.1). Taxonomy (NCBI): domain Eukaryota; kingdom Viridiplantae; phylum Streptophyta; class Magnoliopsida; order Solanales; family Solanaceae; genus Capsicum; species Capsicum baccatum. The sequence continues at coordinate 48,985,584 of CM061552.1, read as the reverse complement.
CATAACAATAAAGTAAGAGCTTATTGGTATATCAATGAAAATTTTTGGAGTCATTAATAGCACATGGATCTTGTTTGAGCAATCGGATACCTTATGACATTCATTAGTGCAATAAACATGTAAGATTTGGAAAACAAGTATGTATTGGAATGTCTTGACATCTTGGAGGGTGGAAACAAGTTCATTGGTAACGTAGGACATCATACAAAACCATTATGGATCACATGTTACTGAATAACTTTGGAAACTTTCTTAATAGAATAATTGTTCACTTTCATGCCAAAGATATGGTATAGAGTATGCTTTACATACCTGACTGTCAACCTTCAATACTAGTCCCAAATGGACTTCCCTTCTTTTCGGATTACTTATCTACAACGAACATATATAGCAATCTAGTATTAGCGACAAAACGTCACAAGTCAATTATTTGAATTCACCAAACGAGTGGTTACGTAGTAAGCCTTAATTACACCATAAAGGGTTTCACTTTAATCCTCTTATACTCCAATTACATTCACATGCCATGCATATTCATACAACATCCTCCAATATCAAATTTTGATTTATTTATCCTTCCAACCAATCCATTAAACCAAATTGAGCCATAGACATAAATAATCATCAATTCAATAGTATATCACCATATCCACCTTCCATAACTCAATTACCATATCCACCTTCCACAATTCAATACAACCAAACCATGCAAAATAGTCCATAACCCTATTTTTATCACCTTTCAATAACAACCAATACATATAATCCTCTATCACACATATACATATGAAAAGGAACAAAGGCAAACAATATTCATACCTTAGAATTATCCTCTTGATTATGCAATCCTGTTTTCACAAATAATAGGTGTCGTTCGAAGCTCTCGAGATGACAAACACAGTTATCGGATTACTTTAGAATTTCTATGGTTGAATCAAAAGTAATTTAATGGTCAAATTTGGCTAGGGTTTGTTCTTTCTCAATGATTGATGATGAAAATGATTTTTTGAACTCATATACATGTATATATACACATATTCCCTTCCATAATATAATAGGAAATGACCAAAATGCCTTCAAAATTTAAATAATATATTTGGGTGACATTTGTATAGTTGGAAGGATAACTTAAAGGGATTTCATGTCATATAAAGTAGGCCTCCCTGTTCGTCCTGTATGAGGAGTTATGGTTGTTTGAAGTTGACCCTAAAAATTCGTTTTGATAGGCTGAAATAAAATGAGTATAACTCCTTACTCAGATGTTGGATTTGAATGAAACCAATTGCATTGGAAAGAAGACTCAAAGATATTTCTTTTAATAGGTTGCAGATCTATCAGTTCATTATATTAAGGGAGTTATGATAGTTTGAAGTTGACCCAAAATTTCAGCTGGCCTCAGTAGTTTATGTGCAGGAAATTTTCCTGCACATTTACTATTCCCAAATATCCCGGCCACCGTTTTATAGTTTCGAATGTGCTTGATTATATCCGAAACCTATCCATTTTTGAAAATCTTTATATCATTGGAAAGCTTATTCAATAACCTTCGTATGGAACCATCGATAGGAAAATTCTAGTATAAATAAAATAAAAAAATTAATTCCATATATATAAGACCAATACACGTACTTGAATACGCCAATAAACGTACTTAAATATAGGGTGTTACAGTTTGATAGGTTTTATGATCAAGAAAGGGAAAAACAAAGCACGGAAAAGAGTGGCATTAAAGCTATGTTTCAACGAATGTTGGATATATAGAAAGAAACGTATGATATTGTATGTGATATGCTTCAAGACTTGAGACAAATCATTCATGAGGAGATGGATATAGAGGTCAATCATTCAAAGAATTCTTCTATATTATGTTTGGATGATAGCTTGTTTGTGGAATCATTTACACTAATCGAAGAGTGTGAAGATGAGAAGCAAAAATCCTATAGTGATATTGAGCTTGATGTTGAGCAACCCTTGGTGATTTCCCAACCAACCGAACCATTCATGAATGAAGATGCCAAAGATGAGGAAATGGTACTAGAATCGAAAGAAGAAATCAAGAACAATCCTTGTGAACACTCTATTCCATTTTGGGGTAAAGATACTAATAGGGACACTACTCTAGAATTGAGAGGTAGTCCTCATTCGATCCACTTTTCAACATTATTCTTGGTGGATGTGATGAAAGTCGAACCACCCAAGCAAATGATGAATTTGGAAAATGAGGAGAAAAATTCTTACATTTTGGAGTTTATTTTTCCAAATGGGTATACTACAACCCCAGTATTGAAGGCGTAGAGGATTAAAGATCGATATCCATTTAGTGGATTTTTAAGATCCTCATCATTTCCTAATGAGCCTACATGAAAGTTCGATGCAAAATTGGGCAAGCGGTTCAAGTCTTTGAAGTGGCGTGATAGAACATTCCTTATCATGCCCTCACATTTGCCCAACGAACCTAAAAGATGTAAAGATTAAAAGATGGGCCGACAATTCAAATCTTCTAAGTGGACGGATAAAGGATGACTAAATATTGTCATGCTGCGATACTAAATTAGGCGCTTCTTGGGAGGCTGATGTTGGGCGTATTTATACGTCTAAGCACCATAATTTACCCATGTTTTAGCTAAGTTTTGAGGATAAAATATATAATTCTTGCACTTTTAGTCCATTTTCCTTTAAGTGAGCTGACTTATGTGATTAACATGTTTTTCAGGTATTAATAAGAAAGATTTCAGTACTTTGTGGACCTGTGGGCAAGAAAGGAAAACTTCACATAAAAGGGAAGGCAACTTTTGGAAGCTTGTGGACTGAATGTGATGCATGGAGAATTTTTCTCGGGCAAAATCAGTATTTTTAAATACTTAGGGATGCAGCAGTAACTTATTAGACAAGGATGTTATAAAAACCTTATTGCTGAATTTTTCAACAGCATTCGATCATTATTCATTATTCAGTTTTCAGATTCTGTAATTTTTAGAACAGAGAAAATGGCTTACGTGAGGCACGGAGAGAGAAAAAGATGACATTCTCTTGTTGACGATAATCATCTCCATCGTGAAGATTGTTCTAGTTTTGGTATGATGTTGATGTCTACTTTGATTTCTGTTGTATTCATGAGCAGCTAAACTTATCTGTTAGGGTTATGGAAACCTTGTAAGATACTATCTATTGCTATGAGTTTGTGAATTCTTGATGTGTTATGCTACTTATATCATTACTCTCTTCATTTTGATTGAATTCTCATGGTTGCAAACATAAAGAACATGCCATTATAGCATTAACTTGTTCGAGAGAAAAGTTACATGTTTGGAAAAGAGAGTGTGACAAGAAAATAGGGTTTCCAACCTCTATTTACACGTTAATGCCTTAACCGGATTAACTTCTTGGAGAATTTGTACCATTTGTTATACACTTTAGGCTCGAGAGAGCTAAAGTGAAATAAATCCTTGATGGTTGAGAAACACTTGGATTTAGAATTAGAATACGATTCTCTATAAGTGCATGCATGTCTAAATTCCGCGTTACTCATAGTTAATAGAGAAGTAGAAACTAAAAGGTGGACATAACCCTAACTTATCATTCTCTGTGATTAAATCTTACTACAAAATCATTCCATTATTACTTTGACAATATTAATTCATGCCTAAACCAAACCCCCCTTGTCTTTGGAATTTTTGACCAACAGTCTACTAATAATTGCAACACTTAGTGACCAGAGTATTCCTTGTGGGATTCGACACCCAACCCAGTTGGGTTCTATAATTGACAGCGACCGCTTACACTTTCTCACGAGAGCTGTAATTTAGGCGTATCAAATTTTGGCGCCGTTGCCGAGGAATACGGTTGTGAACTAAGTTTGTGATAGTTAATAGACCCTTTGGTCAAAGATTCTCGAATTTTACTTTTTGTTTGTTGTTTTTGTTTTATTCAGGTTTGGTAGAGTGCATGCCAAATACACAAAGTTCTGGTCAACCATTATTACCTATAAATCCTGAATCACATTTTATTGGTAGAATGGATGCGCAACGAAACCTTGAATGGATGGCTGCTCAACAGGAGCAGGCTAGATTAGCTGCATTGGCAGCTGCTCAAGTGCATCAACAGAATATTGATAACCCAGGTCAGGCAACAAATCCTGATGATGAGGACTTGGGTGATGATGAGTTACTAAATCCTACGTGCCCAGATGAGGTGGCGGCACCTGTGAATAAGAGAGATCGTCAAGCTAGAATGAGACCTGAACGCCGAGCTGTGCAGGATCCTTTTGATGATGATGATGATGATTTGGATGGAGCTGGTGCCACAGGGGCTATTATTCCTCCGCCCTTGGCAACCGGAGCCAAGTTTAATATCACTAGCACCATGATTTAGCTATTGCAACTCAAGGGGTTATTTGGTGGACTTGCAGGCGATGATCCAAATATGCATCTGATGAACTTTAACTCAACATGCAAGTCGTTTGACAATCCAGGAGTTGGACAGAATACAATTCGGCTGTGCTTATTTCTATTGTCTCTATCTGGAAAGGCAACTCTATGGTTGAACGGGCTAACTCCTGACTCTATTACAAATTGGAGGCAACTGAAAGATGCTTTCCTATAAAGATCCTTTCCGCTATCCAAGAGAGCACAATTGAGAGATGAGATAAGCAATTTTTGACAGCTTCCAACTAAAGCTCTCCACGAAACATGGGAGAGGTTCAAAAAGAAGCTTATGCGGTGCCCAAATCATCAGATGACCAATATCCACTTGATGGAAATATTATATAGGGCTTTGAACTCGGTGACTAAGTCAGTGATTGATAATGCTGCAGGTGGGTCATTAATGGACCTTACTTTTATTGAGGTTGGTGATATGTTGGATCGTATGACAAATCAGAGTAAAGCTTGGCATACCATGGATTCTGAGGTAGCGAGCTCTATTGTATTTAATGGCATGACAGCAGAACAGAGGCGAAGATAAGAAGAATGTGACCAAGATATGGCTCACATGAAAATGCAGATGGATCTTCTTACCAAGTATTTATTATCAGGGAAGATAGAAAAGGTTAAGGCTGTTGTATCACAGGGAAGAGATGACTCCGATTCTGAGGAGGAAGCAAATTACTTGAATAATCAGGAGGGTTTCCGAGGCAATGCCCAAGGAAACCAAGGTTGGAACTATTATGATAAATCTGGATACAAGGACCGAGAACAAGGGAGTTGGAAGACTAAGACTGACAGGAGTGGTTTGTATGTTCCTCCTGGTAATCGTGAAGCTGCTACATCTGGCGCTGGGAAGATGTCCATGGAGGACATGATGGCTAAGCTGTTGAAAGGAGTGAAGGCAACCAACATGGGAGTAACTGAAGTAAAAAATGATTTGTCCTCAATAAATCAATTGGTTGACTCACATTCCACTTCAATAAAACAGCTGGAACAACAATTAAGTCAACTATCAGCGGCATTCAATCAAAAAAAAGCTGACACTTTACCTAGTGACACTGTGCAAAATCCAAGGAATGATGGATCATTCTTGGCTATTACTACCCGGAGTGGTAAAGTGCTGGAAAATCCATCCACAGGTAAGCTGATTGTTGATAATACAGAAGAGAATATTATTGAAGCAGATCGTGATGATTCTATAGAAGCTGAAAATCAGAATGAGAATGTTCATGATGCTACACCTAGATGTCAGCAGTCTGAAAAGATTGAGAATGGGAAGCGAAATAAAAAGGAAGTGGTGGATAAAACTCTTCCAAATCCACCACCACCTTTTCCTCAGAGATTGAAGAAGAAAGCTGATGACACCAGGTTCAGTAAATTGAACCCAAAATTGGCAACGTGTCCTTAAAAACGGTTGTTCCTACCTCACAGTTTTAATTTTGTACCATGAAAGTACAGAGGTTGACGTTTTTGATTGGATTGAAAAGAATTTTGGATTTTTGGGGATCTTGATCTTAATTCAAAATTCAAAATATCCACCGAAGAATTCCAAATTGGTCCCTGATTTTCCTTTATCCCACATCGGTGGTAGCACAAAAAGCAACCCCTCCCTTCTCCTATAAAAGGGTAACGGTAGATCAATTTGAAGCAAGTCTCGAAAGGTGGAAAAAGCCATTCTGAGCAAAAAAACTAGTACATTTTTGTTTAAGCATAAAATCTTCTTCTTTTTGAGGAAGGTTAGGATGGCTCGGAGCTTTCCGAGTTGATAGCATCAAGCTCCCAGCGGTGATAACGATACTGATAGCTTATCATCCCATTTTGCCGTCCTAAAAGAGGTAAACGCACGCTCATCCCTTTTAATTTCATTGTTTCCTGCTTCATCCCCCTTTTCTTCGTAGAAGTAGTTTATCGGTTTGAAATGAATGAGGCTGGGTTATCTGCTGTAGAGGCCCAAAAAGCCGTAGGATTCTCTTCTTTTTAGAGAATACAATATTTGGTCGTGTTCGTTATATTTGGATAACCTTTGTCGTAATTGCCTATATGCAATCTTTGCTGATTTCACCTTAGATTTGAAATTTGTCACTTATTCTTGCTATTACTGATGAATTTGTTATGCGACTCTACTGCTTAAGATGAATAGTTGGTTCCGTGACAAAGATTCATGCTTTGATTTTGTTTCGGTCTATTGGTATTTTGTTAAGCTATTTTCATAATCAAATCTCTTGCTTGGAGTCTGTTGAATAGTTTTGGTTTGATGGTTGTCATGGTAGCTATCTTTTTGGAGCAAAACTGAGTGCTTTGAGCAAGTTTAATAGATTTCGGGTCACTAGACTTTTGTTAAGGATGTTTACACAATAATGATTCAAACTTTGGGCTTGCTTAATGATTTCTGGCTAACGATATGTTGTTATAGCTGGTTTTGGTGTCAAGGTCCCAAGATTTAATCTCAATTGAATAGTTTCAGGTGGTTGTGTGTGATCTAGCTGACTCTGTGTCAAAGTTCTGTGGTAAAAGGTCTAAATAATGCTTATATTTGCACAGATCAATTTCTTATTTGCAAGTCAAATGATATATTTTCAAACATGTTAAGTAACGCGAAGTCTTTGTCTGGCATAACGTGATGCTTTCCCTGATTTAAAATAAGGTGGTTGTGTCAAACTAAGGTCCAGTAGGAAAACAAAGTTTATGATTTATATGTCTAGAATCTTGCTTTGAGAGTGTTATATGATGTTAATTTCATCCTGTTTAAATTCATTTGAGTGGTGGTGGTTTGCTTAGCTTGCATTATAATAAGTACGGGTTGGTCATAGTTTGCTTAGTCTGCGATACTAATTCTAACTTGTTTGAAGCCATTTACTTAGCCATAGTTTGCTTAGTCTGTGGATTAGAGTCAATGTAAACTGCTAAGAGTATTTCCTGTTATTCATGCTTATGAGGTGTACCTGTTTACTATTGGTAGTCAGTTCAGGGGATTGTTTACAGTAGATCGGACTAGATTTATATTTCATGATGCAAATTTTGATTGGGTTGAGTAAGCTTATCCTTATTATAGCCTGCTATTGATATCCCTGCTGCTACAATTCCTTAAGTTATCCTATTCTCTTGTGGGCTGAGGTTCATTAGGAACCGTTCCTCTTCATCCCCTATTTGATATAGCGGTATGGATCGCGTACGTTCTATGCTTGGGATACATCAATTTCGTGGTTATTGTTATTGGTTTCTATGCACGAAGCATGATGAGAGGTTGCCTTTAGTAGACTGGTTTGACGTTTTTTTATAACGATAATTTAGTAATCATTTAAATGATAATTGTAGGATGTAGATTAATTATTTTGCTTTTCCTTTTGCATGTGGATTCGATTGAGTCCTATACGGAATCCCTTGCCTATGCATATCTATCACGGGCCATGGGGTCCTTAAAACCCCAAGTTGGTTCCGAAAGAATTTCCAAGTATCCATCGCGTGGTATACGGGTATAAGGAGGTGGAAGAAGCAGAAGGGATTAAAGTCCCATATTTGAAGCGGCTAAGAGACAAAAGTCTCATTTACTATTTCATTTTGTTTAATTAGTGTTGTTTTTATTATTTATTTCTTATTTTATTTGTTTATTCATTCATTTAGGTCTCAAAACCAAAGTTGTATTTAATACAGGTGAAGTGAAAACTCGAGCTAAAGGGCCCGAAAACATAGGAATAGGACAGGTGAGAGGAAAATGGGTTGAAAACCCAACTAGATTAGGACAGGTTTAACAGTTTGGGATTCAAAGCCTAAATCATTACTTCTCCTCCCTTTCTCTTTCTTTTGATTATTTGTTTTGCATGCCTTTTACGAACCTAGTCAAATCCCCTAATGAGTTCGCTAGAAACTAATCTCAAACTTTCAAAATATTTCTAAAATCAATCACTTCTCAACAAATCAAATTTCAGAAGCTAATCAAAGACGTTTCAAACAGTCCGGATAACCGCAAGTTAGCGGACGTTTTAGGTGCCTAACACCTTCCTAAAACGTTAATAGCAACCACTTACTCGGAATCTCTAACTTAAAATGATTTTCTTGTTTTGAATCATTTTAAGTAACTCTCTAAAGGTTTCTTAATTTCTTTTCAAAATTAAGTGGCGACTCTCTTTCAAAAAGTCAAATTTCTCTGCAAAACAGTCGTAAAATGGATAACAAACCAGATTGGTTTGGCGCCTTACCAGACCCTCTCATCCTTCACATCCTCTCATCTTGCTAGATGAAAGATGTTATACGAACTGGAGTTTTGTCTAAAAGGTGGCGCCTTTTGTGGACGTCAGCACACAACTTATCTTTCACCCACTCTCCTAAATCAAATCGCTAGGTAACTGAATTTATAAAATCCATTGATGATGCATTAATTCTCTCCAAGTCTAGTAAATTGAATGAATTTTTGGTTGAGTTTCTTTACAGCAACCGATTTATAAAAAATAGTTGCTGCGCAATGCAAAATGTATAAAGTTTCATAACTTACCAAAAAAGAAAATATAACAATGTTTTATTGAGTGGTGATTAGATCGATATTGTTAGTGTTGGGGAAAAAATAATATAATATTGATATTGAAATTGAAATTAATAATAGTAAGAAAATAGTCACAAACACTATGCCCTTGCAAGCATTTCCGCTCGACTTCATGAATCGAAATATAAAAGAGGTTCAATTCAACTTGATCAAGAGATGATCCAAATTCAATAAGTAAAATGCAGGTAACTGAATAGTCTCTAAAGAAAAAAATACAGCTAAGAATATAAAAACATTGAACTGAAACGCATTAGCATTAGCATTCAGAAAATTTGAAGGTTTTAATGAATGTTTTTAGGTGGAAAAGATAGTTGAAAAGCCAGTCAGGATGAAAATAGGTGAGTTGGGCACTTGGGCTGGATATACATGTTGGGTTGTGGAGAAGAACTATATTGGAGAAAATTTTGATTTTAATTAGAATAAAATATATTTATGTACATGTTATTTAAGATTATAGTTTTTTGGCATGTGCATTGCACGTGTCTAAAAAATTATGTAATATATAGTTTTGTAAAATAATTTTAACAGTTGGGTTTGCAAGTCAGATTTTGTATTATTTTTTATCTATTTCATATTAACGAAGAGAGCAAAGTTAGTATAATTGATTTGTGTTTTTTATTTACCACATTTTGTTCACCAAGTTATTTTGCAACCAAACATTAGAAAAATCTTTGATTAAAACTTATATGCTTCAAACTGTTCTAGTGTTTGTACACATTCAATTAGTACAACAGAGTACTTGTTAAATTTATCCATAATATCCAAAACAACTCAATTGCACCAAGGAAAAGACCCCACAGAAAAGATCGATTATAAAATCAAGAGAAAATGCATAAAGTTCCCCCGATGCTGGTTGATTTTTTCAAAAAGACACCTAAACTATACTTTCGACCTATTACCCCACGAATATTACTTAAATCATTGCAAATACACCATATTTTTTGCTAAATCCCAGTCACAAAAAAGAGAGTGAATGCACGCACCAATTGGATGTTGCCACGAGTAAATACATTTAATTTCATATTTTATTTATATTTTTTAATAAAAATTTCCTTTTTATTTTATTTATCACCCAACCCCACCCCCTCTCCCCCATCCCTCACCCCCCTTCCAGCATCTCCCCTCCCCCCAACCCAGCATCTCCCCTTATCCCTCCTCCTACCCCCCCCCCCCCCCATTGTCTTCTTCAATACCATTGTCTTCTTCAACACCTCCATTAATTTTTTTTTTTTGAAATAACTATTTAACTATTTTTATTAAGAATCATATAACTCCATTAAATCTCTATTAATGGAGTTTTATGATTCAAGTAGAATGGTGTTGAAGAAGACAATAGAGCTTTAATGGTGTTTCAAAAATAGAGCTTTAATGGAGCTTCAAAACAAAGCTCCATTAATGGAGTTTTAATGGAGGTGTTGAAGAAGACAATGGTGGGTGGGGGTATGAGTTTTTAACTGGCCAACACTCTGTTTTATACAATATGCCCGGACGGACTGCCACTCTATAGAATATACCTTTAAACTTGGGAGGCACCTTCTTATCACACAAAACTCCTAAGACTAGCCTACATTTCAACCACCTCGCCCCACTACGATGCGTGACGTCCTCATCAATATCTCCATTTTCTTGAATCATAGACCCAAGATAACTATCCTTCCTACAAACAACTGCGGATCCAACTTCACTACCACCTCGTCCTCCTGTATCACATCGCTGAACTTACATTTCAAGTACTCCATCTTGGTCCTACTCAAACTGAACTCTTTTGACTCTAATGTTTGTCTCCAAACCTTTAATTTATCATTAATAACCCCATTCCCCGGACTCACCAATCAAAACTGCTTCATTTTCAAATAGCATACACCATGGCACCTCTCCTTGAATATGCCATGTCAAAATATCCATCACCAAGGCAAAAAGAAACAGGTTAAGAGTCGATCCCTGGTGCAACCCTGCCAAAATAGAAAAATTCTTTGAAACCCCTCCCATCATCCTCACTCGAGTCTTCGCTCCATCATATATGTTCTTGATTACTCTAATGTACTCCACCGGTACCCTCCAGCCTCCAAGCATCTCCAAATCACCTCCTTACGAACTTTGTTGTATGCCTTCTCCAGATCGATGAATACCATGTGTATCTCCACTAGTATCCGCATAGGATGAATTGCTTCGGTCATCGAGCGACCGAGCTAAAATCCAAACTGATTCTCTAAAATAGACACGCTCTTCCTCAACCTCCACTCAACCACTCTCTCCTAAATCTTCATAGTGTGATTCAACAACTTAATGCCCCTATAGTTGTTGTAACTCTAAATGTCACCCTTGTTCTCGTATAGAGGGATCATCGTATTCCATCTCCAACCCTCGGGTATCTTTGCAGTCTTGAAAATTCCATTAAATAATTCAATCAACCACCTTAAACCTAGCCTACCCAAATATTTTCAAAATTCCACTAGGATCTCATCAGACCTTGTCGCCTTACCTTTACGCACCCTCTAAGAAGCCTCGAAGACCTCATCCACCCTTATACGTCTATAATAACCAAAATCACAATACCTCTCACAGTGTTCCAGCTCCCCTAACATAATGTCTTTGTCCCCCTCGTCATTCAAGAGCCTATGGAAATACAACTGCCACCTTCTCTTAATGTGAACGTCCACCACTAGTACTTCGCCATCCTCTCCTTTATAAACTTCACTTGGTCAAGGTGACGAACCGTCCACTCCATAGCCTTATCAAGTCTATATAACCTTTTCTACCTGCCTCTTTCCTCTAAACCGTATACAAGCTCTCAAAAGTTGTTGTCTTAGCTGCCATAATCACTAACTTAGCTTCCTTCTTAGCTAACTTGTACTTCTCTCTGTTTGCCTATTTCTTATCCTCATCCTTACTCTCAACCAACTTAGCATACATCACCTTTTTAGTCTCCACCTTCTTTTCAACCTCGTCGTTCCACCACCAGTCCCCTCGATGATGGCCAGGCCATCCCCTCGAGACACCTAACGTCTCTCTAGATATTTACTTAATAAAACTGGCAACCCTATCCCACATATAATCAACATTTACCCTACACTGTCCACCCCCATCGTTGCTAACTTCTCCCCTGTAACAACCCATATTTTTGAGCTAGAATTTAAATCGTTATTTCTATGCGTACAAACTTAAACCACATTTATTCTATGTATATACACGTATTATTATCAAATATATAATGTGGGAATATCTTTGCGCATCGATTTAGGTCATAATATCCTCCTAACTCAAAGATGAGTTGAGGACTTTTCTATCGATAGAGTTTTGACAAATGCCCCAATAAGGGTCAACTTTAAATGAGTGTATATCTTAGCATATGTTGATTCAGGTGTCCTACTATATACCAAAATAAAGATATTTGAATCTTCTTTCCAATGCATTTGGTGTCACCTTAATCCGATATCAAAGTAGAAAGTTATGCTCATTTTACTTCGAAGTATCTATCTGTCAACCAAATGACAACTTCACTGATAAACTGTCACTTAGGCGACGACTAAGCTGACAAGCCATCGGCTAAGTGACGACCCATCAACTCTAGTTGTCTGCCTAGGATAGTCAAGGGTAAATTCCAGCCTGAAAGTGACGACTTTGGTGATGAGCCGTCATCTAAGTGACGAGCCGTCAACTTTGGTCGTCAACTCAAGATTTCTGTAATTTTTTTTGGTTTCTTTAGGGATATTTTGTTATTTTTTAACATAAAGGGGTATTTTTGTATTTTTCTCACCTCAAATCCCTCCCCCACAACTTAAATCAAGCATTAAACCCTATTAACTAATAAAATATCAGTTTATCATCATTCATATTCCTCTCCACTCTCAAGAGCAAGAAAATTAGGATTTCCTCTCAAGATCATCTCCCAAGAACAAGATTCAAGCCCTTCTGCAAGAAAACCAAAAAACTATAATTCCCAATCCAAGAACGTTCAAGAAAAGTCAATTCTCTTTCAAGATCAAAACCTTAAGGTATGTTAGATGTTCATTCATCCATGGGCCCTTTTCACCCATGGAGTTTAAGAATACATTTTCAAGTTTAGAATCACGATCTTTACATATTTTATGAATTATGTTCATGAACTTTCATGAATTTCAAATTTTACATCATGTTTACACGAAATCATTGTTGTTATTAAACCTTATATGTTTGAATAGTGTTGTTCACTGATTTAAGCCTTAATTGGTGACTTAGTATCAAAATCATGCTACTACTACGTTTAAAACTATTCCCATGCTTAAGCCATGATACAAGAGGGAATGTGTATCAAGAGAATCAAGTTATCACAAGAAGAACAAGATGAACAACAAGGTGATAGCGAATCGAAATAGGCCACACACGTCTTCACTAGTCTCTAAGATTTCTTTTAGAACAAGAGAAAGAAGTTGACAACAAGAACAATAAGTTCAACAATACTAGTGAATCAAAAAAAGCCCCACACGGCTTCACTAGTCTTCAAAGTTCAATAATAATACAATGATATCAAGAGAGATGGATAGATAGTTTGACATACAATATTCAAGAATCTAAGAATCCTAACTACATGTAAGGACCCTAAGATTAATGAATGTTAACACCAAACTTTTACTTGGACCAAGAGAAACTCATGAACCTCATGACCTAAGTTTCTAGCCAAGATACAACCCAAGTGTTACTCCACTTGTGAGTTTCGGTTTTGGACCTCTTAATGGAAGAGAGAAGTTCAAAAATATTACAAGTCTTGTTTCTTTAAATATCATGAATGAACTAACTCCAAATAACCCTAATACTATCTATTTATATTACACCAGAAAGTAAGAGAACAATGACCATCCTACCCTTGCCAAGTAGTGGACTTGGAGTGTAAGTTTATTACACTTCAAGGTTCCTCTTCACACCTAAAAACATTTAAACCATTGGATGTTTCAAGTACCAACTCACACACATCCATTTGCATGAACATAGCTTGGAGTTTTTGTAACTCTCGAGCTTGGCTACGTGTGAATGGTTGTGAACTTGTTGGATAGCTTGGTACACCTGTATCATCCTCTCCATCTTGAGAGGAATTTGACCTCAAATTCAGCATTTGGTCATCCTCAATCACATCCACTAGAGAAAGATCACACATGTTAAAAGTGTTGTGTACTTGGTATTCCGGGGGAAGGTCAATCTTGTAGGCATTATCATTAATTCTTTCAAGTACTTGGAATGGACCATCACCCCTTGGCATCAATTTGGTCTTTCGTTGAGATGGAAACAGATCCTTCTTAAGGTTCACCCACACCCAATCTCCCAGTTCAAGAATGAGTTTCTTTCTTCCTTTGTTGGCCCGCTTTGCAATCTCTTGATTTTTCTCCTCAAGTCAAAGTTGCACCTTTTCATGCAAAATTTTCATAGAATCTGCTCGCTTGCTTCCATCTAGGCTAATCATAAGATCACTTGGCAAAGGAGTTAAATCCAAAGGGGTAAGGGGGTTGAGACCGTATACATACCCAAAGGGAGTCATTCTCGTACTTGAGTGCATGACATAATTAAAGGAAAACTCAATCAATGGTAGGTATTCCTCCCAAGAATTCAATTTTCCCTTAACCATGGAACACAACATAGCACCCAAAGTCCTATTTACTATTTCTATTTGGCCATCGGTTTATGGGTGGCAAGAAGCAGAGAACAACAACTTAGTACCAAGCCTACCCCACATGGACTTCCAAGAGTGACTTAGGAACTCAGAGTCCCTATCACTCATAATGGTCCTCAAAAAACCATGCAACTTGACAAAATTATCAAGAAACAAAAAGGCCACATTAGGTGTATCGTCACATTTAGAGCATGGAATAAAGTGTGCCATCTTAGAAAACCGATCAACCATAACAAAGATACTATCCCGACCTCGCCTAGTCCTTGGAACACTAACACGAAATCCATAGATATATCAAGCCAAGGACGTAAAGGGGTGGGTAGCGGGGTGTACAACCGTGAGGTAAGAGCCGAGATTTGTCTCCTTTAGAATCTACACATTGGCCATAAATCCTAGCCACATACTTGTGCATTCTTGGCCAATAGAATTGCTCCTCCAATATCCCGAGGATCTTTTCGACCCCAAAGTGACCCATTAGACCGCCATTGTGTGCTTCCCTCACAAATAACTCTCTCCAAGAGCTAGAGGGTACACATAATTGTCTACCTTTAAACAAGTAACCATCAAACTTGGCATAAGGATTTGAACCCCTAGCCGAATCCCACTTGTCCCTACCCAATTCTTCACATTCCCTAAAGATAGGAGCAAAGTGAGGGTCCTTGGGATACATTTCCTTTAAGCTCTCAAAAACCATCAATTTTTAGGACAAAGTAGATACAAGAACGTGTTTTTGAGACAAAGCATCCACAACAACATTGTCCTTACTTTTGTAGTGAATAACATAAGGGAAAGTTTCAAGAAACTCAATCCACTTGGCATGTCATTTATTAAGCTTATCTAGTGCCCGAAGATGCTTCAAGGAATCATGGTCTATTCAGATCACGAATTCCTTAGGCCATAAATAGTGTTGCCAAGTGGACAAGGCTCTAATCAAGCCATACAACTCTAAATCATACGTGGAGTAGTTTAGAGTTGCTCCTTTGAGCTTTTCGCTAAAGTAAGAAATAGGCTTGAATTCTTTTATTAAAACCATGCCTATGCCAAATTTGCTAGCATCACACTCAACCTCTAACATTTTGTCAAAGTTAGGCAATTGAAGTAAGAGGTCTGAGATGAACATGTCTTTTAAGTCCGCAAAGGCCTTAGCTTCCTCATCGCCCCATTTAAAAGGTCGGTCCTTCTTAATCACTTCAGTTAAGGGGGCGACAATGGTGGTAAATCCTTTGACAAAATATCTATAAATACTAGCAAACCTGTGGAAACTTCTCACTTCACCTACGGTTTGAGGAGTTGGCCAATTTTTGATAGCATCAATCTTGGATTCATCCACTTCGACCCCTCTTGAGCTTACCACAAAACCGAGGAATAAAAATTCATTAACACCAAAGGAACACTTTTCTTGATTAGCATACAACTACTCCTTTTGGAGGACATCAAGCACACATTGTAAATGCTCTGCATGCTCATCTAATGACTTACTATAAAACAAGACGTCATCAAAGTAAATAACAACATAATTTTCGATAAAAGGCTTCATCACATGATTCATTAGCCTCATGAAAGTACTTAGATCATTTGTTAGGCTGAATAGCATAACCATCCATTCATAGAGACCAAATTTGGTCTTGAATGCGGTTTTTCATTCATCATTGGTTGCATTCTTATTTGGTGATAGCCGCTCCTCAAATCAATCTTGAAAAATAGACACGAACCACTCAATTCATCAAGCATATCATCTAACCTAGGGATAGGGTGACAATATTTTACTGTAATCTTGTTGATGGCCCGATAGCCCACATACATACTCCAAGTCCCATCTTTCTTAGGCACTAGTAGCACCATAACTGTGCATGGACTCATGCTTTCCTTGATGTAACCTTTGTTGAGAAGTTCTTCAACTTAGGGTTGCAATTTCTTAATATCCATTGGGTTGCTTCTATAAGCTGGTTTGTTGGGCAATTAGGATCCCGACACAATCTATTTGGTGTTTAATTCCCTGAAGCGGGGCAGCCCTTGTGGAAGTTCTTTGCGAAAAACATCTTCATAATCCTGTAATACACAAGAAATAAAAGGATAAATAGAAGAATTAGTGGGGTTAGTGTTAAAATAATGTGCCAAAAGAAGCATGGGTGTGTCCTTATCATGATCCATGAAGAGCTCCTTCTTTCTAACCAATATCACTATGTTTTATTTTCCATTTGATGTTGAGGCAGCCCCAAACACCCTACTGCCCCACCTACGGGTTCCCTCTCTTTCTTTATTTTTAGATTTTTCCCCTTTTCTTTCAATTCCCTCATACTTTGGTGCAACTCATTCACTTGTGAAGGCAAAAATAGATGAAGTGTGACCTTTCGGCCATCGTTCTAAAGTGTATATCGATTGGACCTCCCATTATGTTTAGTAGACCTACCATATTTCCAAGGTCTACCTAACAATAAGTGATACTCTTGCATTGGTATTACGTTATAAAGCACTTCATCATGGTAGTTTCCTACCTTAAACCGTATCACACATTGCCTCATGACCTTTAATTCACCACATTCATTCAACCATTGCAACTTTTAAGGACTAATATGAGGTGTAGTTGGCAATTTCAAGAAGTTCACTATGGCAACACAAACCACACTTGCACAACTACCACTATCTATAACCAGTCCCCTTTAGTATGCAATAAATTTTCCCTTTGACTAGGGTCATCTATTGCCTTACTAATCATGATGCGCCTAACAACAAAGTTTGGAACCACATACTCCCCTTCTTATGGATAAACATCTTCACCATCATCATCATCATTATCATGTGGCCCATTTTCAATTTCCCCTCCATCTTAAGGCTCGACCTTATTCTCCTCTTTTTCAAGACCCACCTCCTCACCAAAGTAATACAATCTCCCTTCCCTTAGGATCACATTGAATCAGTTTGGACATTCATTGTATTTATGTCCCTAACCTTGGCACTTGAAACATTAGAACCCTTTAGAATTAGGATACTTGTGAGGTTCTTGCCTTGAAGAAAATTTTGGGACTTCTTTGAGCTCTGGCAGCCTTATAGTGGCGGCTTGGTCCTTGTTATTGGGCCAACCCAAAGAGGATTGACCTATCTCCTTGTTCCTAGGCCAACCCAAGGTTGATTGTCCCCTTTCCTTGAACAACAACCTCTCTTTAAGTTCCCTTTCAATCTCATGAGCCGCTTGGAAAATACCTTAAACGGTATCAAACTTGTGAAGTGTTAAATGAGTGGAGATCTATTTGTTCAACCCACACTTGAACCGGATGATGTCATAACTAATTTTTTCCTCACGATGATCAAGATTTAACATGAGTTGTTGAAACTCATTATAATATGCCATCACACTTTTATTACCTTGGCGCAAGTTGTACAATCTAGAAAGCAACTCATGACATCACTCTCGAGTAGGTACCATTGTCTCATTAGGTATCTCAATCAAAACCAAAGTGGCGGCTGCCCATCAACTAATTCATTACCAATCCGCTTGATGTACTCCCACCATGTGTTAGCATAACCCTCAAAATAAGCATAACAACTCTTCTTTTCTTTCGAAATATCATTAACTTGGAAAACTTTGTCACAAGCCGATTACCAGACTAAGTAGGCCTTGGGGTCACTTTCACCTTTAAAGATTGGTAGGATCAACTTGATGGTGTTGATGCCTACATATCTCTCTCTTGGTGTCGGTTTTCCCTTTCTCCATACCCTCGGTATCTCCTTGGATCTACACGACCCGCTCTTATCTCCTTTTCTATAAAGTAAGCATCATCAAAGGCTCCATAACCTTCATACTCTTCTGTACCATATTTCTCAAAGTGGGCGGGATGGTTTTGGACATTTGGAACTTGATTTGGAGGAATTAGATTTTGTGGAGGTGGTAGTCTTTGGTTTAGTGGATCTTGGAAGGGAGGGTTCAGATTTATTAGAGGTACTTGACGTCCAAGTCTCTCTTGTGGGACTTAAGGAGTTTGGGAATATATTGGTCTAGTGGAGTCA
Source organism: Capsicum baccatum var. pendulum (assembly GCA_030864225.1). Lineage (NCBI taxonomy): Eukaryota > Viridiplantae > Streptophyta > Magnoliopsida > Solanales > Solanaceae > Capsicum > Capsicum baccatum. Next base: position 48,966,977 of record CM061552.1, on the reverse strand, counting down.
CAGTTTGGAGGGAAAGAAGTGGTTTGGCTTGTGGCATTTAGTGGAGCTTGTGGTGGATTTAGCATTTGATGCCATGTTTCGAGAGTAACGGTGGCGGAGGAAATTCTATCATGTCCATTTGAAGAAATATGTTGAGGATTAGAAGTGCGAGAGTTCCTTTGACTCTCCACTTGTTCTAATCTCCCACTAATAGTCGACACATCTCCCTTTATTATGGTCAAATCCCCTCTCACGACTCAAACTTCCATATTCAACCTTTCAACAGTTCGGTTCATAGCCTCAAGAGTGACCCTCATAGTCTCAATAGCATTGGAATCTACGGTTTGGGACGTGGTTCCCTCCATTGTCAAGGTATTACCTACAAAATCAACAAACAAGTTAGTGTAGCCCTCTCCTTACTCATACTCTTTAGATCACCTCACACTCTTTAGATCACCTCACACTTTAGTTCCATAAGTGTTGTAGATTGGCTAGTAACTTGTGAATCCTTAAAGTATGAGTAGGCTCTTGTCCAGAGTGGATTCTTGTTTGAAGACTCAAAGAATTATCGTCGAACTAGAATCAAGAAGTTTCAACGTGTTCAAATGACAGAAGCACACAAACAAACGATGACACGAACTCAAGGCCTTAAAGGACTAAGTAAAAAGCTAGTAGAAATGTACTAGTTTGTTAGGTAGTTCTCGGAATAACTAAGGGAAACCAATAATTAACAATTAGAAACTAAGAAAATCCAAATTTGAGCTTAATCTTGACGTGAACAATGTTTTAGGGTGACATGGCAACTTACAATCGGTCACGGCCCACACAATTTGTTCATCAACTTGAAGTCTTAATCTTTACATAAGTTTTTGTAATGGATGACTTGATATAGGAGGAAAAGTAAAAGTCTTGTAGTCATTTTCAACCTTTCAAAATAAAAAAGGTAAGATTTAACTTTACTATTCCCACAAGACAAGGTCCCTTGATTTAAGGAAAAGTGGTTATCAAGTCTAGGAAGTGATGTGTGCAAGTCTTCTCACAAACAACTTTACAACTTTTGTCTTACAACTTTTTGGATCTATTTTACACTTTTTTTGTTGTCTTAAGTTTTAAGAATAGATGAAGAACAAGATGAACACCACAACAACCTTCAAGAACACAATAAAAGCTTCTTCAAGAACACAAAAAAACACCACCAATTGTCAACAACAAGGTACAACATATGATCATCTTCAAGTCACCACAACAATGGTCAATTTTATAAGCTCAACTTTAGATATAGATACTTTTAGTGTTAGTGAGAAAGAAACCAACACTAGAAACACACTAAACAAGTAAAAGACTACTAGATCATGTAACAAAACCCTTGGCCAAGTCAACACAATATTTCTTCAAGTTTTGGCCATGGTCCAACACAACACAATGTTTCTAACTTTGGTAAGATCTTCCCAAGATTGGTTTGTAAGAAAAAAACCAAGCCTTGAGATTTGATACCAAATGATACAAGAGCGAATGCGTATCAAGAGAATCAAGTTATGTCACGGCCTGAACCGGGGCCCTGGCCATGACGACGTGAAGGCCTGGGACGCCCTCTGTCTATCTGGTAATCATACACAACATTCATTTAATAAAAGATAATACGGAAATAGAAATATAATAAGGAAACATGGTCAGTCTGAATGTGATCATAATACTGAAAAATTAAAATCCAAAATATATCTGGATAATAATAATGTCTGACTCAGTCTGCGAAATCTATACTATGAACTAAACAAAACTGTCTAAAAATTGGGACAAGGCCCCCAGTAGACCAAATATGATTAAAGATAAATATCAGAAAGTAAACAGGCCTTCTGGAATATAGAATTCTCACCCCTGCACAATTTGCTCTGCGATCTAAAATACCTACTGTTTATCTGGACCCCTAGACTGTGTCTCAAAACCTGGAAGGAGGGAGGTTTAGCACAAATGTACTGGAATGTGAAGCAATCCAAAATAAAGTATTTGAACATATATATAATAGATGAGAGCAATTTTCATCAACACATCACGTATAAAATAGCTTTTGAAAACACATGGACACTTTCTGAAAATATATAACCTATTTGTAACTTTCAAATTTTGATCTGTGTATTACTTCTGAGTTAGGTGGTATCCCCTACAATTCTGATATTCCACGGGCGATATGGAATCCGTCATTGACTCAGCGGGGAAGTCTCCAACCTGAGTATGTCGCAAGGTTTGGAGTTCCTAAATCTAATACGCCACACGACACTTAAGTCAGCGTATAATAATATATTCGGGTGGGCAAACCACGATTTTAGGCAATGAGTTGCTTGAACTCAAGCCCTCTTCAGGAAACCACCTAACATCTCTATATGCCTATTTTTAACCTTTTCTGTACATACAACATTCTGAATGTCGAAAATCATGATAGTCTGAAATGTCTATTAGTCTGAGTCTGATATGTCATTGGTCTGAATTGATATGTCATACCAAGACTTGCAAGTCATGATTTCTGAGCCATAATAAATTAAGCCAAATCTTTCATTTAAAGCATAATTTAGACCACCAAAAATATGCAACAAATATAGAAGATTTCGTATTTCAAAACTCAAGTCAAAATCATGCAAAAACTTCATCAACATATGTTGGTCTAGTGCCTTTAGCAAATCCATGCACTCTTTCATTACATGCATTATGAACATTAAACATTCATGCTAGATTCCCTCTTTAGTGATTTAAAACCACTTTTAAATCATAACAAGAGTTCAATCATTTCATATAGTGCTTTTCAAGGATGCCTTGCAAAACAATTTATATGCTATGAGAAATCTGAGAAATTCATAATAGGAGGGAAATCACCGAAAATCATGCTATCAACAAGAATTCATTCATAAATACATGGTTTCATACATTCATATTCTCAAATCACTTTGGGAAAGGTCAAAAGACCAAAACAATGATGTTAAAATATTTAATACATGAATATATACATAGATTCAAAAACTCCATTCTAAAACATGATTTTTCTATGCCCATGAGAATTTAGGAAAATCCCGCGTACCTCTATTTAAGAAATTGAGGGATGATCCTTGAAGCCTACAATGTGGGGATTTCAAATCTCTAATTATCTTCCAAAACCCACGGTTGAATCTTGAGTTATTTGAGATTTTTGTTTGAAACCCTAAGGGGTGTTCTTGAGAGAAAAGTTGAGAAAAGGATTATATTTTGATGAATTGGGGGATAAATTTGGTGTTATAGACGAAATTTGGGTGAGGTGAAATGACTAAAATACCCCTAAGAAAACAAAGTTGAAACTGTCCCTCAGTTGACAAACTGACAGGCTGAAGTGAAATGGGTATAACTCCTTACTTAGGTGTTGGATTTGGATTAAACCAGTTGCATTGGAAAGAAAACTTAAAGAGCTTTAATTTCATAGGTAGCATATCTCCCATTTCATTATATTCAAAGAGTTATGATTGTTTGAAGTTGACCCTAAAATGCTGAAAACTAGGCAACAGGCTATGCGTTTTGCTACTGTTTTGAAATCCAAACGCAGCCTTATGCGTTCCAAAAAATTCTGAAACTTATCCGAGATGTACTATGAGCTTTTTCGATCGAAACATAACTTGAAAATCTAAAAACGGAGGTCGAAAAGATTGAAAAGTTGTATCCCGAAGATTGCCAGCTAAAATGACTCTAAGTTAAACTTAGAAAAATTTTCAAGTTTTTAAGTCTAAGAGCACTCTATTAAAGGCTAATCCATGCACGACTTTTATGGGGTGTTACATTATCTCCCCCTTCGGATCATTCATACCCGAATGATGGATTGGAAATGTTGAAGCTCAAAGGTATAGTATGACGCTGACATGATGTGTCTTCTAAGAAAGTATACAACTGATCTGAAACATTTAAACTTCTATCACAAAACTGAATTCTGAGTTGACTTTCCCTTACTTTCTTCAAGACACTGATTCATGCTAAGAGTTTAGGACTCCCTTGATGTGTTCATGATCCAATCATACATATTGAATTGAGAAGTGATAACTTATGCAATTACGAATCATGAGGCATCAAGACTTAGATCGTACCAGGATATTATACTAACTGGGCTAAAATACTTGGAAGTATTTGAGATTATGCACTGAACACTTATGAACTGAGTCACGACTAAATAGCTGAATCTGAAACATGATGCTTTGACTGAACTGAATTTGCAACTTAGGATGAAATATATTGGGATAGTCATACGCATGAGACTTCAGATAGCAGGATTGGGTGAAAAGGTGGAAAACCATTGTAACTTGTCTGCCTGACTGCTAAACTGAAATACACCGGAAACTTTTATTCAACGGGAGTATCTCTTCAACACTCTGTCTAAAGAAATTCTAGTAGCATTATGGAGCAAAAGATCTTGCACAATGCAACTTCTTGTTTTTCAAGCTTAGCACACTTCTTTAATACTCCCTTAACTATACTATTTACCTTAAATACCATATTCATTCCGTTCAACTTATAATTCCCATATGGGCATTGATATCTCTTTCTACAATGTCTATAGTAGCTTAAATCCTTTCACTGTGATCAAACCTAACTCCAAGTCACAAAAATACAACATGTCATACCATGATACTAGTCTAAACAATATGATTCAATCTTCCATATCTTTTTAAAGTTCACACCCTAAGCATATCATGCCTTCCCACATTAATGACTAACTCTGAACTCTTACTATAGATTCACTAGCGCATATTACGTCCCTTCACTAAAATCCCAACATGTCATTCAAGCCTATCTTTATAACCTCATATGAACTTCAAGGCAAACACCCATGAAGAAACACTTCACATATTCTTTAAACCACTATTAATATAACTCCCACGAGCTACCCTAAGAACATACACACACAAATTTCCACTAAAAATCACATATATCAAAAACTTGGCCCCAATCTTACTTCACACTTATGGTCTTATCTAAAACAAGCATACTATAAAGCCTGAGTACATGAGTCATGAGCTACATGACCTCAATTTGGAGTTCATAACTTATGGAATGGGATTTCGACTACTAAATGAACTGAAACTTCTCATTTTGGAACTTGAAGAGTGTGTGATTCTCTATCATAAGCCTGAACATGACTTTTGATCATTGGACAAAAACGTAAGGCATGAGTAGATATTGGGATAACTAGAAAAAAATACTAAGATAAGAATGGGTTGGGTCTCACCCCCACTTTCTGACGTTCTACATCATCATGACATCACGAATAAAATCTAAAAGCCTGACTTGGTTATTCGCTCTATCATCTCCCCCTTAGCTTCAAGCCATTATATTAAGTTTGGGAGATCCCTTACTAGACTCTAAACTAAAGTACACTCACTGCACTCTAGGGTCTGAAAAACTACTATACACGTATATCATGGCACTTAACCCGAATGACTACACCTGAAAGTGGAAAACCCACTGTTAATACTACCTTCTGAGATACACTTTATCATTCTATAGACCCAACAGTCATCATATAATACTTGCACACTTACTAACTTTGGGTCTTCATGAGTATCCCCATAGTCGGAGTGCACACCCTCTAGTGCTTTAATTATTATTTCTATTAGTTCAACCTTCAAAAACTCAAACTTAAAATCTAGCACTCAACATGGATATCACTAAGCCTTCAATGAATCATACTACTTCCGACATAGCCTATCAATATCGCGACTCCAAACTTACATCTCTCTACTATGAGAATCAAGATCATATAAAAAGGCTCAACACTATCAATCAAAACTCCTTAACTTGACTATTTAGAACACCATATACCATCTAACTAGTCTTTCTCCACCTAGCAACTCAACGGTACCACTCGTCACACAAAACGTGTAATAGTCTTAGAAAATACCGCAACCTCAGATCACCTTGGGCATACTTCTTCACTACGAATCAAATAAACATAGGCTCTTGCATATACCATTCAAGCCTATTAGATTACTTCCATAAAACTAGTATCATTAACCAAGAAATCATCACATCCACCTTCATGCACATCAATTGTTCAAACTTAATGTCTAGTGCTAAACATGATTTACAACCCAACCTTATACATAATTCTTACAAAACATACATCATTAATCTTAAGTCACTACTTTGACAACCACATTGTGACACTCAACATCACAACCCATTAAACTCCTCACGTTTTGGGCATGTTTTGACTATTCGGGCGCGTTTTCGAGCTTGACGGGGCTTCAATAAATGCCCCGCATTGCTGCCAACGTTCCAGCACATTCTAGATGGTCAAAAGAGGCTGGCAGCACATTTATTAGAGTTTAGGAAGTTCACACGGGCTGGTGTGAAAGTGCAGATTTTCCAGCTTTAAAAGGTCCATAAAGGTTGGCATGCATGTGCAGGATTTTCAGATTTTCAGCTTGTAGTTGATAATTGTTTAGCTTGCATTGTTGTACCTTGTTGACTTAGGGACTTTTAGGTACTATAAATACATGTTGTAAGGCATCATAGGCATCAGCTCATACTTGTTTTATTCAGTACATACCACCCATGAAGAATACAACATAATTTACTAGTCCATCAAATTAGGACATTCTACCCTAAATACCTGATTTTATCTAGATACTATCCACGACCAAAGCACCTTTATGACATTACTACTATACCTCAAAAATCTACTACATACGTTCTCACAAGTAGTACTAGTTTACAACTACCAAGGAAAAGAAGGTCAAGGAGTAAAGTCACATAATAGACATGATCGACATTAATCTTATACTATAACCACATACAATCTTATCTACTTATACGGCTTCTCACATCACGCTTACTTACCCAAGCATACATTTAGACAACCTTCAAATTCCACAAACAACCATAAGTCTATACTTACAACTTACTGGCTAATATAGCCATTTTCACATTTCAACCAACCGATAAATCACCCTAACTAACAACTCTTTCTCTACCTTCTACTAAACAACACAAAAGGACGAATCACCTCTTTACCAACTCAATCTCATGCAAACAAATTCAACTATACATAAATTAAACCAACACAAGAACAACAAGTTGCTAATGAATCAAAATAGGCCTCACATGGCTTCACTAGACTTTGATTTTGTATTTTGAACAAGAAAATGAGATGAATGACAAGTCAACTATGCTAGTGAATCAAAAGAGCCCCACACGGCTTCACTAGACTTTATTTTTTTTCACAACACCTTGATGACAAGATTACATGAGATAGAAATTTAATATGCAATTTTCAATGAACTAAGAATACACATCTTACTCTGTATAAATAAAATCGGAGTAAAACACTTCCTCCACGGACTACCATACCATCCACACATGCTACTAGTTACCACATTAGTCTATCGCCATAAGGGGATAAATCATTCTCGAACATCGGTTATTCAACTAAAATATTTATTTACACAAAAGTCATCCTCACTCTGATTTCTAACTTTGTGACTTCACATTACCAACTTCTTGGTCTAATTTCACTACCAATAGGTCATGACAACAACACTTTAACACATACTACTATTCGGGTGGAAATACAGTTCCAACATTCTACTACACATCATCCCCCCTTAAGTAAGACATTTGTAACATAAATTTGAAGGGGACTGAATGGAATTAGTACCTCAAGCTAAAAAGCACGATTCCAGCAGGATCAATGTTTACATCAGAATCAATACACATTGAAGCACTAACAGACTATTCTCAAGTCCTTGCACAAATTTTAACTCTTATATGGTTCAATCAGAAAGGACCATACCATTTAGATTCTAAACTTCTGCACTTGAATCACCTCAATAATGAGACATATCTGAGGACATTAGAGTAAGGAAAGAATGGGATGACTTCTTACTTTTGTATGGACGACACCATAGCACGGATTAGAGTATAAAAGAGGAACATTTTGACTCTATTGCACGAACTAGAATATGAAGAAAGAGAGACATTCCTAAATGCCTAGTAGTCTCTTGCTTATAAGTGTGGCACTCTACACACCCATAAAAAAGACTCTACCCGACGCGATTTTGCAGACACCCTGGGACCATGAATCGTGCTTTGATACCAAGTTTTTCACGACACGAACCGAGGCCCTGGCCATAATGAGTATTCCCAAACCGTGAAGGCCCGGGATGCCCTCTGTCTATCTGGTAATCATGCACAATATTCATTTAATAAAAGATAATGCGGAAATAGAAATCTAATACGGAAACATGGTCAATTTGAATGTGATTATAACACTAAAAAATTGAAATCCAAAATATATCTGGATAATAATAATGTCTGACTCAGTCTTCAAAATCTCTACTATGAACTAAACAAAACTATCTGAAAATTAGGACATGGCCCCCTGTAGACGAAAACATGACTAAAGATAAATATACGAAAGTAAACAGGCCTTCTGGATTATAGAAGGCTTACCCTTGCATAATCTACTCTGTGATCTGAAATATCTACTGTTTATCTGGACCCCTAGACTGTGTCTCAAAACCTGGAAGGAGGGTTGCCTATGCCAAGCATAGGCAAAGCAAAAGGCGCCGCCTATGGTCACTTTTGGTCTCCAAATCTGATTTTAAATGGGTCAAAACCCGACCCAAGCTTGTCCTATAAATAAGAGACTTAGTCTTAGACCAAAAAAACATTGCAAACCTAGCATAAGCGCCGCCTACCTCTCCAAATCCTCTCAAAATTTTCCTTTTCCTCTTTTACTTTGCAAGAACATCATCTAAAGGCATCAACCAAGTAAGTACTTCTTTGTGTTGATGATAGGAGAATTTACACGCCTATAGTGCTATATTTTACCCATATTTTAGCCAAGTTTTGAGGGCAAATTACATAATTCATGCACTTTTAGTCATTTTTCCTGTAAGTGAGCTAACAAACGTGATTAGCAAGTTTTCAGGTACAACTGATGCAGATTTCAGCATTTTATGGATAACTTGACGCCAAAGAAAGCTTCACGAAAGAAGAAAGGGAAAGCTTGGGCGCCAAGGACCAAAAGTGACACATGGAAAACCTATCCCGGGCAAAAACAGCATTTCTGAAGACTTTGGGGACCAGAAGTAACCTATTAGGATTAGGATAATGATACATTAACCTAGTAGGATTGGGTTAAGTAATGCATTAGCTTAGTAGGAATAGGATATGGGTATTAGAAATACCCTATTCTGCTAGAGATTTTTATTCATTCCTCTATTATTCTAGTTCCAAATTCTCTTTCTAATACATTCTAATTCTAACAATTCTTCTACTTTCAATTCTTAATTTCCGCAACAAGAGAAACGTTACTCAAACAAGGGATTCACGCCATTCTTACCCCTATACCTAATGTGAGATCTTTATTGTGGTACAATAATAATGTCTATTGTGATTTCCTTTGCACTCATGAGTAGGTAAACTTCTCTGTTGGGGTTATGGAAGCCTTATGAGATACTATCTAAGGCTATGAGTTTGTGAATTTGTGACACGTGTGTTGCTTATATCATTATTCTCTTCATCTTAATGCTAATTCTTGTGGCTGCAGACGTATAGAATACGCCAGTATAGCATTAACTTGTTTAAAAGAAAAGTTATATGTCTGGAAAAGAGATAATGTCAAGGTAATAGGGTCCCATCCCCTATTAAAAAGTTAGTGTCGTAACTGGATTAACCTCTTGGAGAATTTATACCGTTAGATACGCTTTAAGCTCGAAAGAGTTAAAGTGAAATAGTCCTTGTTGAGGTCGAAAGACGCTTGGATTTACCATCGAATACAATTCTCTATAAGCACCTACATGTCTGAATTCCACATAACTCATAGCCAATAGAGACGTAAAACTCATAAGGTGGGCATAACCCCAACTTCTAAATTCTCATTGTTTTACATCTTACCAAATATTCTTTCTTTTTACTCTTTATTTTCTGTTTTTACTTCATTACTTTGGTTACATTACTTGCACGACAAAACTCCCCCCTTTTTACGAGACTTGCACTAAAAGTCTAGTAATCTTTGCTTACTTGTTGACCAAGCTATTCCCTGTAGGATCGATACCCAACCCAGTTGGGTTATATATTTGAAAATGACCGCTTTACACTCCTACGAGAGCTGTAGATTAAGCGTTATCAAAAATTGGTGTCGTTGCCGGGGAATACGAGTGTCAATTAAGTTCGTGATAATTACTAAACCCTTTGGTCAAAGATTCTCGTACTTTTACTTTTAGTTTTAGTTTTTGTTTTCTGCAGGTTTTTATTCAGTGCATGCCCCATACTCGAAGTTCTGGTCAACCGTTATTACCTATCAATCCTGAACCACAACGTATTGGCAGAATGGAGGCACCAATGCAAATTGAAAGAATGGCTGCTCAACAGGAACAAGCTAGACTAGCTACTCTAGCCGCCGCTCAAGTACATGAACAAAATATTGATAACCCTGGGCGAGCAATAAATCCTGACGACGAGGACCTAGGTGATGACGAGTTACTAAACCATAGGCATGCTGCAGAGATCGCAACACCTAGCAGAAGAGATCGTCAAGCTAGGTTAAGGCCTGAACGCCGAGCTATGCAACCAGCTTTCGAAGATGATGATGATGATCTTGATGGAGCTGGAGCCACAGGAGCCATAATTCCTCCACCATTAGCGCCCGGAGCCAAGTTCAACATCACAAGCACCATGATTCAGTTATTGCAACTCAAGGGATTATTTGGTGGACTAGCAGGCGATGATCCGAATATGCATCTCATCAACTTTATTTCTACATGCAAGTCGTTTGACAATCCTGGTGTTGGTCAGAATGCAATTTGATTACGTCTATTTCCATTGTCTCTGTCTGGGAAGGCAACTCTATGGTTGAATGGGCTAACTCCTGATTTTATTACAAATTAGAGGCAATTTGTCACACCCCAAATCCCATTGGAGCAGACTGGCACCCGTAGCCGAGGAGGCCCGGGAGAACCCGTTCATAACCTATACTTTCACATTCACATTACTTATGAAAATTAGAAATTTGGGCAGCACTTCATTGTAAATAGAAGAAAACAGTACCTGTATCAGCCCAGCAGACATGCATATATATATATATAAACAGTAATTGGCCGTCAGAGCCATCACGTCTATCAACCAAACACTCCTATGGCTATACAATATGTCTACAAAAGCCTCTACATAGATACACAACTGAGTTGGGGTCGGGACAAACTCCCGCCCATAAAAGACTTTTATGCAAATACCAAAAGTACATATAGAGACGACTTGGGATGCCCCGAAACAACTGGAGCTCACCACTAACAACAGAACGTCCTGGCTCTTACTGCGGAGGTGTACGACCTGAAGTACCTGTTCCTGCAGGCATGAATGCAGGTCCCCCGTGAGGGACATCAGTACGGAAATATGTACTGAGTATGTAAGGCAGTGAGTATCAAGATGATATACAAAAGGACAACAGAAACCAGATACGAGTGAATAAACAGTATGAGTAGACCACACTTAAAAGAACTGATGGGATACCTGCACATTACTTGCATATCATTACTTCCCGTAATCCTTATCAATACATAACATATGTCATACAATGGCCAACTGATCAGTGGTACTAATACAATACATCAGGGACCACCCCTGGAATAGCATATATAGATAATCTTTATAATACGATGGCCAACTGATCAGCGGTACTAATACAATACATCAAATCCTCAATTTAAAATATAGACATTCCATTTCATAATTCAATTAATCTTTGAGATTGGTTACTTTGTGGTCACACTTTATGGAACTTGAAACCATGATACCTCAATAGGAAAAACATGTAAATAGGTAATCAATATCATTAAGATGAAGTAGAGAATCATGGATACCTCATTAAACCATTTCGGAGTCAACAATAGTATATGGACGTTTTTGACTAGCCGGACATCTTAAAAGTGAAAACAAGTTCAATAGGTAGTGTCGAAGATCATATGATGTTATTATGTGTCATGTGTCGTAGGACAATGTTGGAAGCTTACTTGAGAGTGCCATGGGTCATTATTCATGCCAAAGAATAGATAGAGTATGTCTTACATACCTTGATATACCCACTTCAATACAAGTGACTTCCCGTACTCTTCGAACACTTATCTACAATAAGTCATTTGTGGTAAACTAGTATTAGCAACCAAACCTTACCATTTAGGTATTAACTTCACCAAATAATGTCTAGGAAGTAATCCTTTAGCTCATCAATAGGAGTACTACATACATCCTCTTATACTCTTATTACATTCACATATCATGCATTTTCATGAAATATCCCTCAACATCACTCTTAGCCTTTATTTCCCTTCTTAATCACCATCCAATACCAACATGATCACTAGGCATACATAACCACTAATATAATGTTATATCACCACAATTAATCCTCCATAATCCAATACAGCAACTTTCATAATTTACTACTAACAATTTATACACAACAATTCATAACTATGTTTCTAGTTATCTACCAACATCAAGACAATACTCATAATCCTTTATAAATACTTATTCATGGATAAGAATCAAGAATAAACAATATTCATACCTTAACAATGAACTCTTGTATTTAGAATCCTCCTTACATAACCATGGGGTGCTTCTCGAAGCTTTCGAGATGGTGAACACAACTACGGAACCAATTTGAATTTTCTGCGGTTGAATCACAAAATATTTGAGGTTGAAATTGGCTAGGGTTTCACCTCTCTTAATAATTTGGATAATTTCTGGGATAAATGAGGCTAAGTGCAGGTTTTTAAGACCAATTTTCGTCCAAAGGTAATAGAAAATGACCATTGTGCCCTCAAAATTTAAATAAATCCCGAATCTGTCCCCAGTGGACAGTTTTGACAGGCTGAAGTAAATCGATCATAACTCTTTGCTCCGATATCGGATTTGGGTGAAATTGGTATCATTGTAAAGATAATTAAAAGGGCTATCATTTCATATAAATTAGGCCACCCAGTTCGTCCTGTACAAGGAGTTATGATCGTTTGAAGTTGACCCTAAAAATCTATTTTGAGAGGCTGAAGTAAAACGCGTATAACTCCTTACGTAGATGTTGGATTTGGATGTAACCAATTGCATTAGAAACAAGACTCAAAGATCATTCTATTGATATATGGTAGCTCACCCAGTTCATTATATTAAGGAAGTTATGATCGTTCAAAGTTGACCCAAAAACTGGCAGGCCTCAGTATTTTCCTGCTAATTTACTGTTCACAAAAATCTGTTTTGAGAGGCTGAAGTAAAACAAGTATAACTCCTTACTCAGATGTTGGATTTTAATGAAACCAATTTCATTAGAAAGAAGACTCTCGGAGCTTTTCGTCTATATATAGCAGCCCACACAGTTCCGTTTGAACAAGGAGTTATGATCGTCTCAAGTTGGTGTGCCTAGCTGCAGAAATTTTCCTGCAGAATCACTGTTCACAGGCTTCCCGGCCACCGTTTTGAAATTTCGAACGTGCACGCTTATATGAAATACTCCTCTGTTTTGGGCAAACTTTATATCGTTGGAAAGATTATTCCAATACCTACTCATACAACTATTGACGGGATACTTCCGAACACCATAAACTTAATTTAACCCATACGCAAGTCTTTAGGACTCCATATAATCGCGATAAGTGTACGAAAAAAAATTTACGGGGTGTTACATTATCCCCCCCTTAAGAAAATTCGTCCTTGAATGTTAGCATAGTTACTCAGTTAAGACATGTCCAAGCTTACAATTAACACATTCATCATCATAACATCCTTGCATAAAAACAAACACTTACTTGTTATTGTACTTCTTCCGTCTCATGAACTTCCTCCTCATCGTTGAATAGGTAAGGGTACTTAATATTCATCGCTTCCTCAGCTTCCCGTGTGATCTCCTCAACTTGTTGATTCCTCCAAAGTACTTTTACCGATGCTATCTCTTTATTCCTTATCTTTTTAATTTGGCGATCAAGAATAGCAATAGGCATTTCTTCAAAAGTGAGATCTTTTGTAATTTGTACATCTTCCGTAGTAGTGATGTGCGATGGATCTCCGATGTACTTGCGAAGCATCGAAACATGAAATACAGGATGAACTGCTGAGAGCTCTTGAGGTAGCTCTAACTCATAAGCAACTTGTCCAAATCTTTGAATGATCTTATACGGACCTATGTATCGTGGACTTAACTTTCCTTTCTTGCCAAACCTCATCACTCCTTTCATTGGTGATACTTTCAAGAATACCCAATCATCGATAGAAAACTCAAGTCCTCTTCTTCTAACATCCGCATAAGATTTGTGTCGACTTTGAGCTGTTGCAAGCCGTTGTTGGATCACTTTAACCTTCTCCATTGCTTGATAAACAAGATCCGGTCCAAATAAGACCGCATCACCTGCTTCAAACCATCCTATTGGCGATCTACACTTTCTTCCATACAATACTTCATATGGTGCCATTTTGATACTTGAATGATATCTATTATTGTAGGCAAACTCGATAAGAGGTAGGTGATCATCCCAGTTGCCTTTGAAATCTAATACACATGCTCGTAGCATGTCTTCAAGTGTCTGGATGGTACGTTCCGCTTGTCCGTCCGTTTGAGGATGAAAAGTCGTACTTAGATTTACTTGTGTCCCCAAACTCCTTTGAAAAGACTTCCAGAAATTCGCGGTAAATTGGGTTCCTCGATCGGATATAATGGAAATTGGAACTCCATGTAACCGAACGATCTCCTTAATATACAACTTCGCATACTCTTCCGCCGTATAAGTTGTCTTAACTGGTAGGAAGTGCGCAGATTTGGTAAGCCTATCAATGATCACCCATATGGAATCAAACTTCCGATATGTACGAGGCAAACCCGTGATGAAATCCATATTGATCTTGTCCCACTTCCAGACTGGAAGATCTATACATTGCATGTAACCACCGGGTTTCTGGTGTTCTACTTTGACTCTTTGACAATTCGGACATTCAGCTACAAATTCGGCAATATTCCTCTTCATGTCATTCCACCAATATATTGCTTTCAAATCTTGATACATCTTAGTCGACCCTGGATGGATGGAATACCTTGAACAGTGTGCTTCTGTCATAATTCTCTTTCTTAGCTCAACTACATCAGGTACACATAAACGATTCTGACACTGAAGCACTCCTTCTCGCGTAAGCTCAAATGCCTTTGTCGTGCCACTCTGCACATCCTCCTTAAGCTGCAATAAAATTGGATCTGCATACTGCTTCTCTTTCACTTCAGCTATCAATGAAGATTCCGCTGCATTACGTACAATAACCTCTTCATCTGGAGTTTCGAGAAGTCGAACTCCCAAATTAGCTAGTTGGTGAAGATCCTTAATAATCCCCTGCTTTTCTATAGATGCCATTTTAGACTTACGACTCAGTGCATCCGCTACCACATTCGCCTTCCCTGGATGATACAAGATATCAACATCATAATCTTTCAACAATTCAAGCCATCTCCGCTGCCTCAAGTTTAGATCTTTCTGACTGAAGATATATTGCAGGCTCTTATGATCGGTATATATGTCAACATGAACCCCATATAAGTAGTGGCGCCATATCTTCAAAGCAAATACAACTGCAGCTAGCTCAAGATCATGCGTGGGATAATTCCTCTCATGAGGTCGCAACTGTCTAGAGCCATAGGCTATTACTCTACCATGTTGCATTAGTACGCATCCTAAGCCAATTCTCGAAGCATCACAGTACACTGCATACCCTTTTGTGCCTTCAGGAAGTACCAATACCAGTGTAGAAGTCAACTTGCTCTTCAGATCCTGGAAACTCTTTTCACAGGCATCATTCCATTGAAACTTGGAGGCTTTATGCGTCAACTTAGTCAAAGGTACAGAAATAGAAGAAAAACCTTCAACAAACCTTTTATAATAACCTGCCAACCCAAGGAAACTACGAATCTCCGTAGGCGTCGTGGGTCTTGGCCAATTCTTCACAGCCTCAATCTTCTGAGTGTCAACTTTTATGCCTTCACTGGATACAATATGGCCCAAAAATGCCACTGACTTGAGCCAAAACTCACATTTAGAAAACTTCGCATACAGCTTACGATCACGAAGAATCTGCAACGCCTGCCTTAAGTGATTAACATGGTCCTCTTCTGATCTAGAGTAGACCAGAATATCATCTATGAAAACTATCACGAACACATCTAGAAACGGCTTAAACAGCCTATTCATCAGATCCATAAAAACTGCGGGTGCATTTGTCAGCCCAAATGACATAACCAGGAATTCATAATGACCATACCGTGTTCGGAAAGCTGTCTTGGGTATATCTTTATCCTTGACCCTCACTTGATGATAGCCTGATCTCAAGTCAATCTTGGAAAAACACTGGGCACCCTGCAACTGGTCAAATAAATCATCAATTCGGGGAAGGGGGTACTTATTCTTAATAGTCACCTTATTCAATTGCCGATAGTCAATACACATCCTCAGCGAACCATCTTTCTTACGCACAAACAATACTGGTGCTCCCCAAGGGGACATACTAGGCCTGATGAATCCCTTCTCTAGCAAGTCTTTCTGTTGCTCTTTCAATTCTCGCAACTCTGCTGGTGCCATTCTATAAGGAGGAATTGAGATTGGCTGTGTGTCTGACAACAAATCAATACCAAACTCCACTTCTCGTTCAGGAGGTAAACCTGGTAGTTCTTCAGGAAATACATCAGGAAATTCATTCACAACCGGAACGGTCTGAAAAGTTGGCGGCTCTGCCTCTACATCCCTTACTCTAACCAGATGGTATATGTACCCCTTGGAAATCATTTTTCTTGCCTTAAAGTAAGAAATAAATCTACCTCTCGGCGCGCCAACATTACCCTTCCATTCAAGGACTGCCTCATTTGGGAAATGGAAATATACCTTCTTAGAACGGCAATCTACTGTAGCATAACAAGACGCTAACCAATCCATGCCCATAATAACATCAAAATCTACCATTTCCAACTCAACAAGATCGGCCAAAGTATCACGACCACAAATATTCACAACACAATTTCGATAAACATTCCTAGCTATAAGAGATTCCCCCACTGGCGTTGATACTTCAAATGGCTTGGCTAATAATTCGGGTGTTCTTCCAAACCTTCCCGCAACCAAAGGAGTAGCATACGATAATGTAGAACCAGGATCAATTAAGGCATACACATCAAATGCAAAGATGGACAACGTACCTGTAACCACGTCTAGAGAAGCCTCTAAATTTTGCCGATCTGCTAGGGCATACACACGGTTCTGAGCTCCGCTAGCACTAGCTACTCCTCTATCACCTCTACCGTGACCCATAGGTTGTGCACCCCTACTCAAAGGAGGCACCGAAGATGACGCAACAGCTGATCCGGTAGGTCGTGTTATACTACCTGTGGTCCTGCGTGGGCAATCTCTAGCCATATGCCCTGGCTTACCGCACCAAAAGCAATTATTCGTCCCAAGCCGACATTCGCCAAAGTGAAATTTTCTACAAATGGGGCACGGGTGTCGTGGAGGTCTCAATTGACTCATACTCCCTTGCCCTTGATACCCCACTGTTCGCGAACTCTGATTTTCACTGCTTTGCCCGAACTGATTACCTCTGAACCTTTGAAATTGTGGTGGAGCACTAATTGCAGGATAAGAAGATAACGGGCTAGGCAATCTATGAGAGAACGAAGGCCTAAAACCTCCCTGAGATGCCACAAACTGCCCTATAGCTCTGGGCCGCTTAGAATATCCTTTTTCTGATTCCTGGGTTCTTCTTCTTTGCCTCTGCTCTTCCATCTTCTGAGCGAAAGCTTGTATCCTCGCTATATCCATGTCCTTGTTCAAAGCAGCAATGGTACAATCTCTAACCAAGTATGGTTCCAATCTATTCACATAGTGATGAACTCTGTCGTCCATAGTAGCTACCACATTAGAAGCATATCGAGACAAGGAGTTAAATCGAAGACTATACTCTCTTACACTCATATTACCCTGACGAAGATTCAAGAATTAATCTGCACGGGCCTGACGAGTCTCAAATGGAAGATAATGATCAATAAATGCATTTTTGAACTCTCCCCACGTAGTTGGAGGTGCATCAATACCCCTAGATCGTTTCCAATCCTCGTACCACAATATAGCCTCTCCTTTCAGTCTATATGCTGCTAGCTCAACCATCTCTTTACCGGATACGTGCATAACATCTAGAACCCTTTGGGTTTGATCGACAAAGTCCTGCGGGTCTTCATTAATATCTGATCCGGTAAAAGTAGGAGGATCCAGTTTCAGAAAATCCTGAGTTCGAAGGCTAGCTGCTCTATCCATACCACTAGAACCCGTGGTAGGAATAGCTTGCCCTTGAACTTGACCGGCAACTATACGCGTCAGAAGTTGTACTGCATCCCTCAAATCTCGATCAACAGCATTAATAGACGGCCCTTCCGGAGGAGAAGAAGCGCCTGATATATGCTCAGCTTGAGACTCACTTTGTTCAACTTGTGCCGGTGGTGACTTACTAGTACCTTCTCCGGCCACTGTATCTACTCGCTTCCACTTATTCTTTCTCCTTGTAACCGGCATCGTCACTATAATAAATAAAAAAGAAACAATTGGATTAAGCGATTGATTATGACTTTATCTCTAATATGGGATCTATTGCACGATCTAAGAAATGAAGAGTGGAAACAATCCCTAAATGTCCAATAGCCTCCTGTTTATAGATGTGGTGCACAACACACCGATAAACGAGATTCTACGTAGACACGGCTTTGTAGACTCACTAGGACGAACTTCTCTGATACCACTTCTGTCACACCCCAAATCCCATTGGAGCAGACTAGCACCCGTAGCCGAGGAGGCCCGGGAGAACCCGTTCATAACCTATACTTTCACATTCACATTACTTATGAAAATTAGAAATTTGGGCAGCACTTCATTGTAAATAGAAGAAAACAGTACCTGTATCAGCCCAGCAGACACGCATATATATATATATAAACAGTAATTGGCCGTCAGAGCCATCACGTCTATCAACCAAACACTCCTATGGCTGTACAATATGTCTACAAAAGCCTCTACATAGATACACAACTGAGTTGGGGTCGGGACAAACTCCCGCCCATAAAAGACTTTTATGCAAATACCAAAAGTACATATAGAGACGACTTGGGATGCCCCGAAACAACTGGAGCTCACCACTAACAACAGAACGTCCTGGCTCTTACTGCGGAGGTGTACGACCTGAAGTACCTGTTCCTGCAGGCATGAATGCAGGTCCCCCGTGAGGGACGTCAGTACGGAAATATGTACTGAGTATGTAAGGCAGTGAGTATCAAGATGATATACAAAAGGTCAACAGAAACCAGATACGAGTGAATAAACAGTATGAGTAGACCACACTTAAAAGAACTGATGGGATACCTGCACATTACTTGCATATCATTACTTCCCGTAATCCTTATCAATACATAACATATGTCATACAATGGCCAACTGATCAGTGGTACTAATACAATACATCAGGGACCACCCCTGGAATAGCATATATAGATAATCTTTATAATATGATGGCCAACTGATCAGCGGTACTAATACAATACATCAAATCATCAATTTAAAATATAGACATTCCATTTCATAATTCAATTAATCTTTGAGATTGGTTACTTTGTGGTCACACTTTATGGAACTTGAAACCATGATACCTCAATAGGAAAAACATGTAAATAGGTAATCAATATCATTAAGATGAAGTAGAGAATCATGGATACCTCATTAAACCATTTCGGAGTCAACAATAGTAAATGGACGTTTTTAACTAGCCAGACATCTTAAAAGTGAAAACAAGTTCAATAGTTAGTGTCGAAGATCATATGATGTTATTATGTGTCATGTGTCGTAGGACAATGTTGGAAGCTTACTTGAGAGTGCCATGGGTCATTATTCATGCCAAAGAATAGATAGAGTATGTCTTACATACCTTGATATAACCACTTCAATACAAGTGACTTCCCGTACTCTTCGAACACTTATCTACAATAAGTCATTTGTGGTAAACTAGTATTAGCAACCAAACCTTACCATTTAGGTATTAACTTCACCAAATAATGTCTAGGAAGTAATCCTTTAGCTCATCAATAGGAGTACTACATACATCCTCTTATACTCTTATTACATTCACATATCATGCATTTTCATGAAATATCCCTCAACATCACTCTTAGCCTTTATTTCCCTTCTTAATCACCATCCAATACCAACATGATAACTAGGCATACATAACCACTAATATAATGTTATATCACCACAATTAATCCTCCATAATCCAATACAGCAACTTTCATAATTTACTACTAACAATTTATACACAACAATTCATAACTATGTTTCTAGTTATCTTCCAACATAAAGACAATACTCATAATCCTTTATAAATACTTATTCATGGATAACAATCAAGAATAAACAATATTCATACCTTAACAATGAACTCTTGTATTTAGAATCCTCCTTACATAACCATGGGGTGCTTCTCGAAGCTTTCGAGATGGTGAACACAACTACGGAACCAATTTGAATTTTCTGCGGTTGAATCACAAAATATTTGAGGTTGAAATTGGCTAGGGTTTCACCTCTCTTAATAATTTGGATAATTTCTGGGATAAATGAGGCTAAGTGCAGGTTTTTAAGACCAATTTTCGTCCAAAGGTAATAGAAAATGACCATTGTGCCCTCAAAATTTAAATAAATCCCGAATCTGTCCCCAGTGGACAGTTTTGACAGGCTGAAGTAAATCGATCATAACTCTTTGCTCCGATATCGGATTTGGGTGAAATTGGTATCATTGTAAAGATAATTAAAAGGGCTATCATTTCATATAAATTAGGCCACCCAGTTCGTCCTGTACAAGGAGTTATGATCGTTTGAAGTTGACCCTAAAAATCTATTTTGAGAGGCTGAAGTAAAACGCGTATAACTCCTTACGTAGATGTTGGATTTGGATGTAACCAATTGCATTAGAAAGAAGACTCAAAGATCTTTATATTGATATATGGTAGCTTACCCAGTTCATTATATTGAGGAAGTTATGATCGTTCAAAGTTGACCCAAAAACTGGCAGGCCTCAGTATTTTCCTGCTAGTTTACTGTTCACAAAAATCTGTTTTGAGAGGCTGAAGTAAAACGAGTATAACTCCTTACTCAGATGTTGGATTTGAATGAAACCAATTTCATTAGAAAGAATACTCTCGGAGCTTTTCGTCTATATATAGCAGCCCACACAGTTCCGTTTGCACAAGGAGTTATGATCGTCTCAAGTTGGTGTGCCTAGTTGCAGAAATTTTCCTGCAGAATCACTGTTCACAGGCTTCCCGGCCACCGTTTTGAAATTTCGAACGTGCTCGCTTATATGAAATACTCCTCTGTTTTGGGCAAACTTTATATCGTTGGAAAGCTTATTCCAATACCTACTCATACAACTATTGACGGGATACTTCCGAACACCATAAACTTAATTTAACCCATACGCAAGTCTTTAGGACTCCATATAATCGCGATAAGTGTACGAAAAAAAATTTACGGGGTGTTACACAATTGAGAGACGCTTTCCTAGAAAGATTCTTTCCTCCATCCAAAAGAGCACAATTGAGAGATGAAATCAGCAACTTTCGCCAGCTTCCAACTGAAGCCCTTCATGAAACATGGGAAAGGTTCAAGATGAAGCTAATGAGGTGCCCAAACCATCACATGACTAATGTTCACCTAATGGAGATACTATACAGAGCCTTGAATTCAATAACTAAACCAGTGGTGGATAATGCGGCTGCAGGATCATTTATGGACCTCACCTTTGGTCAGGCAAGCAATATGCTAGACCGTATAACGAAGCAAAGTAGATCTTGGCATACCCGGGATTCTGAGGTAACAAGCCCCACTTTATCTATTGGCATGACTGTAGAACAAAGGAGAAGAGAAAAGAACGTGATCAAGATATGGCGCACATGAAAACACAAGTGGATCTTCTTACAAAGCATCTATTATCAGGGAAGACCAAAAAAGTCAAAGCTATCGCGTCAAAAGAAAGAGACGAATCTGATTCGAAAGAAGAGGCCAACTACTTAAACAATCAGGGGGGTTTTTGAGGTAATACCCAAGGAAACCAAGGTCGGAACTATTATGATAAATCTGGAAACAAGGACCAAGGTAGTTGGAAGAACAAGAATGAAAAGAGTGGTTTGTACATTCCCCCAGGAAGACGTGACACCACCACATCTAGTTCTGGAAATATGGAAGAGATGATGGCTAAACTATTGAAAGGAGTGGAAGCAATGAGCGCTGGAGTAACGGAGGTAATAAATGATTTGTCCTCTATGAAGTAATTAGTTGATTCTCATTCCACTTCAATCAAGCAAATAGAACAGCAATTGAGCCAACTTTTAGCAGCACTCAATCAAAGAAAGGCTGGCACTTTACCTAGCGACACTGTGCAAAACCCAAGGAAAGATGGGTCATGCATGGCTGTTACTACCCGAAGTGGTAAGGTGCTGGAAACTTCATCAAAAGGCAAGAAACTAGTTGATGAAGTAGCG
This sequence comes from Capsicum baccatum var. pendulum, assembly GCA_030864225.1. Lineage (NCBI taxonomy): Eukaryota > Viridiplantae > Streptophyta > Magnoliopsida > Solanales > Solanaceae > Capsicum > Capsicum baccatum. The sequence goes on along the minus strand of CM061552.1, from coordinate 48,944,398 downwards.
GACATTGATAATGAGGTGAAAGGAGAAGATTCTACAGAAACCACCCACGACGTCCATGACGTCACACCGAGTATGTTGCAGCCTGAAAAAGCTGAAAAGCTAAAGCAAGAGGAGAAGAAAGCCCTGGAGAAAACAATTCCTTATCCACTACCACCTTTTCCTCAAAGATTGAAGAAGGTGGCGGATGATACAAAGTTCAGAAAATTCATGACTATGCTAAAGAAGCTGACCATTAATGTTCCATTGGTAGAGGCACTTGAAAAAATGCCTGGGTATGCGAAATTTATGAAGGATCTTTTGACAAAGAAGCGGGCAGCCAGCTATGAGTTGAAAGATGACGTTCATCACTGCAGCGCAATCGCTACCCGATCACTAGTTCAGAAGAAGGCTGACCCCGGTGCTTTCACTATTTCTTGCACCGTTGGATCTTTGAATTTTTCCAAGGCTTTATGCGATTTAGGAGCCAGCATCAATCTGATGCGATTATCGATCTATAAAATGTTGGGGTTAGGTGATCCTACTCCAACCAATATGAGGCTCATAATGGCGGATAGGTCGGTAAAACGACCTGTTGGTATTCTATGTGATGTATTGGTAAAGGTTTCTTCATTCATCTTTTAGGCAGACTTTGTTATTTTGGATCGCGAGGCAGACTCAGAAGTTCCCATAATCTTGGGGTGCCCTTTTCTTGCTACAGGAAGTGTGCTCATTGATTTGAGAGCTAACGAGCTTTCGTTCTGAATAAATGATGAAGTAGTCCGCTTTGACGCTTGCAAATCAATGGAGAAACTCAAAGAGCTGAATGTATTCTCGGTGGCTGATGTTTACTTTGATGATGAAGAATTACTTGAAGAGGAACAAATTATTGATGACCCATTGGCGACTGTGCTCATGAATAGAGAAAGTAAGGATGCTGAAAATTACAAAGAAGCTATTTGTACTCTATTAGGATTAGGGACATATCGCCATGCTCCCAAGAAGCTGGACCTTGATCTCAAAAATCGACCCACACCACCAGCAAAGCCATGTATTGAAGAGCCACCTACGTTAGAATTGAAGGAGCTGCCTAGTCATTTAAAGTATGCATTCTTAGGAAGCGGAAACACACTTCCAGTCATTGTGGCAGAAGATTTGGGTGAGCAACAAGTTGCAACTCTCACTGCTATTCTACAGAAGTATATTAGAGCCATTGGTTGGACCATTGCAGATATTATTGGTATTCCACCTGGGATTTGTACACACAAGATTCAGCTTGAATAAAAGTGCACACCCACTATTGAGCATCAAAGGCGTATCAATCCACCTATGCAAGAAGTTGTCAAGAAAGAAATTATCAAGTGGTTAGACGTAGGAGTTGTGTATCCAATCTCTGACAGTACATGGGTAAGCCCGGTACAATGTGTTCCCAAGAAAGGAGGCATGACGATAGTCGCGAATGAAAAGAATAAGCTTATTCCACTCAGACCCATCATCGGATGGAGAGTATGCATGGACTACCGAAAGATGAATTCATGGACTCTTAAAGATCACTTTCCAATGTCATTTATGGACCAAATGTTAGATCGATTAGCAGGGAAATGATGGTTTTGTTTCTTAGATGGTTATTCAGGCTATAATCAGATTTGTATTGCCCCTGAAGACCAAGAAAAAACAACGTTCACATGTCCATATGGCACGTTTGCCTTCAAACGTATGCCATTCGGGCTATGTAATGCACCAGCCACCTTTCGGCGTTGTATGATGTCCATTTTTTCTGATATAGTTAAAGATACTTTGGAGGTATTCATGGACGACTTTTCAGTTATTGGGGAGACATTTGAAGCGTGCTTAGGAAACCTAAGTATGGCGTTGCAAAGATGTGTAGAATTCAACCTAGTGCTGAATTGGGAGAAGTGCCACTTTATAGTTAAAGAAGGTATCGTTCTTGGGCATAAAATCTCCGAAAGAGGAATTGAGGTTGATCGAGCAAAAATTTAAGTTATTGAGAAGCTACCACCTCCAATTTCTGTGAAAGGAGTTCATAGTTTTCTCGGTCATGCAGGTTTCTATCGGCGGTTCATCAAAGACTTCTCCAAAATTGCTAGTCCATTGTGCAAACTCTTGGAGAAAGATGCAAAGTTTGACTTCAATGAAGATTGTTTGAAGGCATTCAAATGCCTCAAAGGAAAACTAATTGAAGCTCCTATCATGGTAGCACCAGATTGGTCTTTACCGTTCGAAGTCATGTGTGATGCTAGTGGGGTAGCCGTTGGCGCTGTACTTGGCCAGAGCAAGGAGAAATTATTTCATCCTATCTACTATGCTAGCAAGGTCCTAAACGAAGCCCAAAAGAACTATATTGTCACAGAACAAGAGCTCCTAGCAGTTGTGTATGTGTTTGAGAAGTTCCATGCTTATTTGTTGGGAACTAAAGTGATCGTTCATACAGACCATGCAACTCTAAGATATTTAATGACAAAGAAGGATGCAAAACCAAGATTAATTCGATGGGTGTTGCTGCTGCAAGAATTTGATTTCGAAGTTAAAGATAGAAGAGGTTGCGAGAACCAAGTGGCTGATCATCTATCTAGACTCGAGAACGAGCATATAGCGCAGCCTAAAATTGAGATTGATGATGCATTCCCTGACGAGGAAATCTTAGCCACGATAATGGAAGAATTACCATGGTATGCTGACTTTGCGAATTTTATGGTGAGTAATGTGATACCTACAAACTTATCTTACCATCAAAAGACGAAGTTTATGCATGATGTAAAACACTACTTTTGGGATAAGCAATATTTGTTTCGATGATGCGCGGATGGTGTTATCGAACGATGTATATCCCATGTAGAGGTGCCTAATATATTGGAAGCATGTCACACTTACCAAGTTGGGGAACATCACGCAGGTAATCGGACAGCAAGAAAGGTATTGCAAGATGGGGGACATCACGCAGGTAATCGATATTTAGAGATGCCAACGACTTTGTGAGAAGATGCGACCAATGTCAGCGACAAGGTGCTATTTCGAAACACCATGAGATGCCCATATCGAAAATACTTGAAGTAGAGCTCTTTGACATATGGGGTATTGATTTCATGGGTCCATTCGTAAATTCGTTTGGAATGAAATACATCCTAGTTGTTGTAGATTATGTCTCGAAATGGGTTAAAGCAGTAGCGTTGGCCGACAATGAGGGAAAGCATGTTGTAGCATTCTTAAAAAGAAATATCTTCTCTCGCTTTGGAGTACCACGTACTATCATAAGCGATGGAGGATCTCACTTTTGCAACAAGCTATTCAAATCCGTGTTGGCAAAATATGGTGTCAAGAAACATAAGGTAGCCACGCCTTATCACCCATAAACTAGCGAACAGGTAGAGGTTTCCAATCGAGAGATCAAGCAAATCCTTTCAAAGACGGTAAATGCTAATAGGAAATATTGGTCTCGGAAGTTGGACGATGCACTATGGGCTTATAGGACTGCATTCAAAACGCCAATTATCATGTCCCCATACCAACTAGTTTATGGGAAGGCTTGTCACTTACCCATTGAGCTCGAGCATAAAGCATTATGGGCGTTGAAGCAATTGAATTTGAATTGGGACGATGCAATGAATCTGAGATTGGAGCAACTGAACAAGATTGATGAATTCCGTCTACATGCTTATGAAAGATCGGATCTCTACAAGGAGCGGATGAAAAAGTATCATGATCAGCGGATTGTTCGATGAAACTTTCAACAGAATGCTATGGTACTTCTCTTCAATTCCAGACTGAAGTTATTCCCAGGTAAGTTAAAGTCCAAGTGGTCTGGTCCGTACAAAGTTAACCAAGTCAACTCGTCTGGAGTAGTTGAGTTGGAAGACAATAATGGTGTTGTCTTCAAGGTGAATGGTCAACGAGTTAAACCTTATATCGGTCCTCTTCATTCGATAAATTATATGGCCATCACTTATCTCGATGAAGTCTAAGCACTCAAGGTAACCATGTCGTTCCGCGATAATAAATTAAGCGCTAGATGGGAGGCAACCCATCGTTTATCGTTTTTTATTTTTTTTTCTTTGTTCTATTACGTGTTTGCTTTTGATAATTAAAAATCCAAAAATAAGAGTCATGCCACGACCAAAACTAAGGCGTTGATGGGAAGCAACCCATCGTTCTAATCGTTTTTATTGGTTTTGAGAAAATGTAGGTGCAAGAGGTATAAAATGAGGAGATTGGTTTCAAATTTTGATTTTGAAGTTTGCATGTTAGAGGTGGTAAGTTAGGAATGAAAAAGCAAAAGGCTATGGATTGAGCATTGCTCATGAAAATATAGGCATCAAACAAGGCTAGGCCTAGGTGAAACTAGGCCACGAACAAGGCAAGGCCTATACTATGGCCTAAGCTCTCAGAATCTAGTGTGTCATAGGCGCCGCCCATGCCCAAGTATGCCATAGCATAGGCGCCACCTATGCCAATGCCTTTTGTCTCTGAATCTCATATGCCATGCAAAAGGCGCCGCCTATTCCTAAGAATGAGATGGCATAGGCGCCGCCTCTGCTCAACAATGCTATGCAAAAGGCGCTGCCTATTCGTAGCATAGGCAAAGCAAAAGGTGCCGCATATGGTCACTTCTTGTCTCCAAAACCGATTTTAAATGGGTCAAAACCCAACCCAACCTTGTCCTATAAATAAGAGACTTAGTCTTGAACCAAAATCACATTGGAAACCTAGCATAAGCGCCGCCTATAGTCTCCAAATCCTGTCAAAATTTTCCTTTTGCTCTTTTACTTTGCAAGAACATCATCCAAAGGCATCAACCAAGTAAGTACTTCTTTGTTCTTTATTTATATTCCATACGTACTACGTTACTATGTCTATTATGAATTGTTAAATCTTGAAGTAGTATTGGTGATGTGAATGTGCTTGAATTGTTGTGATACAACCAAGTGAGTGAACGTATACGTAAGGATGATCTTAACTTGTTCCCAACTTGAATTTGATTTTGGTGCATTGTCATATTTTGCGGAACTGATATGGTCACAAAAATTGCATAATCTTGTCTCTTGAATACTTACATGTTGGAATGACTTATTCATCGGATTAAGAACTATAGTTGCCTACCGACATAGGAGGTTGTGATTATTTGATACTATACCTTGATTCAATCTCTATGTAGTAGTTTTGATATCTCACATATGCAAGTATTACCAAGATTACAAGAAGTATGACTGCACTGATTTTATTGTTGGAATATAGCACCTAAAACGTATGTCAATAAAGTCTGAGTAATCGACCAATTTCACTTCACTAGTCTGTACCAACAAACTAAGTGTGGGGTGGTGCCCCTTCTGCTTGTTTATAGATTGTATCCATCGAGATGATGCTAATATGAACATTGTTTTAATCTCAGGTACAATGGCACCCAAAGCAAGACAAGGCAAAGATAAGGCTACCACTTCACAAAAAGGCAAGAAAAGAGGCCGAAAAGGGCAAGGATAATCATCCTCGATGCAATTACCACGCCGCAAGTTCGGATTAAAATGGGTTCTTGAAGAGGAAGCAAAGGAATGTTTTAGGAACAACAAAGAAAGAAAATATGTTCATGTGGACTTGATAAATAAGGAAAGCCTAGCAAAGAAGGAACCACGCATGTTGGCCAAGATCATGGCGTTACATCTTGATTTCATCTTTCGAGACATGGGAGAATGCAATCTCGATTTAACAAGAGAATTCTATGCCAACTGGTCACCGAAAACCACAGGAAACGAGGTCAAGATTCGGGGCCAAGTTTTACAACTCAATGCGGATTTCTTCAACTCTTTTCTTGGCTTGCCTGCTGTTGATCCATCACCATTCAAGGAGTTGTACAGTTGACCTCCATATAGAGACATTCGACACACACTCTGTGGAACAAGATCCAAGGCACGATGGAGCAGACACAAAGACACCGGTCGACACAACACCTTCCCATATGCTCCTTTAAATAGGGAAGCAAGGATATGGTTGCGTATAGTCAACTCTTGCCTCATTCCAGGGATGGAATACACAAAAATAACAAGAGATAGAGTGTGTTTGGTATATGCATTGATGACGAATGTCCCTATCAACATTGGGGCAATCATTCGATCTACAATGCGGAAGGCTAGGCTACACAAGCGGTCTCATTTCAGCTTCGGCAATCTGTTGACTGCAATCTTGAGGAAGGAAGACATCGAAGAGGAACCAGCTGATCATAAACTCCCACACAACCCGAAGAAGGTTGACCTCACAAAGGTCAAAGATGTTGAATCAACACATGGCATCAACCTTACTACGGCAGAGAGACATGCTCGGGATGAGAGTTTCTTTCGCCATCTTTATGGCATGACTCGGTTTACAATGATGAGCGGGGGTCGTATTCCAACTGCTGTAGAGCTCTAATAGCTGGATCATGACTATCCAATGAATGTTCATGCAAGGGGGATGTGTGGAGTAGGTATATATTTTGAGGAACATCTTGATGATGATGTGCCAACCGATGATGAGCGACGAATGCCAGACTCCAACGTGGAGGAGAATTCTGATGACAACGACTCCTATGATGATTCCGACGAAGGGGGTATGACCCCCGACATAGAGGAGGAGTCCGACTGACCAGGTTCTTCGTATTTATTTTCCACTGAGGGCAGTGTGTCCCGTCTAAGTGTGGGGTGGTGGTATTTGCATGCTATAATCCTTTATCCGCATTTGCATTTATGTTTGTTTGCTTAGCCTAGTTTTTTTGCTTAGCCTAGTTTTTTTCGTTTTTGCATTTATGTTTGTTTGCTTAGCTAGTTTGCTTGCTTAGCCTAGTTTTTTTGCTTAGCCTAGTTTTTTTCGTTTTCGTTTTTTTAGTAGTTAAATTTTCTTTACTTAACTTCGCATAAAATTATTCTAATAGGCAGCATGAGATTATAACAAGAGTTTGTGCTAAAATCATGACTATTGATACGTTTAGGCTCTAATTGTGACTCACTAGGTGATATTGTGTGGTTTAATTCCTTCATCTGTTGGCAAGAGTCTATACTACTCCCAATAAAGTCGACCATGTGCCTTGTGTGTGTGAGGATATAGTATATTCTATGTTTGTGGCTGATGCTAGAACTTGCCTGGTATGTATGTAAAGCAAAATAAAGAGTGCGAGTTTAGGAGATGATTTAGGCATTTCTTTGGCAACCTATGATTGTTTACCTTCTTTTTACCTACCCGTGGACATTATCCTAGTCAACCCCTTTGAGCCTTTAGCGTAATTTCTTTGACAGCCTCATATGTAAGCCTAATTCATTTTTTTAAGACCATAATTTGATCCAAATTCCTAAGTGCTTTAAAGTGTAAAGTCATGTGCAAAATAAAAGGAAATTGGGTGAGTATGATGCCTTAGAATGTATTGGTGCTTGAATTTGTTATGAAAAAGAATTGCTATCATAAGAGGTGTGTTATGAAAAGAAAAAGAAAAAGAAAACTAAAAAGTTAGTCATGTTTAAAAATTGAAAAAACAAAAGAGGTGAGAAAGGGTGGTAGAGAAAGGTTGTTTGATAGAAAGCATAAATGGCATAATGTGATGTATTAAAGCGCCTAGGAACATAGTTACTATTTCTGGCCAAAATAGTCCTACCCGTCCCTTATCCTACATTACAACCTGTAGAAGACCTATTTGATCCTAATCTTAGCATTCTGACATTTAGTGGAGCATTACACTAAGGGCAAGCCTATGGTCATCAGTTGCAGCATATGAATTCTTTGCGAGAGCGAGAGCAAGGATACCCTTCTACCCATGTTTCGACAAATATACTATGCTTGTGAGTGATTATGGGTAATATATTGTGAGGCACACATGGTTGATAAGTTTTGGGTAGTCGTGTATGATTCTTTATGCCTTAACTTTTGAACATGAGTTGACCACCATCACGAGTCTATGCTAGAGGTTAAATTGTTTCTACTAATGATCAGAAAACTACTCTTTGTTGATAATTGTTATGTTTGCCTTGATGAATATTTTGTGTTGTTACTGTGAAACCCTAAGTTGATGTTTAGATGGAAATGATAGTTGTTCGAGGATGAACAAAGCTTTAAGTGTGGGGTGTTGATGATAGGCGAATTTACACGCCTATAGTCCTATATTTTACCCATATTTTAGCCAAGTTTTGAGGACAAATTACATAATTTATGCACTTTTAGTCCTTTTTCCTATAAGTGAGCTAACAAACGTGATTAGCAAGTTTTCAGATACAAATGATGCAGATTTCACCATTTTATGGATAACTTGACGCCAAAGAAAGCTTCACGAAAGAAGGAAGGGAAAGCTTGGACGCCAAGGACCAAAAGTAAAGCATGGAAAACCTGTCCCGGGCAAAAACAGCATTTCTGAAGACTTTGGGGACCAGAAGTAACCTATTAGGATTAGGATAATGATACATTAACCTAGTAGGATTGGGTTAAGTAATGCATTAGCTTAGTAGGAATAGGATATGGGTATTAGAAATACCCTATTCTGCTAGAGATTTTTATTCATTCCTCTATTATTCTAGTTCCAAATTCTCTTTCTAATACATTCTACTTCTAACAATTCTTCTACTTTCAATTCTTAATTTCCGCAACAAGAGAAACGTTACTCAAACAAGGGATTCACGCCATTCTTACCCTTATACCTAACGTGACATCTTTATTATGGTACAATAATAATATCTATTGTGATTTCCTTTGCACTCATGAGTAGCTAAACTTCTCTGTTGGGGTTATGGAAGCCTTATGAGATACTATCTAAGGCTATGAGTTTGTGAATTCGTGACACGTGTGCTGCTTATATCATTATTCTCTTCATCTTAATGCTAATTTTTGTGGCTGCAGACGCATAGAATACGCAAGTATAGCATTAACTTATTCGAAAGAAAAGTTATATGTCTGGAAAAGAGATAATGTCAAGGTAATAGGGTGCCATCCCCTATTAAAAAGTTAGTGCCGTAACTGGATTAACCTCTTGGAGAATTTGTACCGTTAGATACGCTTTAAGCTCGAAAGATTTAAAGTGAAATAGTCCATATTGATGTCGAAAGACGCTTGGATTTACCATCGAATACAATTCTCTATAAGCACCTATATGTCTGAATTCCACATAACTCATAGCCAATAGAGGCGTAAAACTCATAAGGTGGACATAACCCCAACTTCTAAATTCTCATTGTTTTACATCTTACCAAATATTCTTTCTTTTTACTCTTTATTTTCTGTTTTTACTTCATTACTTTGGTTACATTACTTGCACGACAAAACTCTCCCCTTTTTACGACACTTGCACTAAAAGTCTAGTAATCTTTGCTTACTTGTTGACCAAGCTATTCCCTGTGGGATCGATACCCAACCCAGTTGGGTTATATATTTGACAACGACCACTTTACACTCCTACGAGAGCTGTAGATTGAGCGTTATCAGGGTCAGCACAAATGTACTGGCACGTGAAGCATTCCAAAATAAAGTATTTGAACATATGTATAATAGATGAGAGCAATTTTCATCAACACATCACGTATAAAATAGCTTCTGAAAACACATGCACACTTTCTGAAAACATATAACCTATGTGTAACTTTCAAATTTTGATCTGTGTATTACTTCTGAGTTAGGTGGTATCCCCTACAAGTCTGATATTCCACGGGCGATATGGAATCCGCCATTGACTCAGGGGGGAAGCCTCCAACCCGAGTATGCCGCAAGGTTTGGAGTTCCTGAATCTAATACGTCACACGACACTTAAGTCAGCGTATAATAATATATTCGGGTCGGCAAACCACGGTTTTATGAAATGAGTTGCTTGAACTCAAGCCCTCTTCAGGGAACCACCTAACATCTTTGTATGCCCATTTTTAACCTTTTTTGTACATGCAACATTCTGAATGTCTAAAATCATGATAGTCTAAAATATCTATTAGTCTAAGTCTGATATGACATTGGTCTGAATTGGTATCGTCATACCAAGACTTGCAAGTCATGATTTTTGAGACATAATACATTAATCTAAATCTTTCATTTAAAGCATAATTTAGACCACCAAAAACATGCAACTGATATAGAAGATTTCGTGTTTTGAAACTCAAGTCAAAATCGTGTAAAAACTTCATCAACATATGTTGGTCTAGTGCCTTTAGTAAATCCATGCACTCTTTCATTACATGAATTATGAACATTAATCATTCATGCTAGATTCCCTCTTTAGTGATTTAAAACCACCTTTAAATCATCACAAGAGTTCAATCATTTCATATAGTTCTTTTTAAGGATGCATTGCAAAACAATTGATATGCTATGAGAAATCTGAAAAATTTATAATAGGAGGGAATTCACCAAAAATCATGCTCTCAACAAGAATTCATTCTTAAATACATGGTTTCATACATTCATATTCTCAAATCACTTTGGGAAAGGTCAAAAGACTAAAACAATGATGTTAAAACATTTAATACATGAATATATACATAGATTCAAAAACCCCATTCTAAAACATGATTTTTCTATGTCCATGAGAATTTAGGAAAACCTCGCATACCTCTATTCAAGAAATTGAGGGATGATCCTTGAAGCCTACAATATGGGGATTCCAAATCTCTAATTATCTTCCAAAACCCACAGTTGTATCTTGAGTTATTTGAGATTTTTGTTTTAAACCCTAAGGGGTGTTCTTGAGAGAAAAGTTGAAAAAAGGATAATATTTTGATGAATTGGTCGCTCAATCTGGTGTTATAGATGAAATTTGAGTAAGGTGAAATGACTAAAATGCCCCTAAGAAAACAAAGTCGAAACTATCCCTCAGTTGACAAACTGATAGGCTGAAGTAAAACGGGTATAACTCCTTACTCAGATGATGGATTTGGATGAAACCAGTTGCATTGGAAATAAAACTCAAAGAGCTTTAATTTGATAGGTAGAATCTCTCCCAGTACATTATATTCAAAGAGTTATGATCGTTTGAAGTTGACCCTGAAATGCTGAAAACTGGGCAACAGGCTATGTGTTTTGCTACTGTTTTAAAATCCAAACGCAACCTTATGCGTTCCGAAAAATTCTGAAACTTATCCGAGATGTACTATGAGTTTGTCCAATCATAACGCAACTTGAAAATCTAAAAATAGTGGTCGGAAAGGTTGAAAAGTTGTATCTCAAATATTGCCAGGTAAAATGACTCTAAGTTACACTTAGAAAATTTTTCCAAGTTTTTAAGTCTAAGAGCACTCTATTAAAGGCTAATCCATGCACAACTTTTACGGGGTGTTTAAAGTTATCACAAGAACAAAAAGATGAACAACAAGGTGCTAGTGAATCGAAATAGGCCACACACGGCTTCACTAGTCTCCAAGATTTCGTTTAGAACAAGAGAAAGAAGTTGACAATAAGAACAACAAGTTCAACAATGCTAGTGAACCGAAAAGAGCCCCACACGGCTTCACTAGTCTTCAAAATTCAACAATAATACAATGATATCAAGAGAGATGGATATATAGTTTGACATACAATATTCAAGTATCTAAGAACCCTAACAACTTGTAAGGACCCTAATATTAATGATGTTAACACCAAACTCTTACTTGGACCAAGAGAAACTCATGAACCTCAAGACCTAAGTTTCTAGCCAAAATACAACCCAAGTGTCACTCCACTTGTGAGTTTCGGTTTTGGACCTCTCAATGGAAGAGAGTAGTTAAAAAATATTACAAGTTTTTTTTCTCAAAATATCATGAATGAACTAACTCCAAATAACCCTAATACTATCTATTTACACCACAAAGTAAGAGAACAATGACCATCCTACCCTTGCCAAGGGGTGGCCTTGGAGTGTTAGTTTATTACACTTCAAGACTCCTCTTCATACTTAAAAACATTTAAACCATTAGATGGATCAAGTACCAACTCACACACGGTTATTTACATGTACATAGCTTGGAGTTTTTGTAACTCTCAAGCTTGGCTACGTGTGAATGGCCGTGAACTTGTTGGAAAGCTTGGTGCACCCGTATCAAGCCATGCATTGCAAGTGTTTGATGAAATGTCTCAAAGAATGACTTTTGAATATTGACAACATGTCCTGTCCTCAAAGTTTTAGTATGATCTTGTTGTTAATGATATCGAGTCCTGGGGGTTATGAATACCCTAAAACTTAGTTATTTACAGAATTTCAGTAGTTACAGAATAGTTCAGATAAACCATGAGCATAGTTGATTTCTCAGTTATTATTACAATAATGAACACTATCAGAATTCATAATCAGTTAAACTTAGTTTAGTCTAATAATTCAGCTTCTTTTAGTTGGGAGTAAACCTTAGCACTGAGTGAACATAGGGATCGTATATCCCCCGTCAGTAGGCATGAGATACCCATCTCCTTCATCAGTAGGCATGAGACGTTAGTGTTAGTAACAGTCCCTAAGTTCTAGACCTACGGTGCCACCATAGATTTAAGGGGTCCCCTATCAGATAGGCATGACACCCTCATTCTTCGGGACTTCAGATTAGTAGATCCATACAACCATAGTTAGTACCCATGGCACGATACTGACACCCTTCTAACTGGGTTACAGGTTGGACCCTGATAGTATATTAGGGTATGTCGGTTATAGCTAGCTCCCACGGTCTCAGTTCAGTATTCAGTATACTTTAATTCAGGTTTACATTGACCATAGCATATAACTATCAGTTATGTTATCAGATTTCAGTATTTTAGTTTACAGACTATTTTTAGAATCATGTTATATGCTTGGTCATGTATTCTCAGATTTTACAGCATTCACGCATTCATGTTAGTTATTCAGTTCTCTCATGCTATTCAGTAAGTATTATTCATGTACATAAGCCCATGCATATCATCCTAACCCCATCTAGCATACCAGTACATTCAAAGTACTGATCATATACTCAGTTCTTATGCTATGATATCTCATATCATAGGTTCGGATGCTCAGTTCCCTGATCGCACATAGACATACCAAATTATCAGTTGTAGCAGTAGTGAGTCCTCATACTTTGAGGACATAGTTATCCATCTTAAGTTACCTTATCAGTTTAGTATTTTCTATTCAGTCAGATTTAGTTGGGGGTTTGTCCCATCATCTCCACAGTTAGTCAGTAGAGGCTTGTAATACCTCGAAAAAATTTTTGTTGAAATTTTGTGCATAAACATGTTAGGTTCTATCTTCTAGAATGAATTATAAAGTTTTCCATGTGGAATGTCTTAGATTATGACCACCATTACGTAGAGTATCGAATAATATTTCCAACAATATGTGGATCATCAAAAATGGACACCCGAGCGACGAGTTATGAACATTCCAATCAAACCGTGAATAGTAGTGACCAGTAAAACGTGCAGGAAAAAGTACTGAGGGTTGGCGTATTTTTTCTCCTACTTTAAATGATCATAAATCCTTGTACATAATGATCTGGGTGATCTACTATATATCAAAGGAAAGCTCTGCGAGTCCTCTTTCTAATGAAATTTGTTTCATCCAATTTGTCTATCGGAGCAAAAGTTTATGGTCGATCTACTTCAGCCTATCAAAAGCAAATTTTAGGGTTAACTTCAAACGATCATAAATCTTCGTACACAATGATCTGGGTCATGTACGATATATCAATAGAAATATATGAGAGTATTATTTCTAATGAAATTGGTTTCATCCAATTTGGATATCGGAGTAAAACGTTATGGTTGATCTACTTCAGACTATCAAAACAGTCCACCAAAGGGCAGATTCGAGAATAATTTGATTTTTAGGGGTATTTTGGTCATTCCCCCACACCCAAAATCCATCCAAACCCTATATTAATGCCTATTAGAAGCATTATATGTTATATTTCATCAAATTCCCTCAAAAAAAAAACCCTAAACTCCTACATCCAACTTCAAGAACCTCCAAAGTTCACCATTAATTCTGCAAATTTATTCAAGATTCCAAGTTCCTAGTTCAAGAACTTCAAGAACCTCCAAAGTTCACCATTAATTCTGCAAATTCATTTAAGATTCTAAGTTCCTAGTACAAGAACTCCAAGAACCATCATTCAAAGGCACGATTAACATCTCAAAAATGAGTATTGATCTAAAGTTCATCATTCAAGGTATATGGGATTTTCAACAAGAACTCTCTTTCGTTCTTGTGCCCAAAAGTAATTTTCTTTACAAAGGCATGATTTTTATTTGACTTTTACGAATTTGAAGCATGAACCCATATCTTATGATGAATATTATAAAATCTTGATGTTTATGATTTTGAATGATGAATTTACATGTGTGGAGATATAAAGCATGAATCTTGAACGATATTTATCATGATTTTGATATTTGGGTCATGAATCCCCATTGGAAATTGTGCTTTTTTTGAGAAAGTGTGTGTTATAAGCACGTTGATGTTGAATATTTAAGATATTTTGAATGATTTGACCTTTTGGTCTTAATGGAGTTGTTTTTAACTCAAGTGTGAAATAAATCCACAACGTGGTTGATTTTGATAGATGGGAAGCATGATGGCTCCCAATGTATATTTATATATTACTGAAATTGTTTTATTGTGGATTTTCTTTGAAATGATCTGAGCTAAGTCAGGGATAAATCTTTAGCACCGAGTGGGAGGTATAAAGCAACCTTACTTTCTTAGAACTACGTGCCCCTGTAGGAGTGAGCCTGAGGCTAATTTATATAGTGATCACTAGTTTGTGTGGATTTGATATCGATAGTCCTATTCCTATGGCAAGGATAGGATGGCTCTCCCCAACATGGGTTGTACGTTGGACTCCATGTAGCTCACATGGTTTATGTCGGTTATAGGATCTCCCAGTGTATGTGTGTTTCCTTGTTTCTATGGTGAACGGTGAAGTGATTTGAAAGTGGAATTGTGAAAGTTATTCTTTCGAAAGATTTAAATGATAAAAATGATTGACAAATTATATGATGACTCACATGTGTTATTATACTTATTTCATCCTCTCATGATTATGATGATTTTCTTCGAGCTATGTGAGTCTTTCATACATCCTGCATATTTCTTATAAATATTTATAATGATGATGTTTATAAAACTACATACCACCCCATATACTCGGTTCCTTTCCATGGTACTGACCCACATCTTCGGATGTGGGCTGCATTTTCTCAGAATGTAGGTTCAGGTGTTCAGTTCCAGGTTTGACAGTGATTCTTCGGGCACACTGTTCTACATCCTCTGTTATGGTGAGTCCTCATGTACCGAGGACGTGATGTCTGATGTTGGTTTCATGGAATTATTTACATTTGATAACTGAGTAGCAGTCAGTTGGGGCGTGTCTCAATGGCTCGCTGGTTTTATTGATTTTCTTAGAGGCTTGTTAGACTAGTATAGATGTTGGGAGTTGACTAATAAGTCGTATTTTGTTATCTTTCTGAAATTCTTTTATTCTTTGATGATGATTACTCTATTGATATTTGAGGGTTATTTATGGAAACCCCGTTGATTCGTGTTGAATTGAATGCAAATGGCTCAAAGGGTTAGCTTGGGGCTACTCATAGCCTCAAGGACCGTGTGACGCTCTGGGACCCGTTTTCGAGGCATTACAAGTCTTTTCAGACTAGTACAGATAATTAGTTAGTTTTCAGTTTTGGTCATCAGTCGATATCAATATTTTCAGTATTGTGTTACAGATATTATCAGAACTAAGTTTTAAAACCTTATGGCATATTCAGATATTTCGCACGTGTTATTTTGTTAATATTTTTCAATGCTCACAGCAGATACCAGTTCATGGGTTAACTTGTGGTCACTTGTGACCGTAAGCACCGTGTGGTGTCCAGGGTATACTCCCGGGGCGTTATATCCCCTATCTCCAAAGCACTAGACAGAGTCAAGCCGCCCCACCTAATTTTGGGTCGATCATCCCTACCTCTTATCTTCTTTCCCTTCTTGATATCCACGTCCATTACCAAAAGCCTATGTTAGGTCGCAAGATTCTCACCAGGAATGACCTTACAGTCCTTATACAACGCTCGATCCCCTATTCTAAGCAGCAAAAAAACATTCTGAGTCTTGGCTACCGCACTCCGAAAAGTAATCAAGTGGTCCTCCTTTGGGAAATTCTAGTTCAATACCACCAATCCAAAGGCCCTCGCAAAATCCAAAAGAGCAACCCCCTGTTTCATTCCTATCCCCAAAACTAAAGCCTCCATGCACATCGTCATAGCCTCTCGGCAATGACTCGATGTGCCCATTGAAATCTCTTCTTATGAAAATCTTCTCAAAGCTAGAAATGCCACTCACCACCTCGTCAAAAACCTCCTAAAATCTCTTTTTCTCCTCTTTGTCCAAGTCTACCTGAGGCGCATAAGCATTACAAATGTTCAGAGTAAACCCTCCAATGACAAACTTAATAATCAACAACCTATCACTGGTCCTCTTAACCTCCACTACCTGCCCCCCAAGCTCTTCGTCTACTAAGATACCTACTTCATTCCTATGCCTCTCACTACCTAATTATCACAACTTTTACCCATCGACATCCCTAGCCGTAGATCCTACCCACTTGGTCTCCTAGACACACGCAATATTGATTCTCCTCTTCCTAAGAATCTTTACAAGCTCTATGGACTTACCCTGAAGGGTCCCTATGTTCCAGGACCCTACCCTCAACCTATCAACTCTCGTATCAAACTTACCCCCACCCACCCTACCTCTACTGCCCCGCACCCCATACCCCAAACCTAACCCAATACCAGACCCTTACCCTAACACCAGCCACCCAGGACATGACCCTCGCTTACGATCCACTACCAAAGCCACCACTTTAGAAAAAAGCAAAAAACAACTCAAAAAATATGCCAAATACCAAGAACAAAAACCAGTAAACACCAATACAAGGAAGCAAACAAACCACCACAAATTAAAAAGAAGTCATGATAAAGGTAGAAAAAATATTTTCAAATGGGAACTGATTTTCCAAAAATAAAACGTCGCGTGATAAATATATTTTGGAAGTTAAAGGACCAAAACATTGATAACAGTACTATTTATTCAAAAATCCTACATAAACACATACTGTAGAATGGGGCTCTACTTTTTTTTTTGGCATATGGTGTGAGCCACGAATAACACAAGCAACCAAATACTTTAATGGAGTCATACTTGAGATAGTTTGAAATAAAATTTGAAAGGGGCTCTTATGCTAAAGATTGGGTGTAGTTAGCCTCTTTATAAGAAAAACAACTTGTTGATAGGCAAATCTCAAAAAATGTGATGGTAAAGACACTCGGTGCAACAAGGCTTTGACAGTTTCAATAACATGCAGGTGTCGCCTTTCGACTAAGGCAACTCGGAGTGAAATACAAGGGGTGGACACTAAGTGTTCTATGCCATATGTTATGATATAGGACTGTAAACTCTAAAATTCACCACCACCATCAGTGTAAAAAGATTGAATTTTTGTGTTGAACCTTTGTTCAAGCAATGGATGCAAAGCTTATACAATTCCAGTGTTTCATTTTTTTATTTTAAGGTGAACAATCACATGTATTTTGAGAACTGATCAACAAATAAAACGTAATATCTTTTTTTTATCAATTGACAAAACCAAAGATTAATCCATAAATCGTTATAAAGGATTTACAGAAGCTTATTACTTTGCAATTAATTTTCAGAGAAAGTCAACCTGTGTGTTTTATTTGAATAACAAGAATTACAAATGGAACAAGCTTTAGGATCTACAACAAGAAGGAAAAATTATTCAAGATAGTATTTAAAACACGGCAATTAGGATGGCCTAAACATCGATGCCACGCATGAATTGGAACAACCACATTGCATTGAAGAGAATGATGTGTACAACTCGGTGTCCACTCATATAACTCATCTTTACTCTGCCCGCAAACTAGAAACTCCCCCGTACTCAGATCTTTCAAAAGATAATGGAAAGGGAAAAGTTCGATAGAGGAAATGATTATCAATGCAACACTTAGAAACAAAAATAATTTTTTATGATATAGGAGCATAAAGTATTGAGAAGTTTGAAATGATGATTTGATGCACTTATATTAGCATTACCGGTATGGGATATTGGAATGATGTTACCATTGCCCATAGTTATCTCTTCAGTGTCATGATAGTCATGTACAGTGGTTAGGCTTTGAGCATAAGATGTAATATAATGAGTGGCTCCAGTATCCATGATCGAAGGGGTTTGTTGAGGAAGAAAACGAGTAGCAAAGTTTGCCTGGGCTTGCAGAAGGTCATGTGACTACGATCTGCAGACTATAGATGAATGACTTATTGATCACAAAGTTGGAAGCAAATGTTTTTGTCTGCTGGTAGTTGTTTCTTCATGGGCGTTGTGCTCGCCACTGTTGATTGTTGGCAGGAGTGTTCTCACCTGGACGACGATTGCTAGAGTAATTACTGTTACCCTAGCAAGAAGGAGTTGTGATCATCTTTTGTGCTGCAACAGCTGTAATAAGAGTTGATAAAGGCTTCTTGGCTTCCTTATGTTGTAGGAAAAACTCATAATCTAAAAGATTTTCGTAAAGCTCTTCACAGGATATACAAGAATCTCATGCACAAATGGCAACAGAGAGTTCTTGAAATTCAGATCTGAGTCAATGAGAATTTTAACAGTGAGTTCTGGTTTTGATACCAGCGTACCAACAGATGCAATTTCATCACAAAGTGAACGAACTTGATTAAGATAATATGTGAATGGACGAGACTCTTTGGTAAGGCGTGCCAGTAAGTCTAACAAGCAAAAATTCTTGTTTGAGATTTGCTTGCATATGCAATAAGAAAAGCATCCTAGGTAACTTTAGCGAGGACTGCAATAGCAACAGTGGGGGCAAGTGTAGGATAATCGGAGGCCAAGATAGCATTTTGAATTAGCTGATCTTGGTGATACCAAGGAAGAAACTCAGAATTATCAGCATCTTGATTGTTTTGAGAGATAGTGCGAGTAGGCTCAAGGATGGAGCCATCTAGATGCCCATAAAGATTGTGACCATGCATAAGCATTGAAATTTGAACTTTCCACAGCGAGAAATTGTGACTGCAGGTTAATTTTATGGGCAGTTGGGTAACAAGATTAAACTGCCCAATAGTATTAGACTTGTTGACTCCACCAGCATTGGTTACAGAAGTATTAGTGGCCATTTGGATGTGTAAGCAGAAAAAAAAGAGGATCAACTCATGGGAGTACTTAGAAGTGCTCTGATACCATATAGAGGCAAAACCAGAAGATGGGAAAATAGTTATCGTCTTTACTGATTGTATGGCAGGTATATATAGAATTTGCACAAGATCTATATCAGCCAAGATAGACTTGGAAAGGGATAATGGATATCCAGTAGAGCCTAAATAACAGGAGAAAGTCAAAACAAATTCCTAAGAATTAGGACTACAAAAATAGAATGATAGAGCAGTAAGGTGTCCAGCATCAACCGTTATTACCCAGTAGGCCATGACAACTTTTTACCTGGAATCAAAGAATATAAGCATCTCGACAAAATAGCTCATACTCTTGCAG
The DNA here is from genome assembly GCA_030864225.1 of Capsicum baccatum var. pendulum. Lineage (NCBI taxonomy): Eukaryota > Viridiplantae > Streptophyta > Magnoliopsida > Solanales > Solanaceae > Capsicum > Capsicum baccatum. The sequence goes on along the minus strand of CM061552.1, from coordinate 48,924,902 downwards.
CATCAACAGAAAAAAGTAAACCATCTTAACACATAAGTTCCGGTGACTGCATGCAGAGAAAGCAAGGCTTAGTAATGACTGGAAGAGGAATTCTATCTATCCACAAAATCATTGATCAGATTCAAACATGAAAAGCAAGACAGAGAGGACGAGGAGGACAGGGGAAGATATAACTATTCTATTCTAGAAGCTGACAGAAGGGAGCACCAAAATACATCTTGCAAGAAGTATGATTCAATACCTGAAATTTTTTATTTTGAATTTTGCTTAGATAGTTGACCAAATAGAATGTTCAAAGCTGTCTCACTGGAGTGTGCAGCTTGCGTAGCTGTTTTGGCATAGGGCTGCATGCTACAGTGGCACGAAAAGCAATTCCCACCGAGTAATGGCAGAGGGCTGCATACTACAGTGGTAGAAATGCATCTTCATTTCCGAACTTTTTCTCCAATTATGTGCCGAAAACTATAGGGAACTGGTCAAACAATCACCGAAAACCGACAAACTGAATTACCAAACTTTTGAAAACCTAAATTACAGTGGCACTAAAAGCAATTCTCACCATTATTCAAGTTTCTCTAAGCATATAAATAGTAACTGAATATGTCATGAAACCACAGATGCATCTCTTCATGCTTATTTCATGCATAAAGTACCATTTGTACAAATAAGTTAATATATACATATTAATTATGTGATCTATTTTTCAGATCTAAAAAGAGCCTCAAGCCAAACTTTTCAGGGTTGGCTATATGAATTCTCTGTATTAATTATTTTCTACGAAACTAAAGCAAAATTTAACAGCTTCAAGAGACATCTTAAATCTTCATTCTTAAACCATTCTAATCCAATAAGTAAAAGGTGCCAATTATAATTCTGAAAATTTACTTCCTTTTACAGAAGTTACAAATTTGAGATAGACAATTCAAAATGGAACTTTTTTCTTCTTTGTAAAAATATTCACCACAGAATCTAGAACAGAACCTCACAATCAAATCTTCAAAAACCGAAAATATCAATCAATAAATAGAGTTTAAAGATGTATTATGAAAAGTATTTATATAAAGTTTTTAGCGCCTTTTTTCGACATAGCAGGAGAAGAATTCAGCAAGATAACTAAATAACTCTAACTCAAAAGTCATCTAGCAACACAAATTAAAAATAAAAAGGAAAGGGTTATATATATATATATATAACTTGTACATATAAACCAATTCAGAAATCATCTTCTTCAATAGAACAAATGCAGAAAACAGTTACAGCAATCCGAATGAAGCCATGCATGAAAACAAAGCAAAAACATTTGATTAAAAAGAGTTTACCTGCAAAAGGAAGCAATGGTGAACAACATAGAGAGAGTTGCTTCTGAATTTCCACCCAAAACAATTCCCTCTTCTAGCTATATAGAGTGTTGATCAATTCAGCATTTCGACAACCCTAGAGGAATCTACAATTTTGGCAGGTAAAAACAGTTTATTAAAAAAAGAGAAAAAACAGGAGAAAGGGCTTTCTTTTCCTGAATGAAAAGTAATCTTTTCAGGTTTGGCCTGACCCTATTTATTTGGATCTTTTATAGCTGGGGGGGGGGGGGGGGAGTAGAGGTTAAACCTTTACAATGATTAATTTTTAACCATAATTTAACTTTCCAACTTTTTATTATTTGGAGAATATATTTTGAAGTTTATACATATTTGTATTTTCCTTGCTAACTGAATTCCTGACTATATTATAATTCCTCGAATAGATAGGAATTCATATTTTGACTTCATGGTAATATCTAAGAGCTATTTCAGATTTAGTTAACTTTACCTTTCTTATTACACCTATGTTTCAATTTGATTGTCTTACTTCCCTTTTTATTCCGTTTGGAAAAAATATCTTTTCTTTTTTGGAACTCTTTAGCTTGAACAATTTAAGACCACAAGATTCAAAAGTGCTTTTTACTTTCCTAAACTTCATGTTAAGTCAAAATCAGACTAACAAAATGAATCAGAGGGAGTAAGGAAAAGCAAGTAAATAAGGCAAAAAAAATTATTGTTGAAGATTTTGATTTTTAGTATTTTGGTGAGATGCAAATACTAATATTTAGTTCACTAACTTCCGTTTCTAGCTTTACAATATCAAATTAAAAATTCTATTTATGAAGTGTTTCCTTTTTACACCTTTTTTAAGAATGTAGTACTTGGTTTTCATTTACCTTAACTTTTTCAACCACAAACTCACAATATAGTTAGCACTGAACTCATGATTGAGAATCTGGTTTAAAGTTTTAATGACTGAGATATATCAGTTGTAAACTATCTCTTACAAATGCTGAATGTTAAAGCTACCATCTCTTTACATTCCTTGCTATTTTTCTTCGATCTTTTGAATCACATCCTGAGAAAAATTTTAAATTTCTGACTATAATTAAACTTCCCTGAATAGATAAAAATTCATATTGGCTTCATCATAATATCCAAAATCTAGTTCAGATTTAGTTAATTTTGACTTTAGGACTAAAAGAACGAAAGTAAATAAGGAAAAAAAAAATTAGCGTTGAAGATTTTGATTCATGATTTTTCGGTGAAGGTGCAAATACTAATTATACTTCCTTGAATAGATAGCAATTCATATGTGACTTGCATCATAATATCTAAAATTTATTTCAGATTTAGTTAACTTTATTTTCTTACTAAACGAATGCAAGTATGGAAAAAAATTTAGTGTTGAAGATTTTGATTCTTAATTTTTTGGTGACGGTGCAAATACTAATATTCAGATCACAATCGACTAACTTTCTTCTCTATTTTTTGAATAAAAAATTGAAAATACTATTTATGGCGTTTTTCTTTTTCCTCCCTTTTCAAGAACGAATTCCTTAATTTTCATTTATTTAAACTTTTTCAACTAACATAGTGATAATGAAGTTAGCACTAAGTAGATGATTAAGAATCTAGTATAAAGTTTTAATGACTGATAATATGATTTAGCCATGTTTTGCTACTGCGGAGTTGCGATATATACATTAAGCATAATATTCCTTGCTATTTTACATTTACCTTAACCTTTCCAACCGACATAGTGACAATGAAGTTAGGACTGAGTTGATGACTAAGAATCTGGTGTAAAGTTTTATTGACTGATATAAGATTTAGTCATGCTGTTGCTACTGCTGAACAGAGACTTGTATTACTCTGTGCTTCTGCACTAGATATTAAAGGTCTAAGACTTCAATTTTGCAGAAAACAACTTGAACTCTGATTTGTGTCATCTTGGTTGACCTAAAGCTGGAAGGAACATCCCTGTGTATCAGACAGAAAGTGACTTTTTCACTCAGATACCGTCCAAAAAATAAAAGTTGGACTCAAAACTATGATCAGCAGCAAACATGATCTTCCACTGCAGCAAGACCTATTAGAAAAGTAGTACAAACAATTACTGATTAATCGATATCAATGAGAAATCAGTTGTCTTGTATCTAAAACAGAACCATACGAAGAAACTCCTGTAAACAAATACTAAATAGATAAATTAGCTGCTTACCATCGCAAGTACAACAACATCAAGAAACTACAACGCATAAACAGATAACTGTGGAGTAAGTTTCTTTGTTCGAGACTACATATTTAACTACAGCAATCATGTCACGTAAGTACTACGACATGCCACAAATGAGCGAAATAACATGAATACAAGCATATTAATGAATAGAGATTGAATAAATAGGGCAACGGATAGAGGTTGTCACAAGGATAAGTTCAGCATCTAAGAAAAGAAAGCACAAGGACAGTGCAAAGTCACCATGAACTAGCTAAACTGACTATATGCAATCAGTATCAGATCTACCAATGCATTTTCTCTATCAAACAATAAAATGACATACATTAATTTACAGAGCAATAAGATCAAGCATGCAAATGACACACATCAGAATATGAACACCAACCAGCCAAGTTTGCAAGGCTAAGAATCACATTTGAGCTCCAAATGTGATGGTTGCTGAGATATTTAGCAACCTAAACTGCATTCACGTTTATGCTGCTCACACCTGATTTTTGGCATTTGCAACTCAACATACTTTTCCTAAGTTAAACATTACTAAGCATGATTGTGTCAGAGCCAACATTCACCAGGTACCTACTAGATTAACTTTGTTCTTCATCCTCTACAGCCGTGATAGAGATAAGTACAGGAAATAATCCATCCTCTTCCATTTCCTTTTATTTTTTTTCCCTTCCTCTTCATTCAAATAGACTAGCCCTAAAAAGAAGAGGGATCAAAGAGGGAAAAAATAAAGGAGGATTTAAAGAATTTAATCTACCCGACTATGAGAATCAAACTGATTAATATTATATTTATCTTCTGGAAGATATTGAAGTAACCTTAAATCATTTTCCATATGAAACAAGATAAATATAATCGATGATCATCCATTAACTATATATAATGTCAGTTGAGCAAGTGGTTGAAGTAATCCCAGTTACGTTTTCAATTAAAACAAAGAAAGAAAATTAAGTCTGGAACATCCGTACACATATAGTTCAAATCGTTTTTGGACCTGACAATAGAATGAACCAAAAAATAGATGACTAGATGAGTCATGAGTTATATGTCACTGCCTAAACCATTTCGTTGAGCGAAATTAAGTTGTTGAAGTAACATCTTAGGTATGATGAGAACTTGATACAGGTGTACCAAGCTGTCCAACAAGTTCTACAAGATGTCCAACAAGTTCACGACCATTCACACGTAGCCAAGCTCAGGAGTTACAAAAACTCCAAATTATGTTCATGCAAATGGCCGTGTGTGAGTTGGTACTTGAGCCTTCTTATGGATTAAATGTTTTTAAGTGTGAAGAGGAGCCTTGAAGTGTAATAAACTTACACTCCAAGGCCACCCCTTGGCAAGGGTAGGATGGTCATTTGTTATCTCCCTTTGTGGACTAATATAAATAGATAGTGTTAGGATTATTTTTGCGTTAGTTCATTCATATTTTGGAAGACAACAAACACTTTTTAATATTTTGGAACTTCTCTCTTCCGTTGGAGAAGCCCCAATTCCGAAAACTCACTAGTAGAGTGATACTAGTGTTGTCTCTTGGCTAGAAACTAGGGTCTTGGGTTCTTTGAGTTCCTCTTGGTCCAAGTAAGAGCTTGGTATTAATATTCATTAATATTAGGGTCCTTTCTCTTTTTAGGGTTCTTAGATCATTGAATATTGTGTGTCAAGTTATTATCCCTCTTGTAATCTTGTTAATCTTGTGTTGTTGGAATCTTGAAGTCTAGTGAAGCCGTGTGAGGCTCTTTTGATTCACTAGCATTATTATTGACTTTCTTGTTCTTTTTGTTAATATCATCTTCTTATTCTAAAAACGTGACTCTTGAAGGCTTGTGAAGCCGTGTGTGGCCTATTTCGATTCACTAGCACTTGTTGTTCATCTTGTTATTCTTGTTGCTCTTTGTTTCTTGTGTTGTGAACTTGGTATCATATTATTTGGTATCAAAGCTTGTGGTTGATTTTTTTCCAACAAAATCAATCTTGGATTTAGTTGTTGAAAAATACCCCAAAAAAAAAAGGTTGCTGAAAAAAAAAAAGGTTGCTGAAATCTGAAAATTCCAGAAAAAAGGAGAAATCTGTCCATCTTGTTCTTGGCCAAGAAAATTGTGTTGTGTTGTTGTCTTGGCCAAGATTGGTGTTTGTGTGTTTATATATAGATGTTCTTTTATTTGTCTAGTTTGTTTCTTGTGTTGATTTCTTTCTCATCAACACAAAAGGTGTCTAAAGCTAAGTTGAGCTAAATCTATTGACATTGCTATTGTGGACTTGAAGTGGTAGTATAATGAACTTGAAGTAGTTTGAGTTTGAGTGTTGTTTCTTGACTTTAAAGTGGTCTATTGTTGGTGAATTGTAGTTGTTTTCTTCAAGTATTGTTGTGGTGTTCATCTTGATCTTCTCATCATCTCATATCTTGACCACTATAAAGACTAAAATAGATCCAAAAGGGTTGTAAGACAAAGTTGTAAAGTTGTTTGTGAAAAGACTTGCCAACATCACTTCCTTGACTTAACAACCACTTTTTTTCCTTAAAACAAGAAGCCTTGTCTTGTGGAACTAGTAAAGTCAAGCCTCATATTTTTGAGTTGGAAAAAGTTGAAAACTTATATGACTTTACTTTCCCTCCAAAAGCTAAGTCATCCATTACAAAATTGTGAAGATTAAGGCTTCAAGTTGTAGAACAAAATGTATGGACCCGTGACTAATTTCATGCTGCCACATCACCTTAATCACTGTTCACGTCATTAATTAAGCTCAATTTAGATATTATAGTTTCTAATTATTGATTCTTAGTTTCTTCTAATTGACTCGAGAACTAATTAGCAAGCTAGTACATTCCTACTAGGTTGTCAATTAGTCCTTTGAAGCTTTGTATTCGTGTCATAGTTTGTTTGTGTGCTTTTGTCGTTTGAATACGTTGTAACTCCTTGACTCTAGTCCAATAAGAATTCTTTGATTTTCAAACAAGAATCTACTCCGGATAAGAGCATACTCAAACCTTAAGGATTCATGGGTTACTAGCTAATATACAACACTTGTAGAGCTCGAGTGTGAGTGATCGGAGAGCGTGTGAGTGAGGAGAGGTTTCATACTAACTTATTTGTTGCATGTGTAGGTGATACCTTGACAATGAAGGGAACCACGTTTCAAACTGTGGATTCTAATGAAATGGAGAATATAAGGGTCACTCTTGAGGCTATGACCCGATCTCTTGAAAGGTTGAGTACGGAAGTGGGAGCCATAAGGGGAGAAGTGACGACTATTAGTGGGAGGTTAGAACAAGTGGAGAGTCAAAGAAACTCAAGTCCTTCTACTCCTCGACATGTTTCTTCAAGTGGACATGATATAAATTCCTCCACCATCGTTACTCCCGAAACATGGCCACAATTGCCAAATCCTTCACTAGCTCCACTAAATGCCGCAAGCCAAACCACTCATACCCCTCTAAACCGAGACTCCAATAGACCAACTCATTCCCAAACTCTTCAAGTTATGGAAGAGGGACTGGGACATCAAATGCCTCCACAAAGTCTGAACCTTTCCTTCTAAGATCCACTAAACCAAAGACCACTACCTCCACAAAATCCAATCCCTCCAAATCAAGTTCCAAATGTCCAAAACCATCACGTCCACTTTGAGGAATATGGTAGAGAGTATTATGAAGGGTATGGAGCCTTTGATGATGCTTATATAAGGGAAGAAGAGATGAGAGGGGGATGTGTGGATCCAAGAAGATACCGAGGGTATGGAGAAAGGGGAAACCGACACCAAGAGAGAGATGTAGGCATCAATACCATCAAATTGAGCCTACCTATCTTTAAGGGTGAAAGTGACCCCGAGGTGTATCTTTCTGAACTCTGCATTTGAGATATCTCTCTGAGCAGTTGGTGGACGATTGACATTAGTCTACAGAGCCCGAGGTGGACTGGTTGGTACTTGAGGGACTCCCAGAGTAGGGACAGGTTCTGGCGTGGAAGCTCTATTACGGGTCTGCATCCCATGGGTGGGACGGACCACATTTATCTGAGCACTCTGATCGATGTTGCGACGGGGAGGCATAGTCGTGTTTCTGAAATACAAGAGATCATTGATTAGGGTACAGATTAGACTATGAAGCACGAACTGAATCACAAAGAAGGGAAACATTCCTAAACACCTAGTAGCCTCCTGTTTATAAATGTGGCGCGCTATACACCCATAAATAGAACTCTACTCGACGTGATTTCGCAGACACCCTGGGACCATGAACCATGCTCTGATACTAAGTTTGTCACGACCCGAGCCTAGGCTCTAGCCGTGATGAGCATATCGAACCATGAAGGCCCGGAACACCCACTCTCTATCTGGTTATCATGCACAACATTTGTAATCATAATAAAATGCGGAATTGAAACTGAGTACGGAAAACATGGTCAAGTTCTGCAACATTTCAAAATAATACTATCTGACATCAGTCTGTGAAATCTCTACTAAGAACACAAATATTTGTCTGAAAAGAAATTAGGACAAGACCCCATTAAACCAAAAACATAATAAATAAGATAATGCCTGACATAATTAGGCCTTCCGAATAATAGAAGGCTCACCACTGTGAGATCAAGTCTGCAAATCCGAGAATGTCTACTGAGTAGCTGGACCCCTAGACTGTGCCTCAGAACCTGGAAAGAGGGGGGCAGCACAAAAGTACTAGCACGCGAAGCAATCCAAAAATAGTATAATGGAACATACATATATATATATATATATACATATATATACATATTAAGTTAAAGCAATTTTTCATCAAGACATCATGTATAAAACTGTTTCTGAAAAATACATGGGCACTTTCTGAAAACATGTAACCTGTCTGTTCATTTCAAATCATGATCTGTGTTTTACTTCTGAGTTAGGTGGTATTCCCCTACAAGTCTGATATTCCACGGGCTGTATGGAATCCGCCATTGACTCGGCGGGGAAGCCCCCAACCCAAGTGTGCCGCAAGGGTTGGAGTGTCTGAGTCTGATACGCCACAGGATATTTAAGTCAGTGCATAATAGTATACCCGGGTCGGCAAACCACGGTTTTAGGCAATGAGTCGCTTGAACTCAATCCCTCTTCGGGGAACCACCTAACATCTCTATATGCCCATTTTTAACCTTTTCTGTACATGCAACACTCTGAATGTCTAAAATCATGAAAGTCTGAAATGTCTATTAGTCTGAGTCTGATATGGCATTAGTCTGAATTGGTATCTTCATACCAAGACATGGCAAGTCATGATTTTTCTGAGCCATAATGTATTAAGCAAGAGCTTTCATTCAAAACATAGTTTAGACCACCAAAACATGTAACTGATGTAAAGGATTTCATATTCCAAAACTTAAAGTTCAATTCATGCAGAAATTTCATCAAACAGCTGGTGGTCAAATGTCTTTAGCAAGTTCATGTATTCAAAATTGAAACACATTCATTCATATATGTATATAAACTGTCAAATCGCTTTGGAGATGGTCAAAACACCAAAACAATGATGTTAAAACATCTTATACATAAATATGTATACATAATTTAAAACCCCATTCTAAAACATGATTTTTCTATGCCCATGAGAATTTAGGAAAAAAACCCGCGTACCTTGTTCTCCACGAATTTTGGGTGTCTATCAAAGCCTACGTCGAGAGGATTCCAAATCTGTAATTTGTTTCACGAACCCGCGGTTAAATCTTGAGTTGCTTGGGTTTTAATTGTTGACACCCTAGGGAGAGTTATTGAGCAAATTTGAAGAATGTATTGATATTTTGGCTCTTTAGGGATTTAATCCCGTGTTTAAGTTGATAGGAGAATGAGTATTTACAGAAATGCCATTAAAAATCCAGATGGACTGAATATTTTGGCCGGGCGCGATCCAGCAGGCGGCGCAGGCTAATCGCGCGCTGCCACTGGATCAAAATCCAAACAAGGCCTTAGGATCGTCCAAAAATTCTGAATTTTCTCTGAGACGTACTATAACTTTGCCCCATCGTAACGTAATAAAAAATCCAAAAATGAAGGTTGGGAAGGTCGGGAAGGTCGGGAAGTTGTATCCTGAAGGTTGCTAGCCAAGAATGAGTCTAAGTCATTTCAACACTTAGAAGAATTTAAAACTTAAGTCTAAAGCTCAGAAATTACAGTCTAATACATGCATGACTTTTACGGGGCGTTACAGTCAGATACCGTCAACTCAGCTCAGTAGTACAGATTTAGTACCATTAGAGACAATTAATCTTTATCATTATAAATAGACTTCAAGATTACCCATTAGACAGGACTGATCTCAACTATAGTTAATCAGTATCAGAATCATCAGATTTAAAGATCACCCATTAGACAGGACTAGTCTCAACTATAGTTAATCAGTATCAGAATTATCATATTTAAAGATCACCCTCTAGATAGGACTGATCTTAAATTCAGTTACTCTATATAGAATGGAACTCAGTTAGTTCCATCAGAACTTAGACTATTTAATAAAGGTGATCAGTTATGTCGGTCTTGCCGATCATCACAGTTATATCAGTTATGTCAGTTGTCATAGCTTATTGTATCAGTATTCAGTTTTAGGACTATTAAACATAGTTAATCAGACCAGATCTTCATAATTTGAACTGTCAGAAATAGTCATTATCTATGCAGTATCTCAGTATCATTAAAGTCATGACGTCAGTATTCAAACTCAGTAGTCAGTATCACCACAAGTTCAGTTATAGGTTCTTATTCATATATGTACTCTCACATTCATATTAGTCAGCATTGTTCGTGCATATAACCCTTTGCATTTAGCCTATCTCACTCATATACTCTGTACATTCAGACGTACTGACACATTTGCGCTATGGTCCTTTCTCTTATGTTACACCATAAGTTCAGAGGCACATGTTCTAGATCAGCAGTAGAATTCCAGTCGCAGAGTTGCAGTGAGTCCTCATCCATTCAAGGACAATTTTATTTTATTTATTATTTCTATTCAGTTTTACTAGACGGAGTTAGTTGGAGACATGTTCCTTCAACTCCTAACTTAGACAGTATTTAATGGCTTTCAGATTTAGTTCAGATTTGATTCAGACTTTAGTTTTTTTTGGGTATTTTCCATCCATATGGATATTATGTTTGTCAGATATTTTAATCAGTTGAACCTTATGGCCTATTGTTCATGTTTTTCTTCATTATTACGTCATATATTACAGTGTACAGGTACAGATATCAGTCATGGGTTAGCTTGTGGTCCTTCGGGGTCATAAGCACCATGTAGCATTTCGGTTCAAAAAATTGAGGTGTTACAAACTTGGTATCAGAGCCTAAGGTTCATTAGAGTACTAGGAAGTCTGAAAGCCACATCTAGTAGAGTATTGTACACGTGTGTGTTATGCACCACACTTATGTGCAGGAGGCTATGAGATGTTTTAGGAACCTTCTTTCATGTCTCAGATCATGCTATAGCAAGGTTCTGTAAGAAACTCATGTATATTTTCATCATTCTTCGCTCATGTTAATTCCACCTTACTTTCAAGGTAACAAAAATAGTGAAGCTCAAGTCCTAAAGATAGGGATTTCTTAGAAAGTATCCCATAAGTTAAGTTATGTTCCAAAGTTGTACGGATCTCATTCATGATCATGAGAACTCATTCTCAAACCCATATTTAGATATGCTATTAGATCCTTTCTCAAAATCCTATGATAGCTTGTGACCCAGAGTTAGAAGTACGAACCCAGGAGTTTAGTAGTAGACAAGTTAGGATACGATATACAAATTAAATAGATTATGTATTCATGGGGATAGTTGTGCCATAATAAATCAGTAGGCTTGAACAGTGGGAGTTAGAAATTTAAGTTTATTGACTTGAAATTAGGCATAAAGGTGTGGATGTGATATTAGTAGTATGTGAGAAAACAGAGGCAGATGATGTGTTTAGTAAGGCGATCATGTGTTGATCAGAGTGTAAGTATGTGATGGTGATTTCAGTGCAGTTCAGAGATTAGTTTAGTGTTCACAGACGTATGATGATGGCTTAAAGCTAAGGGAGAGATAATAGATCATGTAACCAAGTCAGGCTCTCAGATTCCAGTAGTAGTGCCAGTATGTATAGAAAAGTAGTTAGGAAAGGCGATTCCTGACCCATCCTTATCTCAGCGTAAAGCTTTGAACTTCAATCAGCATAGTGCCTATACATGCTTCATGTCTCAGATTCCATGGATATAGCTTATGTTCACACGTATTCCATAGAATTGTGTGTGCTTTCAGTTCCTAGTATAGGAAGTTTAGTTATAGATCACTCAGTGTTACAATCATGTTCCATGAACTCAAAAATTCCAGACTCAGGTCATGCAGCTTATGACTCATATATATGTATCAGGCTCCCGAGTATACTCAGTTTCTATAACTCATGCTACGCCTCTACTGATCAGATAAATTTAGACTATATCATATATATACTCAGTTCAGACCTTTTTGGTAAATCCATGTTGTTAATATTCTATTCCTCAGGTTTCAGTCATGTGTCAAGTTCAGTCAGTATCCATTTATGTTTCAAGTTCTTCTGATTTAACCCTTTATGAGCTCTCTTTATGAGAATAGTGTAGTGTTGTGAAATTTCTTAGATGGGAGGCGTATTATTGCATGCATGTTTTATACGAGGGTGTAGATACGAAGATAGGCTTGAATATCCTGTTAGTATGCAAGCAAAGGGCTAGCAAGAGGTAGTACTTAGAAATTGGAAAAAAATTCAAAGTGTGAATGTATATTCAGATCCTTGACTTATGTCAGCCTTTATGGTGCTACTATCATAACTCAGTTTCCATCTCAATTATAGTTTCAGTACTCAACACTCAGTAATTAGTGCTCAGTCTCAAAATTAAGCACTTCAATATCAGTCAAAACCTCAGTTTCAGCATTCAGTTATTGGGACCCAGCATTTAGTTCCAGTATGGATCCTAATAACAGTCTTAAGTTATAGTGTCAGCTTCAGATCTGTATTCTGTCAGCTTCAAATCTATATTCAGGTCAAAAATTCAATTTAGTTTTAGACTTGCTTTACCATAGAATACAATTATCAGCTACTTAGTTATAGGTTTTCCAATACCTCAGTCTGGGGAATGTTTCCAAATCATATAATACGCTTGGTCCTGTATTTTCAAACAATATAGCTTTCATGAAATCCATGATCAGCTACCGCATGTTACTCAGTCAGACCCTTCTCATATGCATAATACTTTATAGCCCCAGCCCAGCTACTCTGATTAAGTACAATTCAGGCTTGCATACCCAGCATTCAGTTACCAGTTACTCAGTTAATCAGATAAGTTAGTATGTCTATGCATTCGTGCATCACGCTTCAGTTCAGATCTCATATAATCAGTAACAATTTTGTACCTAAGTGCCTTGTACATAGCCTCAACTTCCTCAATATCTCAGCAAGGTCAGTCTAGTATCCTACAAGGGACATAGTGTCCCAAGGGGGAGATACACTATAGCCCCCAAACTTCTTTGATTTAGACATGTCATTTTCTTTGATGAATTTATCTTGGAGGAAGTGTTACTTATGAGCCGACCCTATATCTTCAAAACACAGCAGTAATCCATGTACTCAATGGCTCAGTGTAGCCATAATACTATACTTTGTCCATGTCACGCATTAGAGACTCAGTTCAGTTCAAGTATCATGTTCCAGACTCAGTTATGTTCTTATGTCTCCTCTCATGCATATTGAGTAATCAATCTCAGACTCATCGGTATTTTCATTTCATGGTAGCATACTTCTTTGAGCTTACTCATTCTCATGTTCAAATTTTAGTACAAACTTGGTATTCCGCTTTATGCTCAGTTCCCAGTTCAAACTTGGTATCTTTACCATTACATATTCGTTTGCATGATCATGAGCCAGTTCAGTATATATTCGTGCATCAGATATGCGTGATTAGCTTATCAGTACTCTCCCTTATGTACTTATGAATCAGTTATACATGCATCAGATATGCATGTTCAGTATGATATATTCAACTTATCAATCATGTCAGCCATGAAATCATGATCAGTAGTTCATGCTCTACATCCACGTCAGTTGTCTTTTCTCTCATCTCATCCAGTCTCATTCGAGGAGAAATGTTCCTAAGGGGGTGATATTGTAATATGTCATGACCCAAGCCTAGGCCCTAGCCGTGATGAGCATCCCGAACCATGAAGGCCCGGAACACCCATTCTCTATCTGGTTATTACGCACAACATTCGTAATAAAAATGCGGAAATGAATACTGAGTACGGAAAACATGGTCAAGTTCTGCAACATTTTTGAATAATACTATCTGACATCTGTCTGCGAAATCTCTACTAAGAAATCAAACATCTGTCTGAAAAGAAAGAGGGACGAGGCCCCCAGTAAACCCAAAACATAATAAATAAGATAATGTCTGACATAATTAGGCCTTCCGAATAATAGAAGGCTCACCACTGTGAGATCAAGTCTGCAATTCCGAGAATGTCTACTGAGTAACTGGACCCCTAGATTGTGCCTCAGAACCTGGAAGGAGGGGGGGTCAGCACAAAAGTACTGGCACGCGAAGCAATCCAAAAATAGTATAATGGAACATACATATATATATACATATATATATATATACATATTAAGTGAAAGCAATTTTTCATCAAGACATCATGTATAAAACTGTTTCTGAAAACTACATGGGCACTTTCTGAAAACATGTAACCTGTCTGTTCATTTCAAATCATGATTTGTGTTTTACTTCTGAGTTAGGTGGTATTCCCCTACAAGTCTGATATTCCACGGGCTGTATGGAATCCGCCATTGACTCAGCGGGGAAGTCCCCAACCCGAGTGTGCCGCAAGGGTTGGAGTGTCTGAGTCTGATACGCCACAGGACATTTAAGTCAGCGCATAATAGTATACCCGGGTCGGCAAACCTCGGTTTTGGGCAACGAGTCGCTTGAACTCAAGCCCTCTTCGGAGGACCACCTAACATCTCTGTGTGCCCATTTTTAGCCTTTTCTGAACATGCAACATTCTGAATGTCTAAAATCATGTAAGTCTGAAAAAAAGTCTGTTAGTCTGAGTCTGATATGGCATTTTTCTGAGTTGGTATCGTCATACCAAGACTTGCAAGTCCTATTTCTAAGCCATAATGCATTTAGCACGATCTTTCATAAAAATATAGTTTCAGACCACCCAAGCATGTAGTTTGCAATAAAGATGCCATGTTCCAAAACTCAAGTCAAATCCATGCAAAACTTTCATCAAACATATGGGGGTCATGTGCATTTTGGCAAAACCATGCATTCTTTCATTTCATGCATATTCAACAATCACAACCCTCTCTTTCGTGTTCAAAACATTGTATATTACGTGAAACATGGAAAAATTTACATTAAGAGAGGGCTTTCATGAAAATCATGCTCCCAATTCATATTTCAGGGCAAACACATATATGCGTATACATATAATTTTCAATCACTTTGGGGGAAAGCCAAAAGGCCAAAAAATATCATTAAAGCTTCAAAACATGAGTATGTACATGAATTCCAAAAACCAATTCTTAAAACATAACTTTTCTATGCCCATGAGATTTTAGGAAAACTTCGCGTACCTTAGTTGTGAAGAATTCCCGAAGAAGGTTCGGAATGATCGGACCTTCAAGCTTATTTTCTCAAACCCTAGTTTCTTCTCCTCTCAAGTTCTTGAAGGATTAGATTTTTGGATTTTATAGGAGGCTTCAATGTTGTTAATAGGCCCAAATCCGTTTAGGATTGGGTAAGGACGACTTTGAGTTTTGTAAGGACTAACTTGCACTTAAAGTAACTCAAAACGGAGTGTTTTTCGTCACCTGAAACCATAAGTATACGCCGCCCTTTGCATTGCATAAATTAAGATAGGCGCCACATTGTGCATCGCCTAGACTAAGGTAGTCACCGCATTTAGCATCGCATAGATTAAGGTATGCGCCGCCTTGTGTATCGCGCAACCAGTCCAGTGGCTAAGTGCGATTGGTTAGGCGACGCACTCTACTTTGAAGAGCCATAACTTCTTGCTCGAGTGTTGGATTTTAGCAAAATTGGTATCGTTGGAAAGCTAACTTGAACACCTATCATTTGACACATAGTAGGTTCTCTAATTCGACATATACAGAGTGCTATGGTCGATGGAAGCTGACACAAGTTACAACGACCACTAGAACTTAAATCTAAAGCTCAGAAATTACAGTCTAATACATGCATGACTTTTACGGGGCTTTACATTATCCCCCCCTTGGGATCATTCATCCCCGAATGATGATTCGGAAATAGTCACGCACGATTTCAAACAGATTCATACATAGAAGGAAACATAAAGCAAGAATTGTACCTTCCAATTCGTTATTTGCTGGTTCAAATAGGCTTGGGTATCTCACTTTCATGTCATGCTCCGACTCCCAAGTTGCTTCTTCAACTTTCTGATTTCGCCATAACACTTTAACTGAGACTATCTCTTTACTCCTCAATTTTCTCACTTGTCGATCTAGGATTTCAACAGGTTCTTCCTCGTAAGACAAGGAATCGCCCACCTTGATCTCATCAATGGGCACCACCAAAGAGTGATCTCCGATGCATTTCTTCAACATGGATATGTGGAATACTGGATGAACAGAACCAAAACTTGCAGCAAATTCTAATTCATACGCAACTCCACCTATTCTTCTTACAATCTGATACGGGCCTATATAGCGAGGACTTAGATTACTCCTCTTCCCGAAATGCATAACTCCCTTCATGGGAGAAACTTTGAAGAAAACCCAATCTCCAATCTCAAACTCTAACTATCTTCTTCTGACGTCGACATAGGATTTCTGACAACTCTGATGAAAAAGATCAGGGCCATACATCTGCATCTCACCTACTTCATACTAGCCTATTCGAGACCTACATCTCCTACCATACAATGCCTCAAAAGGTGCCATCTTAATACTAGAGTGGAAACTGTTGTTATAGGAAAACTCTATCAGTGGCAAGTGATCAACCTAACAACCTTTAAAGTCAATCACACAGGCCCTCAACATGTCCTCCTGGGTCTGGATGGTGCGTTCAGCTTGCCCATCAGTCTGAGGGTGGAATGTTGTACTTAAGTTCACCTAGGTAACTAAACCTTTCTGAAACGATCTCCAAAACTGAGAAGAAAACTGCGTACCTCGGTCGGGTATAATGGAGACAGGCGCTCCATACAAATGGACAATTTCTACAATGAACAGCTTAGCATAATCTTCCCCCGAATAGTTAGTCCTGATAGGCAGAAAGTAAGCTGACTTGGTCAGCCTATCTACAATCACCCATATAGAGTCATACTGATTTCGGGACTTCGGAAGTCCTGTAATAAAGTCCATATTGATCATTTCCCACTTCCACAAGGGCAACGCTATTTCTTGGGAAGTACCTCCTGGCCTCAAATGTTCTACTTTCACTTGTTGGCAATTCAAGCACTTAGAAACAAAGTTAGCCACATCTCGCTTCATATTATTCCACCAAAACATAGATTTCAAATCATGGTACATCTTAGTAGAACCAGGATGAACAACATACCTCGAGCTATGAGCTTCATCAAGAATTCTTTCTCGAAGCCCGTCGACATTCGGAACACATAATCTACCCGGAAACCTCAGAATGCCATCACCATCAACTTCAAAAGACATCACCTTTTGTTGACCCACATCTTTCTTGATTTGCATTAAGATGGAATCTTCAACCTGCTTCTCCTTCACTTCAGCACAAAGGGATGACTTAGCTAACTCATGAACAATCACCCCTCTGTTTTCAGAATCTAACAGTCGCACTCCCAGATTTGCAAGGCAGTGAATATCCTTTACCATCTCTTTATTTTCTTCTTCTACATGAGAAAGGTTGCCCATAGACAACCTACTGAGGGCGTCGGCTACAACATTAGCCTTGCTCGGATGGTAATGCAGGCTCATATCATAGTCTTTCAGAAGTTCCAACCACCGCCTCTGCCTGAGATTCAATTCTTTCTGTGAGAAACCATACTACAGACTCTTGTGATCAGTGAAGATATCAACATGAACACCGTACAAGTAGTGCACCAAATCTTAAGGGCAAACACCATAGCCGCTAACTCCAAATCATGAGTAGGGTAGTTCCGCTCGTGCACCTTCAACTGCCTAGATGCATAAGCTACCAGCTTACCATGTTGCATCAAAACGTAGCCAAGACCCACACGGGATGCATCACAGTAAACCACAAAACCATCAACACCCTCGAGAAGAGTCAAAACAGGTGCAGTGGTCAGTCTGTCTTTCAACTTCTCAAAACTATTTTCACATAAATCAGACCACACAAACTTTACCTTTTTCTGAGTCAGTTTAGTGAGTGGGGCCGGTATGGATGAAAAACTCTCTACGAACCTTCTGTAATAACCTACCAAACCCAAGAAGCTCCAAATATCAGTTGGAGTCGTGGGTCTGGGCCATTTTCTTGCTGCCTCAACTTTCTGGGGGTCCAATCTAATCCCATCACTGGACACAATATGCCCTAAGAAGGAAATAGCATCTAACCAGAACTCACACTTGGAAAATTTAGCATACAACCGATGATCCTTAAGGGTCTGAAGAATGATTCGGAGGTGATCGGCATGATCCTCCTTAATCATAGAATAAATAAGAATATCATCAATAAATATAATGACAAATGAGTCAAGAAACTAACGGAAAACTCTATTCATAAGATCCATGAAGGCTGCAGGGGCATTAGTTAACCCGAAGGACATGACAAGAAACTTATACTGACCATATCGGGTTCGGAAAGCTATTTTGGGAATGTCTAACTCCCTAACTTTCAACTGATGATAGCCCAAATGAAGGTCTATTTTTGAAAAACATCTAGCACCCTGAAGTTGGTCAAAAAGATCATCAATCCTAGGAAGAGGATATTTGTTTTTAATTATGGCCTTATTCAACTGACGGTAATCTATGCACATACGAAGGGAACCGTCTTTCTTACGCACGAAAAGTATAGGTGCACCCCAAGGAGATACACTGGGCGTATAAATCTCTTATCTAGGAGGTCTGCTATCTGCTCTTTCAACTCTTTTAGCTCTGTGGGAGCCATTCTATATGGCGTAATGGAAATGGGACGGGTATCTGGCAACACATCAATACCAAACTCTATCTCCCTATCGGGGGTATCCCTGGGAGATCTTCGGGAAAGACTTTTGGAAATTCATTCACCACAGGGACAGACTGAAGAGGAGGATTTTCAACTTTAGAGTCCTTGACTAGAATAAGGTGATACAAGCAACCCTTAGAAATGAGTTTTCGGGCTCTGAGATAAGATATAAAGTGCCCTTTGGGTGCTAAAGAATGTCCCTCCCATTCTATAATTGGTTCATTCGGGAAAGAAAAGGTAACTCTACGGGTCCTACAATCCAATTTAGTATAGCATGAATGGAGCCAATCCATCCCTAAGATAGCATCAAATGCAACCATGTCTAACTCTATAAGGTCTATCACCGTATCCCGACTACCAATAGTCACCACATAACCCCTATATACCCTTCTAGCAACAACAGAATCCCCTATCGGGGTAGAAATAGAAAAGGGTTCAGAAATCACACTGGGCTCAATCCCGAAACCTACCGCCACATAAGGGGTCACATAAGATAAGGTAGATCTGGGATCAAGTAACACACAGACATCACGGGAAAAGATTTGTAACGTACCGATAACAACATCTGGGGAGGCTTCCACCTCCTAGCGGTTGGTCAAGTCATATAACTGGTTGTGACTATTCCCGATAGCTGATGTGGCACCCTTCAGAGATAGGGGTGGCGCTGTAGAATTGCCCTGAAACCTCGCATTACCAGTATTCCTCCTAGCAGATGGACAGTCCCTCTGAAAGTGGCCTGACTGACCACATGAATAACATACAAGTGCGCCTAACTGACATTTTCCCGGATGATTGCTACCATAATTTTCACATCGCGGGTAAGTGCGATGCTGCTGAGCCACACTACCCTGCGATGGAGTATCTGGTGCTCTAGATCCATGTGGAGTCTGAAAGCTATGAGTCTGTCTGTCTGCACGGGGTCTGGGCATTGGGGCGCTGGTAGCTAACTGTGTATTATTCCAAAACCTCGTCTTCCTCGACCACCTATTTCCCCAGTTACCACTCTGTGGCTTACTCTGGTGCTGGTCCGCAGATTTAACTCTCTTGGCCTATCTGTTCCTCTCTCTAGATTCAGCGATCTTTTTCTCCTTCTCTTCCACCTGCTGCATGTGGACTGTCAGTCTAGCAAAGTCTAACTCCCTATTCAACATTGCCCCCTGGCACTCAAGTATTATGTTATCAGCAAGGCCGGATGCGAATTTTCTCATTCGGGCTCTCATATTACTAGTCAATTCTGGTGCATAGCGGGCTAGTTGATTAAACTTCAAAGTGTACTCCTGTACACTCATACTGCACTGCTTCAGATTCATGAACTCTTCTGCTTTGGCCCCCTCAACTCTATAGGAAAGAATCTCTCAAGGAAAACTTCTACAAACTCACCCCAAACTATAGGCTCAGCACTCTCACCTTTTGCAACTTCCCAGTCTGCATACCACTGATTTGCAACATCCTTAAGCTGATAAGTTGCCAATTCCACTCCTTCAATCTCATCTACATGCATTACCTTAAAGATCTTCTCCATCTCATCTACAAACTCCTGTGGATCTTCCTCCACCTTTGTACCAGTGAACTTAGGTGGAGTCATCTTCATGAAATGTCAGACTCTAGTAGCCTCAGACGTGACGAATGCAGACCCCACATCTTCCGATCGTTGAGCCTGGCTAGCTACCAGCTGTGTCAGCATATGGATAGACTGTCTGAACTCTGCATTCGAGATATCTCTCTGAGCAGTTGGTGGACGGTTGGCATTAGTCTGCAGAGCCCGAGGTGAACTGGTTGGGACTGGAGGGACTCCCAGAGTAGGGAAAGGTTCTGGCGTGGAAGCTCTATTACGGGTCCGCATTCCATGGGTGGGACGGACCACATCTGCCTGAGCACTCTGATCGATGTTGTGATGGGGAGGCATAGTCGTGTTTCTGAAATACAAGAGATCATTGATTAGGGGACAGTTTAGACTCTAAAGCACGAACTAAATCACAAAAAAGGGAAACATTCCTAAACACCTAGTAGCCTCCTGCTAATAAGTGTGGCGCGCTACACACCCATAAACAGAACTCTACTCGACGCGATTTCGCAGACACCTTGGGATCATGAACCGTGCTCGGATACCAAGTTTGTCACGACCCGAGCCTAGGCCCTAGCCATGACGAGCATCCCAAACCATGAAGGCCCGGAACACCCATTCTCTATCTGGTTATCATGCACAACATTCGTAATAAAAATGCGGAAATGAAGACTGAGTACGGAAAACATGGTCAAGTTCTACAACATTTCTGAATAATACTATCTGACATCAGTCTGCGAAATCTCTACTAAGAACTCAAACATCTGTCTGAAAAGAAAGAGGGACGAGGCCCCCAGTAAACCCAAAACATAATAAATAAGATAATGTCTGACATAATTAGGCCTTCCGAATAATAGAAGGCTCACCACTGTGAGATCAAGTCTGCAATTCCGAGAATGTCTACTGAGTAGCTGGACCCCTAGACTGTGCCTCAGAACCTGGAAGGAGGGGGGGTCAGCACAAAAGTACTGGCATGCGAAGCACTCCAAATATAGCATAATGGAACAAACATATATATATTTGTATAATAAGTGAAAACAATTCTTTTCATCAAGACATCATGTATAAAACTGTTTCTGAAAAATACATGGGCACTTTCTGAAAACATGTAACCTGTCTGTTCATTTCAAATCATGATCTGTGTTTTACTTCTGAGTTAGGTGGTATTCCCCTACAAGTTTGATATTCCACGGGCTGTATAGAATCCGCCATTGACTCAGCGGGGAAGCCCCCAACCTGAGTGTGCCGCAAGGGTTGGAGTGTCTGAGTCTGATACGCCACAGGACATTTAAGTCAGCGTATAATAGTATACCCGGGTCGGCAAACCACGGTTTTGGGCAACGATTCGCTTAAACTCAATCCCTCTTCGGAGGACCACCTAACATCTCTGTGTGCCCATTTTTAGCCTTTTCTGAACATGCAACATTCTTAATGTCTAAAATCATGTAAGTCTGAAAAAAAGTCTGTTAGTCTGAGTCTGATATGGCATTTTTCTGAGTTGGTATCATCATACCAAGAGTTGCAAGTCCTATTTCTAAGCCATAATGCATTTAGCACGATCTTTCATAAAAATATAGTTTTAGACCACCCAAGCATGTAGTTTGCAATAAAGATGCCATCTTCCGAAACTCAAGTCAAATCCATGAAAAACTTTCATAAACCATATGGGGGTCATATGCATTTGGGAAAAACCATGCATTCTTTTATTTCATGCATATTCAACAATCACAACCCTCTCTTTCGTGTTCAAAACATTGTATATTACGTGAAACATGGAAAAATTTACATTAAGAGAGGGGTTTCATGAAAGTCATGCTCTCAATTCATATTTCAGGGCAAACACATATATACGTATACATATAATTTTCAATCACTTTGGGGGAAAGCCAAAAGGACAAAACAATATCATTAAAGCTTCTAAAACATGAGTATGTACATGAATTCCGAAAACCGATTCTTAAAACATGATTTTTCTATGCCCATGAGAATTTAGGAAAACCCCGCGTACCTTAGTTGTGAAGAATTCACGAAGAAGGTTCGGAATGATCGGACCTTCAAGCTTATTTTCTCAAACCCTAGTTGCTTCTCCTCTCAAGTTCTTGAAGGATTAGATTTTGGGATTTTATAGGAGCCTTCAATGTTGTTAATAGGCCCAAATCCGTTTAGGAGTGGGTAAGGATGATTTTGGATTTTGTAAGGACTAACTTGCACTTAAAGTAACTCAAAACGGAGTGTTTTTCGTCACCTGAAACCATAAGTATGCGTCGCCCTTTGCATTGTCGTGCAACCAGTCCAGTGGCTAAGTGCGATTGGTTAGGCAACGCACTCTACTTTGAAGAGCCATAACTTCTTGCTCGAGTGTCGGATTTTAGCAAAATTGGTATCGTTGGAAACCTAACTTGAAGACCTATCATTTGACACATAGTAGGTTCTCTAATTCGACATATACAGAGAGTTATGGTCGATGGAAGATGACACAAGTTACAATGTACACTAGAACTTAAATCTAAAGCTCACAAATTACCGTCTAATATATGCATGACTTTTACGGGGCTTTACATAATACCCCATATTTCAAACTAGGATGAAAATCTGTCATTCCTATGCATAGACATTTCAAAAGATTTGAATCCTATGTAAATTTAGTGTGTTAATCAATTATGTAGTGTGGAAATCTATTTGAGCATGAATTTAGATCATAGAGGTCCCCGAACGTAAGTACAAGTTGAAACCTTTCCTATCATTCAAGTTTTAGTGAGAATCAAAACTTGGGCCAAATTTAATCAACCATAACTCATTTTATATGAAGAACTGGGCGGATTAATATATATCAAATGAAATATCTTTGAATTAGCTTTCCAACGATACCAATTTTACCCAAATCCAATATCGGAGCAAGGAGTTATGCCCATTTTACTCTGGCATGTCAGGCTGGAAAACTGTGTGACGATATTTCTGACAAGCCGTCACGCCCGTGACAGCCTATCACTAATGTCATCAACCCTGGGCATATTTTCACCCCCAGTGATGATATTTTGTGAGAATCCATCACGCCCGTGACAGCCTATCACCAATGTCGTCAACCTTAACCGGAAAACCAAGATTTCACCTTTTTGTGACGATAATTCGTGACGACCTATCACCAGTATGACGGCTTGCCACAAATGTCATCAGCTATTTTTTTCCAGCAATTGAGGGACGTTTTAGTAAGGGTATTTTGGTCTTTTTCCTTCACTTCCCACTACTTATAACCCACAAGGAGTATATTATCTTTCATTCTCTTTAGTTAAACATCTCAAAAAGCTCTCTCATACACTCTCAACCACAAGATTACGTTTTCTCTCAAGATCATCTTATCAAGAGCAAGCCTATGGATTTTTTAAGAACCTTCAAAAAACATTATATCTCTTTCAAGATCAAGCTTTAAGGTATGTGTAGTGTTCATCCATGGATCCCTTTCATCCATGGAGCTCAAGAATCATGCTTTAAATTATAAATTGTGATTTCCTTATTGTGTTATGGCTATAATCATTTTGATGATTGTTGTTTGGATTCAAGTTAGTAGCTTGATGTATTTTTTATGAAGCATGTGAGTAGGTTAGTTGAAACCCATGAATTTTTGATGGATTAAGATTGTCAAATTGATAAGTACACCTATGCCCAAAGTTATGCATGTAAGGTGTTTGATAAAATGCCAAGAATGATAGAATCTATGTTTTTATGTCTTAATAGTGATTAAATGACAAGTCCATGTTCTATTCTTTATGATTCCACATGAACTCCACGTTATTGTTGTGTGTTATTGTTGTGATATGGAATAAGCATGATATTGAAGCAACGCGAGTATATACATATTGTGTGCATCCCATTCCATGTATAAGATGTTGAGAACCAAGTGTAGTATGAAATCCCCTACTTATGATATTATGAATTGTGGACTCTATTCTTATGATCAAGTCAGTCATGTGTGTCAGTTTCTTTCCATCGATTCCTGGGGGCACTTGCACCCAAAATAATGTAGTTGTGTGCCTAGTGCCATGTCATGTCATCATGATACTCTCAGTCAAGCCATGGTCTATAGAATTCAGTTAGTCATGTGACTCAGGAAAACTCAGAAATCTCAGCAATCTCTGTAGTTCATAACCTCAGTACTCAGTAATCTCAGTGATCTCAGTAACAGCAATATTCCTAGCGATCTTCGTAATTTTAGTACTCTCAGTCAGTCCTCAGAACTCAGTATGTTCCTTCAGTCAAGGGAACTCAGTAAACTTAGTTTAGCTCTGCTAAACAATACCACTAGTATCAGTTCAGTTAATCAGTATCAGTTTAGTTCAGTTATTCAGTTTAGCTCAGTTATCCAGTTCAGTGTCTTTCAGATGGGAGTAGGATTTAGCACCGAGTGAGCCTAGGGATGGGGACTCACCCATTAGAAAGGATAGAGATCCTTAGAAGCAATCCCTAAGTTCCAGAACTACGTAGCCAGTGTAGGTATGAGATGTCACCCATTAGATAGGACTGGCATACTCAGGGGTCAGCCGTTAGCATATTTATATGTATAGGACTGATCCCAAGAGTCACCCTCTAGATTAGGACTGACTCCACAGCAGTTGTATTTACTGGTGGCATGGTACTGACACCCTTTCAGTCAGGGCAGAGATTAGACCCCAGTCAGCTTAGGATGGGGCATGTCGGTTAGATGAATACATCCCATAGTTTCAGTTGCAGATTTAGGACTGTCATTTACAGTCAACTCAATTCAGTAGTACAGATTCAGTACTGTTAGAGACAGTCAATCCTTATCATTATAAATAGACTTCAAGATCACCCATTAGACAGGACTGATCTCAACTTTAGTTAATCAGTATCAAAAATCATCAGATTTAAAAATCACCCATTGGACAGGACTGATCTCAATTATAGTTAATCAGTATTAGAATCATTAGATTTAAAGATCACTCGCTAGATAGGACTTATCTCAAATTCAATTACTCCGTATAGAACAAAACTCAGATAGTTCCATCAGAACTCAAACTATTTAATATAGTTGATCAGTACCAGTTACATCGATCATTACAGTTATATCAGTTATGCCAGTTGCCATAGCTTATGTTATCAGTATTCAGTTTTAGGACTGTTAGACACAGTCAATCAGACTAGTTCTTCATAATTTAAACTGTCAGAAATAGTCATTCATCTATTCAGTATCTCAGTATTAGTAAAGTCATGTCATCAATATTCAAACTTAGTAGTCAGTATCACCACGAGTTCAGTTATAGTTGCTTATGCATGTATGTATTCTCACGTTCATATTAGTCAACATTGTTCATGCATATAACCCTTTGCATTTAGCCTACCTTACTCGTATAGTCAGTACATTCAAACGTACTGATGCATTTGTGCATGGTGCTTTCTCTTATGTTACACCATAGGTTCAGAGACACGTGTTCCAGACCAGCAGTAGCATTCCAGTCGCAGAGTTGCAGTGAGTCCTCATCCATTCAAGGACAATTTTATTTTATTTTATTTATTATTTCTATTCAGTTTTGCTAGACGGAGTTAGTTGGAGACATGTTCCTTCAACTCCTAACTCAGACAGTATTTAAAGGCTTTTAGATTTACTTCAGATTTGATTCAGACTTCAGTTGTTTTTGGGTATTTTCCATCCATATAGATATTACGTTTGTCAGATATTTTATTCAGTTGAACCTTATGGCCTATTGTTCATGTTTTTCTGCATTATTACGTCATATATTACAGTGTATAGGTACAGATATCAGTAATGGGTTAGCTTGTGGTCTTTTGGGGTCATAAGCACCGCGTAGCATTCTAATTCAAAAAATCAGGGTGTTACAGTGTGATACGATTTAAGGTAGGAAACTACCACAACAAAGTGCTTTGTGACATAATACCAATGCAAGCATGTCACTTGTTTTTAGGTAGACCTGGGAAATATGATAGGTCTACCAAACATGATGGGAGGTCTAATCGATGTACACTTGAGAAGAATGGCCGAAAGGTCACACTTTATCCACTTTTGCCTTCACAAGTGAATGAGTTGCATCAAAAGATGAGAGAATTAAAAAAAAAGGGGAAAAATCCAAAAATAAAGAAAAAAAAGGGGAAACCCATAGGTGGGGTAGTGGGGATATACGGGGATTCCCCAACATTAAAGGGATAAGAAAACATGGTGATGTAGGTTAGAAAGAAGGAGCTCTTCGTGGATCATGATGAAGAGACACCCATGCTTCTTTTGACACATTATTTTAAAACTAACCCCACTAATTATTCTATTTCTCCTTTGATTTATTGTATGTTGCAGGATTGTGAAGATGTTTTTTCCAACAAACTTTCACAAGGGATGCCCCCACTTCGAGGAATTGAGAACCAAATAGATTTTGTACTGGGATCATAATTGCCCATCAAACCGGCTTATAGGAGCAACCCAACGGATACCAAGGAATTGCAACGCCAAGTTGAGGAACTCCTCAACAAAGGGTATATCAAGGAGAGTATGATCCCCTGCACGGTCCCAGTGCTACTAGTTCCCAAGAAAGATGGGACTTGGCGTATGTGCGTTGATTTTTGAGCCATCAACAAGATAACCATAAAATATCATCACCCTATTCCTAAGCTAGATGATATGCTTGATGAATTTAAGTTGTTCATGTTTGTTTTCTAAAATTGATTTGAGGAGTGGCTATCACCAAATCTGTATGCAATCGGGTGATGAATGGAAAACTACCTTCAAGACCAAATTCGATCTCTATGAATGGATGGTTATGCCATTTGTCCTAACAAATGCTCCAAGTACTTTCATAAGGCTAATGAATCATGTGATGAAGCCTTTTATCAGAAAGTTTGTTGTTGTCTACTTTGATGATGTGTTGGTGTATAGTATGTCCTTAGATGAGCATGTAAAACATTTACAATATGTATTTTATGTCCTCCGAAAGGAGAAGTTATATGCTAATTTAGAAAAGTGGTCTTTTGGTGTCCAAGAAGTTGTATTTCTCAGTTTTGTGGTGAGCTCAAGAGGAGTCGAAGTAGATGAATCTAAGATTGACGCTATCAAAAATTGGCCAACTCCCAAAACCATAGGTGAAGTGAGAAGCTTCCACGGATTGGCTAGTTTTTATAGACATTTTGTCATAGGATTTAGCACCATTTCCGTCCCCTTGACCGAAGTGATTAAAAGGGATCGGCCTCTTTGTTACAATTGTTGAATTTTAACAGACTTTTGAGGTTGAATGTGATGCTAGCAAAGTTGGTATAGGGCGGTTTTAATACAAGAATTAAAGCCTATTGCCTACTTTAGTGAAAAGCTCAAAGGAGCAACTCTAAACTACTCTACGTACGATTTAGAGTTGTATGCCTTGATTAGAGCCTTGGCCACTTGGTAACATTATTTATGGCATAAAGAATTCGTGATCCGAACGGACCATAAGTCCTTGAAGCATCTTCAGGAACAAGATAAGCTTAACAAACAGCATGCCAAGTGGATTGAGTTTCTCAAAACTTTACCTTATGTTATTCATTACAAAAAGGGTAAGGACAATGTGGTTGACAATTCTTTGTCATAAAAACACGTTCTTGTGTCTACTTTGTCTTCAAAATTAATGGGTTTTGAGATCTTAAAGGAATTGTATCCCGAGGATCCTTACTTTCCTCCTATCTATAGGGAATGTGAAGAGTTGGGTAGGGACAAGTGGGATTCTTCTAGGGGTTCAAATCCTTATGCCAAGTTTGACGGTTACTTGTTTAAAGGTAGGCGATAATGTGTACCCTCTAGCTCTTGGAGAGAGTTATTTGTGAGAGAAGCATGCAATGGCGGTCTAATGGGTCACTTTGGGGTCGAAAAGACCCTTGGAATATTGGAGGAGCAATTCTATTGGCCAAAAATGCACAAAGATGTGTCTAGCATTTATGGCCAATGTGTAGATTGCAATGGAGCCAAATATAGGCTCCAACCTCATGGGTTGTACACCCCGCTACCCACCCTTTTACATCCTTGTCTTGATATATCTATGGATTGTGTTAGGTTTGCCAAGGACTAGAAGAGGTTGGGATAGTATATTTGTTGTGGTTGATTGGTTTTCTAAGATGGCACACTTTATTCCATTCTCTAAATGTGATGATGCACCTAGTTTGGTCTCTTTGTTTGTTGATAATATTGTCAAGTTGCATGGTGTTTCGAGGACCATTGTGAGTGATAGGGACTCTAAGTTCCTAAGTCACTTTTGGGAGTCCATGTGGGGTAGGCTTGGTACTAGGTTATTGTTCTCTACTTCTTTCCACCCACAAGCCAATGGCCAAATGGAAGTAGTAAATAGGACTTTGGGTGTTATGCTACATTTCATTATTAAGGTAAAATTGAGTTCTTGGGAGGAACACCTACCATTAATTGAGTTTGCCTATAATCGTGTCATACATTCAAGTACGGGAATGACTCCCTTTGAGTGTTTATACTGCCTCAACCCCCTTACCCCTTTGGATTTAACTTCTTTGCCAAATGATCTTATGATTAGCCTAGATGGAAGAAAGTGAGCATATTTTATGAAAAATTTGCATGAGAAGGTGCGGCTTCGACTTGAGAAGAAAAAAATTAAGAGATTGCAAAGCGGGCAAACAAAAGAAGAAAGAAATTCATTCTTAAATCGGGAGATTGGGTGTGGGTGCACCTTAGGAAGGATCGGTTTATATCTCAAAGGAAGACCAAATTAATGCCAAGGGGTGATGGTCCATTCCAAGTACTTGAAAGAATCAATGATAATGCCTACAAGATTGACCTTCCCTCGGAATACCAAATGCACAACACTTTCAACGTGTGTGATCTTTCTCTAGTGGATGCGGTTGAGGATGACCAAATGTCAAACTTGAGGTCAAATTCCTCTAAATATAGATAGGATAATACGGGTGAACCAATCTATCCAACAAGTTCTACAAGCTGTCCAACAAGTTCACGACCATTCACACGTAGCCAAGCTCGGGAGTTACAAAAACTCCTAGTTATGTTCATCCAAATGTCCATGTGTGAGTTGGTACTTAAGCCTTCCAATGGATTAAATGTTTTTAAGTGTGAAGAGGAGCCTTGAAGTGTAATAAACTTACACTCCAAGGCCATCCCTTGGCAAGGGTGGGATGGTCATTTGTTATCTCCCTTTGTGGACTAATATAAATAGATAGTGTTAGGGTTATTTTTGAGTTATTTAATTCATATTTTGGAAGACAACAAACACTTTGTAATATTTTAGAACTTCTCTCTTCCATTGGAGAAGCCCCAACTCCGAAAACTCACTAGTAGAGTGATACTAGTGTTGTCTCTTGGCTAGAAACTAGGGTCTTGGGTTCTTTGAGTTCCTCTTGGTCCAAGTAAGATCTTGGTATTAATATTCATTAATCTTAGGTTCGTTTCTCTTGTTAGGATTCTTAGATCATTGAATATTGTGTGTCAAGTTACTATCCCTCTTGTAATCTTGTTAATCTTGTGTTGTTGGAATCTTGAAGTCTAGTGAAGCCGTGTGAGGATTTTTCAATTCACTAGCATTATTATAGACTTGCTTGTTTTTGTTGTTAATATCATCTTCTTATTCTAAAAATGTGACTCTTGAAGGCTTGTGAAGCCGTGTGTGGCCTCTTTTGATTCACTAGCACTTGTTGTCCATCTTGTTGTTCTTGTTGTTGTTTGTTTCTTATGTTGTGAACTTGGTCTCATATCAGAACTTGATCACAAACCCAGTGCAATCCAACAAGTAGGGTCATGAGAGGTAGGATGTGTGCAGACTTATCCTACTTTTGTGGGGTAGAGAGGTTGATTTTGGTAATCCCACAACTACTTCCACTCATACCCTAAAACTGCATCATATGACGGTGAATGTTTTTGTTACTCTAGCTTCATTGAGAATCCAAAGTGAAAAACCCCTACTAACACAGTTTCAGGAAACATATAGATGAACCTCCATTCTTCTACCATGACGAGAAAGCCAATGATGCGTTAATTGCACATGCAAAGTGTCAAATATCTGGTACCATAGCTATCCTAGTTTCTCTATCTTGGCATTCACGCAAACGACAAAAAAGGAGAAAACAAATGGTTATAACTAACCAAATCCAACTATCCTAGTTGTTCCGACTTGCTTTGGATTTACTTTCCAATACGACATATTTTAAGTCAACGGGGTTGGAAACAAATTTAATCCCACTTTACCTACCGACCACATGTTCAATAGACATTAGCATGACCAATAATTACTTGTTGAACAAGCATGTGAAATACATAAAAAAACTGTAAGAGTTGGAAAACACTTTTTGAACTTCGCAGCACCGATAAAGACATCAAATATCACTTATTAGTTATTTCTCATGTTACTAGGTAATGGCTAGGGATGACACATCTCAAGCATGTATGTATAATCATTGCATTGGTAAGAAAATTGAAACTTATGTTTCGGTAAGGAAAGTGATGCACAAAATTATACAAGTACTTCACTCGAGTTTAGTTAAGATTGCCATAAATGCAAGTCCTGCTTAGATAACATTCCATTTGAGCAGACAGTCTATCAAAAAACACCCCTCTACCCCTTTCTACCTTCCCGAGGTATGTTGTTGTTGACTTAAATGCAAGAAGACAAACATATAAAAAACGGAGATATTTGTAGCTACCATATGATAGAATGAAACTAAAAGAAGAACAAAATTTGTAATTTTAATAACAAACCTAGTTTAACTACTCAGGAAAAAAGAAGAAAGTTGCCACCTTTAACGAAAATGGAATAAAGCAATTTGACAAATTTTATGACAAGGCTACCTTTAATCATCGATATTCCCTGTGCACTACTGTCTCCACTAGTAGTGGTCTTATCCTCAGCATCTTGCCATGCCTGAGGATGGGCACAGGCAAATGGGTAAACCCTAGGCTTAGCAGTACTTCTAATCATCACCTCAGATGGAGCAGTCTGCCCCATGGATGGATTAAAGTTCTGAACACCACTTGACGCAGTCCCTCTAATCATCACCTCAGATGGAGCAGTCTGCCTCATGGGTGGACAAGCATTTTGAACATCACTTGATGTGGAGCCAAGCATGCTGGGCCCAAAACCATCACCCAACCCAGCACCCTCTTCTCTGATTTCATCCTTATAAATAATGTCAACAAGGAAATCAAAAAGCTCAGTGCGCTCAATCGCCTTGGCGATATCCTTCTTCTGCACTATCAGTTATTTATTCTCCTCCGTGTTGAACCATGAGCGGAGATCAAGTTCCTGTTTGAACATTTAATATGTTTTTTCCATCAACATTGGTTCTTCCCCGGTGACCTTGCAAACATCCTCGTTATCTTTCATCAATCTCTTGATACGAGCAAGCGAAAGTTTGTTGTTCTTAAAATTGTTTGTCTCCTTAATTTCATTGAGTTGACACACCCAAAATGCTTCTAAATTCTGTTGTTGTTCCTATTCTTTTTAATATTATTGCTTCTGCTGAAGGAGTTGGTTGTAGGGCACCTGTACTGGGTACCCAGTTGCCGCCGCCGCTGCTACATTCTCCCACGGTTGTTGTTCCTACTACTGCTGTAGTACATGGTAGTAGGTGTTGTATATCAGACCATGAGAACTTAGAAGCATCATATTTACATAATTTTCATCATTTATAGTTTAGTCCCAATTTACTATTCCTATTTCTTTAGGACCCTAAGTTAGGTTATTAGGATAATATTATCATTTCTATTTGCCTAGGGTTCTCTTTTACATTATAAATATCCTGTATGTACTCATTTGGATATTATCAATGAAAATCATCTTTTAGCTCTATCTAGAATAGCTTTAGCTTAGCTTAGTTTGTAGCTTAGTTTCTTCTCAAATTCTATTCTGCATCATTTGGTATCAGAGCAATCATCCTCGCACTGTGGGTATTTGTTGATGGCATTTCAAATACTTATTATACTTCCAACTTCACATCTATCCTCCCTCCAATTTCTAATGGTGGTTATGAAGAAAATCCTTATGGATATAGATATACAGGATATGGGGATTATTGTAGTGGGTATCAACAACAATTCAATCCAACATATCCACAATATGCATACCGACCTTCAGAGTTCTCTGGTTTATTTAATTTTCATTCATCTAGAGGTCATACCAGTATGAGGAAACATGACAACTACAGTCCACATCCCTATACAAATTATAATCCATATACTAATAGTGCTTACAACACCACTGTCAGTCATGCAGATTCATAGTATCAGGGAAGTTACAATCAGTGGGAAAATACTAACTCCATTTATTTCACATATAGCACACCCGGTGTTGGTCTATATAAGTTCTCTTCATCCTCGTGTGAAGGGAATTAGAGGGAGAGGGAAGATATTTGTGCGATATCAGGCGAAACGCTTTTGTCATTTCCAATGGAGGCTTGATTGGAAGATAATCCTGCTCCTAGGGAAGGCACTATACTTGTTTCTACTCTATTAGAACGAGACATAGAAGCCTCACTACCAGTTGTGTTGGGGAAGACATGTCTTTAAAAATATGTGCACCAACTGTTTGATAAAATGCCAGTTAATGAAAAAGATGGTATCAACAGTAGTAGTAGCAAGGAGAACAGTGCACAGATGATGGAGCAAGTTATTGATCCAGAATGTATTACTTCCATTTCCATTAATTTCAGTGTTGTTTCAAATGTTGAACTCTTGCTGGACAAGACGAGATTGAGGAAGGTTAAACAAAAGTTAACCATTGTTGGATCATCAGTGGGTAGTCCAGTTGCTGCATTAAAGATGAATATGTCTGAAGTAGTCGACCAGTTAAAGGAAGAAGGTATCCCACTTACGAGCCACAATTAAAAGTAATTGGTGGGGATTTTGATTTGTTGAATATAAGCACTGACGGTGATGTCAATGGGTTTGAGATTTCATATGTAATTCCAAATATGAAAAACTTTCATGATGCTAACCTAATTATCAAGTCTGATGAAGAAATATATTTGAATAAAGTTGGGGATGATGATGAGATGGTGATACAAGAAAACCTTTCAAGTATTGAAACCTTTGGGAGAGGACATGGATGCTAGAAAACGTGCAGAAATGGAACCTCTTATGATGATTTTTTATTCACAAGGTACTCTTATTAGCAAGGATAAAGTTGTAGCTATTAAGGAAAATACTGAACCATATGGGCCTATTGACAGAGAAAAAGTGTGCAGGACCGAGGATCCAGAACAAGTACCCAGGAAACCAAATGTATTTGAATGGGTTTTTTCTGGTTCAACCAATTGTGTATCTGAGACTAATTTACTTTCTTATAGAGAGCATCAAGTGGAGAATAGGGATCTATTCTTCTTAATTCAAACAAAACTGAGTGTTGGTGATGAAAAGGGACTTCACCCGTTAAAGTGAAGTGATTTATTTCCTCCTTTTAGATTTGGAACTGATCTTCTGGTTACTAGCGAGGATAGTGCTCTTAAAACTCTCATCATAGATGTCAACACAGTTGCATACAATAAAGGAAATTTCCCTATGAATTTGAATGTGGGGAGTGATGTCCATGGGATAGAGAAAAATATAGCTGGCAAGGGAGAGATTAAGTATTTGCATAATTTGTCTGATAAAATGCTAACTTGTGAACTAGAAGGTTCTTTTGACAACTTAACTCATGTCTCTAATATACTTATGGAAACTAAGAAGTCTTGGAATGACAACACCTACCTTTTTGAGAAGGTTAAGAACCAAATTGTGGACATATGGATGGAGTCCTTGATGGTAGACCACAAACTCTCTAGTCCCTGGTCTTTGGATCAGCCTAGTGCTATGTATTATACTAGCATAGTTTTTGGGTATTCTCATATCAGAAATGCTGCAAAGATATCTGTCGAGGGGCACATTGGCTTATTAATCTTACATTTTAGAGATAAGTCTTATACGATAAGAAATGCTCTTGTTGGGGAACTGGAGAAGTTGGTCGTGAAGGATTTCAATGATATGGAGGTTGCAATAAGTTGAAAAGCTATCTCACCCCTAACCAAGAAAGCAATGTTGAAAGGTTACCGAAAGGTGTCAGCATATAGGATGAATTGTTTACTTCAAAGTTGGGCAAAATTGTGTGGAGAACATGCATTTTTCATTGGAGAAGATATGCAACTATTATCAGCAAAATTTCATACTTATCTGTTAACAAAAATCATGAGCTACAAGTGTTGTCATTATTCTTGAGCTCTCACTGGTGTGGTTTGGAAGGAAATTAGAGCAGTCACCAAGTTTGGAGAGAGTGCAACATCTTCTTGTGCACTTAAAAATGGCAAGGAATATGCTTGTTGCTTTGAGAGAACACAAGATCCTCGGGGGTTCAAGTCGAATAAAGTCCCCTGGAATGTAGTTCCTTTAGCTTGCGATGAGTCAAGTATGGTTGATTGTGTTGATCTTTTGGGTGTGACTGAAGAACGACTAAAGTATAATCATATACAGTATAACCTCGATAAATTAATACTCGATAAATTAATAACCTCGCTAAAATAATAATTTTCTTCGGTCCCGAGTCGGGATCAACGTGGTAAGTTAATAATTCGCTAAATTTATAAGATAATACAAAAAAAAATTCATATAGGTCCCATTTGATATATAAATTAATAATTCATCTGTATCAAAATATTTCATACATAATACATAAGTAAACTAAACAGGTTTCTAAAAATATGAATCTAATGTTGTTTGTTTCTTCTTGAAATCAATATCACCTTGAATTTTATCTCTAACCCTTCTTACTGCATTAAGAATATCAGGTGTAGTCTTCTCATATTGCAAAAGGAAGTGATGTAAGGTGATTGTTGCTTTCAGAGCATCTTTGCGCGAAACTTGTTCTAATTCCACACTATCATCTTCCATTTTTTTAAACTAGACTCATAGCACTACGTATTACGCAGAATCACAATCAAATTACACCAAAATCGTCCTAGATATTTCCCCAAAATCGATATTCTAATCTCGATTCGCTACTTTCATCAGCTTTGTGAATCATCACAATAAATTCCATATCTTAACGTGGAAGTATCGGAATTAGGTTCTATTTTTTGCATTGGAAAGTAGATTCACAGATCTCACGCGGAAACCATAATTAGATTACATCCGAATCGTCCCAAATATTGCTCCAAAAATAACCTTCTAATCTTGGTTCGCTGGTTATTTCAGTTTTGCGCAGCGTCACGATAAATTCCATATCTTGATGTGGAAGTATCGAAATCAGGTTTCGTTTTTTGCATTGGAAAGTAGACTCGTAGAGATACGTATCACATGGAAACCACAATTAGGTTGCATCCGAATCATCCCAGATATTTCTCCAAAAATAGCCTTCTTGGTTATTTCAGCTTTGTGAAGTGTCACGATAAATTCCATATCTTGACGTGGAAGTATCGGAATCAGATTTGTTCATTGTTTTCTTCAATGCTGGAACCCTAATTAGGTCAAAGCTCCTAAATTGTGTCATAATGATTTTTTCAACTTTTGGTGATTCCACAGAGCGCATGGCCTGTAGAGCTTTAAAATTGAACCTTTCATATGGTGCAATTTGGCGCTAACATGATTTACGTCAACTATATTGCCATCATCAATGATGATCTTTCCCTCTTGCATTAATGTCATGATCTTTTTCTTCAGGATGAAGCATTTTGTGGTGTGATGACCAATAATGCGGTAAAATTTGCAGTATTTAGGATCATCGACTTTGTTTGATTATTCAGCTCGCTATGACTTAGGAAGTTCAATGACTTCTTTGGCTAACAATTCATCAAGAATTTTAGGAAAATCAAAGTCGAAAAAAGGATATACCCTTGCTTGTAACTCTTTCAAGGTTGGTTGATTTTTCACCTCTCGTATTTGTTGATTTGGAGCTTCCTCTTTTATCTTTTGTGTTGTAAGGGACTTTGTAAAACTCACAGTTGTCATCATAGATTCTCCAATTTGGTCTTCAGATGAGTCTTCGAATTTCGTGACCTCCTTCCTAGGATCAAAAACAGGTGGCTTCATTCCATGACTTGCAATACTTAGTTGCATGTCATGAGCGCACATAGCTAATTCTTCAAAAGTTCGTGTCTTAATTTCTTGGAGGATATACATAAGGCCCCAACGCATCCCTTGAATGCAAACTTTAACTGCAGAAGTTTCAAAAAGTTGTTCCTTGCAATCAAAGCTCAATGTTTGCCAGCAATTTATGTAATCCAGTATAGGCTTATCTTTACTTTGTCTTGTGTTTGTCAACTCCATCATGCTGACCATACGACGGGTACTGTAGAAATGATTTAGGAACTGACTTTCTAGTTGCTCCCAACAATCAATTGATCCAGACTCCAAGTCTGTGTACCAATCAAAAGCGTTGTCTTTCAAGGAGCGAATAAATTGCTTGACAAGAAGATCGTCATGTGTACAGCACTACTACAAGTCTCAACGAAATGAGCGATGTGTTGCGTTGGATTTTCCTTTCTATCAAATTGTTGAAACTTTGGCGGTTGATATCCAATTGGCATCGATAAGCCCTTGATTCACTTAGAATACGGCTTTGAGTATTGTAACACCCCAGAAAATGGGTCCCGTAGCATCGCACGGTGCTTGAGGCTACAAGTAGGCCCTAGCTAACCCTTTGAACCATTTTCATTCAGTTCAACACAAATCAATGGGGTTTCCATAAATAACCCTCAAATATCAATAGAGTAATCATCATCCAAGAATAAAAGAATTTCAGAAAGATAACAAAATATGACTTATTAGTCAACTCCCAACATCTATACTATTCTGACAAGTCTCTAAGAAAATCAATAAAACCAGCGAGCCATTAAGACATGCCTCAACTAACTCATACTCAGTTATCAAATGTAAACAATTCCGTGAAACCAACATCATACATCATGTACTCGGAACATGAGGACTCACCATAATAGAGGATGTAGAACAGCGTGCCCAAAGAATCACTGAGCACCTGAACCCACATTCCGAGAAAATGCAGCCCACATCCGAAGATATGGTCAGTACTAGGGAAAGAAACCGAGTATATGGGGGTGTATGCAGTTGTATAAACATCATCATCATAAATATTTATAAGAAATATACAGGATGTATGAAAGACTCATATAGCCTGAAAAAAATCATCATAATCATGAGAGGATGAAATAAGTACAATAACACATGTGAGTCATCATATAATTTGTCAATCACTTTCAGTTTATCAAGAATATCAATTCTCATAATGTAAATATCATTTAAATCTTTCAAAAGAATAACTTTTACAATTCTACTTTCAAATCACTTCACCATTCACCATAGACACAAGGAAACACACACACGCTAGGAGATCCTATAACCGACATAAACCATGTGAGCTACATGGAGTCTAACATAGAACCCACGTTGGGGAGATCCGTCCTATCCTTGCCATCGGAGTAGGACTATCGATATCAAATCCACACAAACTAGTGATCACTATATAAATCAGCCTCAGGCTCACTCCTACGGAGGCACGTAGTTCTAGGGAAGTAAGGTTGCTTTATACCTCCCACTCAGTGCTAAAGATTTCTCTCGGACTTAGCTCAGATCATTTCAAAGACAATCCACGACAAAATAATTTCAGTAATATATAAATATACATCGAGAGCCATCATGCTTTCCATCTATCAAAATCAACCACGTTGTGGATTTCTTTCACACTCGAGTTCAAAACAACTCCATTAAGACCAAAATGTCAAATCATTCAAAATATCTCAAATATTCAACATCAACGTGCTTATAACACATACTTACTCAAAAAAAACATAATTTCCAATAGTGATTCATGACACAAATATCAAAATCATGATAAATATCGTTCAAGATTTATGTTTTATATCTCCACACATGTAAATTCATCTTTCAAAATCATAAACATCAAGATTTCATAATAATCATCATAAGATATGGGTTCATGCTTCAAATTAGTAAAAGTCAAATAAAAATCATGCCTTTGTAAAGAAAACTACTTTTGGGCACAAGAACGAAAGAGAGTTCTTGTTGAAAAACCCCACATACCTTGAATGATGAACTTTAGATCGATACTCATTTTTGAGATGTTAATCGTGCCTTTGAATAATGGTTCTTGGAGTTCTTGAACTAGGAACTTGGAATCTTGAATAAATTTGCAGAATTGATGGTGAACTTTGGAGGTTCTTGAAGTTGGATGTAGGAGCTTAGGGTTTTCTTTTTGAGGAAATTTGATGAAATATAACATGTAATACTTCTAATAGGCTTTAATATAGGGTTTGGATGGATTTTGGGTGAGGTGGAATGACCAAAACACCCCTAAAAATAAAAAAAATCCTCGAATCTGTCCTTTGGTGGACTATTTTAATAGTCTGAAGTAGATCAACCATAACATTTTTCTCCGATATCCAAATTGGATAAAACCAACTTCATTAGAAAAAAGACTCTCATATCTTTCCGTTGATATATAGTATCTCACCCAGATCATTGTGTACGAGAAGTTATGATTGCTTGAAGTTGACCCGAAAATTCACTTTTGATAGGCTGAAGTAGATCGACCATAACCATTTTCTCCGATAGACAAATTGGATGAAACCAATTTCATTGGAAAGAGGACTAGTAGAGCTTTCCGTTAATATATAGTAAATCACCCAGACCATTATGTACAAGGAATTATGATCATTTAAAGTTGGAGTAAAAATACACCAGGCCTCAGAACTTTTTCCTGCACGTTTTACTGTTCACTACAATTCATGGTTCGATCGAAATGTTCATAACTCGTCGCTCGGGTGTCCATTTTGGATGATCCACATATAGTTGGAAAGATTATTCGATAATGTATGAAATGGTGGGTCATAGTCTAAGACATTCTGCACGAAAAATTTATAATTCACTCTAGAAGAGAGAATCCAACACGTTTAAGCACAAAATTTCAACGAAAAATTTCTCGGGGTATTACAAGTATCCTATGAAACTTTGTGATGAAATGTCATATTGTGCCTTGATGATGTTTGCAATCATATCTTGCAGTTATTGAACTATTATAGTAGTCACTGAAGCAGATCGATCATCACAATAATTGTCACTTGTCTTGATGAGAGATTCACCATCAACTTTTTCTCACGGTGATAGATTATAATTTGACTCTTCAAGATTGTAGAGATCTAAATTGCTCATAAGTTGAGCAATTTGATGATCTTTCTCATCAACGGACTTCTTCAAGGCTTCAATGGTTTAATCCATCATTGCAAACTTCTCGTGCAAGTCAATTGCATCAACCATGAAGGTGTTGACTTTCGTTGAAGTTGGAGAATTCATTAAGTTTTCAGATTCTCCAAAGTTGCAGCCAGTTTCAGATGGTTCGTCTGTTAAAATAGATGGAAAGTTGCCCCCAGGGGTTGTAGTTA
Source organism: Capsicum baccatum var. pendulum (assembly GCA_030864225.1). NCBI lineage: Eukaryota > Viridiplantae > Streptophyta > Magnoliopsida > Solanales > Solanaceae > Capsicum > Capsicum baccatum. The sequence continues at coordinate 48,885,238 of CM061552.1, read as the reverse complement.
CTGTCGAAATTTGAGATTTTCTCCTTTTTGTCATCTCCAAAATGGTGAAGTATTGGGATCCATCCAAAGCACAAGCATTGAGATTGCGTCGATTGATGGGGCCAACAAGTTTGATCTTAGTAGACGTGGTAGTAGTAGACTTCTTACACGAAACTTCATTGATTTTTCTGAAGTCGATTGCAGTAGTTGAATATGTGATTTCCTTTGACTTGTAGGACAAAGAGATGAAGAGAAAAACTGGTCCCACTGGGCGTGCCAATTTGTTCGCAACAAATTTTCGTTAACGCTGAAAATTAACTGCAAGCAAAAATAAAATAAACAAAAATAATAATTTTATATAAATGAATTTTGCGGGTACAATTCTTTTATTCTCTCGATTCTTCTCTCCTAAGTTTTTTCGTGATTCTAGGGCCTTTACAGCGTGATTCTCGAATGTAGGATGATTTGAGCCTCCTTGAAATGTGTTTGGATCTCCAGGAATTGTATGACAACACTTCGTCTTGTCGAGTTGATCTCTGGGCAGAACTCCGTTAGTCAATTCGTTGAAGAGCTGTGTAGTCAATGCAGAAGTTTCCTCCAATGCTTGTAGAATTTCCTCCTTTTTTTTTCTTCAATGTCATGTTATTCCCCAATTTATAGTTGTAGAGGTAGGCCTAGTTACTTGTGATTGGCCGAAATATGTCACTTTGTCACTTGGCGCCTTTTGACTGGTTGTTGAATTTGAATGAGATTTTAACATCATTTGTACATGTGGCGGCGTCTCATTGGTCTTGGATTTGATTGGGATGCCACATCACTTGATGAGTGGCATAAGTCTGGGCCTCAAGGTGAGATGGACCTTGAAATGCTTAATGAGGAATAAAATGGAGTTATTATTTTTATAGCCCAAAATGATTTTAGACCCAATAAAATATGGGTCAAATCTAAATTTTATATAAATTTGACCCAATATATTTTACGTGTCTACAGTAACAAACTACATTTGTACATAATAGCGAACAAATTACATTTGTACATATTAGCGAACAAACTATATAGGGAGTGAGGTCAACCATCCTCAGTAACGGACAAAACCTCGTTTCTTTGTTAGCAGTAGCCGGTGGAATCATCTGAGTAAAAAAATGCCTTATCCATATCCATTTTTTTTGTGCTGATCGAAAACGACAACTTCTCAACAGCCAAAATCATGAATTGAACTCAAAAGCAGGTTCAATTCAACTACGATAAAGATACGATTCAAATACAATAATGTAAATGCCAGTAACCGAATAGTCTGTAAAGGCAAAATAACAGCTAATAACATAAAATGTTGAACCGAAAGGCATTGGCATTTGAAAGTTTTGAGTGTAAGTGGTTTTAATGGAAGTTTTAAGGTGGAGAAGATGACAATGACAACGGGTCGGGTGAAAATGGCTGAGTTGGGTTGGGGGAGGGGGGGTGTACATATAATATATGTTGAGTTGGGATGAAGAATTATTTTGGAGAAAATTTTAATTAGAATTCAGATTAAAGAAAGTTAATTAGTTATTCCACTTTGAATTTATTTGTCATGTTTTAATTTGTCACAATTATTTAAAAAAAAAATATTATTATATTGACTTTATCTTATTATCCCTATTAATTAATGTATAAAGATGTTAGAATCAACTTTTCTTTTAAAGTGTTTTTGACTTTTAAGTTTTTTTTAAAAAAAAATTAAAGATATTTGATAAAAATAAAATATGTTTTTAAACATTTAACTTTAAGCTTAAAAAGTAAAAAAAAAAAAAAAAAAAAAAGTCTACCTAATTTTAGTTTTGTTTTACATAAAATTTCAACGAATTTACCCATAACTACACGTTATTCCAACTTTTTCCAAGATTTCATAAAATTTTATTAAGTTTTCAAGATACATAACATTAAAAGAGATACATGATTGATGTAACATCTTAATAAATAATTAATTCATTTTAATTATTAAAAACAACGATAATTAGCTCATTTAAGAAAAAAATTTATTGTGTAGATCTTCTAATTAACATCTAAATATCCAAAAAAAAAAAAAAACATTTAGTTAATAAGATGCTCAGTGTTAAATCTTTAATAAGATGTCTCTCGTTGTGACTTTAAGAGTTTTTCTTTTCGAAACAACATCTTTTCATCTAGAAGTGTCAGATTCACTTTTGTTCGACAAAATGTATTAACGAAGTTCATGGATTACGTTGTGTTGTGTAAATTTGGACTTATCTAAAAAAAACTCAAGATTTATATTCTCGATATAAATTTGAATTTATCTTAAAAAAAATAGTGATTAATGGTGGGCCCAAAGAAGTTGAAGAAAGCGAATGGGGAAAATGAGGATGTCAGAAATTTTGCAGAATAAACCTCGTGGATAGTGAACGATCGTCATTATTCACATTTGTTGCCTACCATTGTGTTGTATTTTTAAAAAAGGTAAATATTTTTTAATGTGTTTTTTTTTAAATTGACATGATTTAGAAGGGAAGCAAATATATCCTAATTTTTAGGGTAGAAGTTATATATCTGGAGATTTGAGGAGAGAGAATGAAAATAAAGGGTATTTATAATTTTTATTAAGTGAAAAATTTTTAGTAACTAGTTTAACCGCACGTGTCTCGCATGTGTAATGTTTGATTTTTTAATTAACCGTCATGTTTGCGTTTGTCAGACAGTACCTCTTTTTCTTATTGCTAGAGACTAAGAGAGACACCTCGATGTGAACCATATTTGTAGTACGATTTTTTTCTATATTTAAAATATTTTCTTATTTTGAAAGTTAAATCTTTAAAAAATCATCGATTACTTACTTAAAACTTTTAATTTGGTACTTCTTATATTTTTTTTATTTTAACTCTTTCATATTTATTTTTAGATTTTTTAAATCTTCTTAAAATCAACTTTAGTTTTAAAATTCTTAAACTAATGAAAAAATATTAATTAACATTAATTCTGATGACTTTTAATAAGGAATGATTTTGCTATAAATATTTAATTAATTTTCAACTCTTAAATATTAGAACAATAGAAAAGAGATGATTTTGTGTAAACAAAAACTTTTAGTGAAGGATAAAAAGTTCAAACAGTATTTCTAAGGCCCTTCACACTTACCCACCTCCGGCCACTGCATTCTCCGTCGATTTTTTCGATGTGTTCTCCATCGTGTATGACAATTTCTATGTTCAAACACAGAGAGTAAGAAATGATGTGTTGTGCTTTCCGCTCATACACACTATTTGTACAAACTAATTTTGTGCATATTATCGGACAAAAAATCTCAAAATTTATATTCTCAATGTAAATTTGAATTTGTCTAAAATAAAGGGAAAATGGGTTTATGGTGGGGCCCAAAAGGTTTAAAAAAAGGTGAAAGGGGAAATGGGGGTAGCAGAGCTTTGCAGAAGAAAGCTCATGAAAGTGAACAATAGTCATTATTAACGTTTGTTGTCTACCATTATGTTGTGCTTTTAAAAAGGTAAATGCTTTGTTTACTTTTCTTTTTAAAAAAGAAAAAAACTTTTAAAACTTTGACATGATATAGGGGACAATATATATATCCTAATTTTTAGGGTAGAATTTATATATTTGGAGATTTAAGGAGAGATAATGTAAATAAGGGATATTTATAATTTTTATTGAGTGAAGGGTACTTCCAGTGGGCACCTAACCGCCGCCGCAACATTCATTGTTGATTGTTGTTGTTGCTACTGCTGCTGTTGGAGATGGTAATAGGGTACCTGCATTGGGTATCCACCTCCGATCGCTGCATTCTCTGATGATTTTTTTGATGTGTTCTCCATTGCGTTTTCGATGAATGGGCGACAAAAATGAGGTTAACATACACAGACAGTGAGAAACAGTGAGAGCTCATATTCACTATTTGTAACAAACTGAATTTGTACATATTAGTGGGTAAATATGGGAGTGAGGTCCACCGCATCAATAACGGATAGAACTTCAATTCTCTGTAAGCGATAGCCGGTGGAATCATCTGAGAAAAAAACATCTCACACTCATCAAATGTAATAGGCGCTTAGATATATTTTTAAAAAAGATACATACAAAAACCTTCTAACTATATACATATATATATGAAAAGATACATATGAAAAAAATGTATCAGGCATATAGATACAAAAGTATGCACTTGGAATACGCATATAAAACTAAGCATAATTATGTATCTTCAACTAATAAAAAGTGTATCTCAAATTAAAATACTCAGATACAAAAATTGCTAAACCTTTGATAAGATGTCTCTCGCTGTGACTTCAACAACTTTTTTTTTCGGATGAAATATGTTAACGAAGTTCACAGAGTTTTGTTGTGTTGTGTAAATTTGAATTTATCTAAAAAAGGTCTCAGGATTTATATTCTTGATGTAAATTTGAATTTATCTTTTAAAAAAGAAAGTGATTTATGGTAGGGCCCAAAGAGGTTGATGAAGGTGAATGGAGAAAAGGAGGGCGTCAGAGATTTTGCAGAATAAACCTCATGGATAGTGAACGATGATCATTATTAACATTTGTTTCCTACCATTGTGTTGCATATTTAAAAAGGTAAATGCCTTTTTTATTTTTATTTTTATTTTCAAACTTTTCTTTGAAAATTTTGACATGATTTAGGGGCAATAAATATATCCTAAATTTTAAGGTAGAAGTTATATATCTAGAGATTTAAGAGAGAGAATATAAATAAGAGACATTTATAAATTTTATTAAGTGAAAGAATTTTTAGTAATTAGTTTAATCGCATGTATCTCTCACGTGTAATGTTTAATTTTTTAATTGATCTTCATGTTTGCGTTTGTCATACATTACCTTTTTTCCTTGTTGCTAGAAGCTAAGAGAGACACCTCGATGTGAACCATATTTGTAGCATGATTTTTTTTATATTTAAAATCTTTTCTTATTTTGAAAGTTAAATCTTTAAAAATCATTGATTACTTACTTAAAACTTTTAATTTTGTACTTCTTATATTTTTCTTATTCTAACCCTTTCATATTTATTTTTAGATTTTTTCAATCTTTTAAAATCGACTTTAGTGAATTTAGAATTCTCAAACTAATAAAAAAATATCAATTATTGTTAATTCAGATGACTTCTAATAACGAAAGGTTTTACTATAAATATTTAATATTAGAAAAATAGTGAAAAATAATTTTATCTAAAGCAAAGATTTTCAATGAAGGCAAAAAGTTCAAAGAATATTTCTAATGCCCTTCACACTTACCCACCTCCGACCGCTGCATTCTCCATCAATTTTTTCGATGTGTTCTCCATCATGCGCGATGATTTCTATATTCAAACACAGGGAGTAAGAAATGATGTGTTGTGCTCTTCGCTCATATACACTATTTGTACGAACTATTTTTGTACGTATTATCAGATAAAAAATTCTCGATGTAAATTTGAATTTGTCTAAAATAAAGAAAAAAAGGGGTTTATGGTAGGGCCCAAAAGGGTTGAAGAAGGTGAAGGGGGGAAATGAGGGTATCAGATGTTTTGCAGAAGAAAGCTCCTGGATAGTGAACAATCGTCATTATTAACATCCGTTGCTTACCATTGTGTTGTGTTTTTAAAAAGGTAAATGTTTTTTTACTTTTTTTTTTTCTATTTTGACATGATTAAGGGGGCAATAAATATATCCTAATTTTTAGGGTAAAAGTTATTTATCTATAGATTTAAGGAGCGAGAATGTAAATGAAAGATATTTATAATTTTTATTAAGTAAAAGATTTTTAGTAACTAGTTTAATCGCCTGTATCTCGCACGTATAATTTTTCATTTTAAAATTAAACAATTTTGTCTATTGCAAAGATTTTTTATAAAGTGCAAAAATTTCAAATCACATCTCAAAAATCCTTCACATTTTAATATAATAAAATAAACATAACATATATTTTATTGTAAGCACGTATTTTACCACCAGAAGTTTTAAGTGGTTAATGGATCGTCATGTTTGTGTTTGTCATGCAATACCTCTTTTCTTTGTTATTAGAGGCTAAGAGAGATACCTCGATCTGAACCATATTTGTAGTATGATTTTTTTCTATATTTAAAATCTTTTTTTATTTTGAAAGTTAAATCTTTCAAAAATCATTAATTACTTACTTAAAACTTTTATTTTGGTACTTCTTATATTTTTTCTATTCTAACGCTTTTATATTTATTTTTAGATTTTTTAAAATATTCTTAATCAACTTTAGAATTCTTAAACTAATGAAAAAATATTAATTGTCATTAATTCTGATGACTTTTGATAAGAAAAGATTTTACTATAATTATTTAATTAATTTTCAACCTTTAAATATTAGGAAAATAGTGAAAATATGATTTTGTCTAAATCAAAGACTTTTAATGAAGCGCAAAAAATTCAAATAATATTTTTAAGGCCCTTCACACTTACCCACCTCCGGCCGTTGCATTATCCGCCAATTTTTTCAATGTGTTCTCCATCATGCGCGATAACTTCTTTGTTCAAACACAGAGAGCGAGAAATGGTGTGTTGTGCTCTCTGCTCATGCTCACTATTTGTACAAACTAATTTTGTACATATTAGTGGATAAAATTTTTTTAGGATTTTTATTCTCGACATGAATTTAAATTTGTCTTAAGAAAAGAAAAAGAGGGGTCATGGTGGGCCCAAAAGAGTTGAAGAAGGTGAAGGGGGGAAATTAAGGTATCAGAGGTTTTGCGGAAGAAAGCTCGTGGATGGTGAATAATTATCATTATTAACATTTGTTGCCTACCATTATGTTGTGATTTTAACTGGGTAAATGCTTTTTTTTAGTTTTTTATTTTTATTTTTATTTTTTAATTTTGAAATGATTTAGGGGGTAATAAATATATCCTAATTTTTAAGGTAAAAGTTATGTATCTGAAGATTTAAGGAGAAAGAATGTAAATAAGGGATATTTATAATTTTTATTAAGTGAAAGAATTTTTAGTAACTAGTTTAACTGCATGTGAAATGTTTGATTTTAAAATTAAATGATTTTGTTTATTGCAAAGATTTTTTATGAAGTGCAAAAAGTTCAAATCACTTCTCAAAAATCCTTCACACTTTAATATAGTAAAGTAAATATAACGTATATTTTATTGTAAGCACATATATATTTTACCACCAGAAATTTCAAATGGTTAATGGATCATCATGTTTGTGTTTATCATGCAGTACCTCTTTTCTTTGTTGCTAGAGGCTAAGAGAGATACCTCGACGTGAAACTTTTAATTTGGTACTTCTTAAACTAATAAAAAAGATATTAATTGTCATTAATTGTGATGACTTCTAATAAGGAAAAGTTATATAATTGTTTTGACTTCTAATAAGAAAAAGTTTTATTATAAATATTTAATTAATTTTCAACTCTTAGATATAAAAAAAATAATGAAAAGGCGATTTTATCCAAAGCATAAACTTTTAATGAAGGGCAAAACATGCAAATATAGTATAGAGATAGATTTAGATATCTTAAATTGTGATTGTGTAAATCTATATCTATAATCTATATAATATATTAAAAGTGTGAAGACACTTAGAAAAGTGATTTGAACTTTTTGTCCTTCATTAAAAGACTCTTCTTTAGACAAAACGGTCTTTTCACTATTTTTAAAATTTATTATTTAATTATTTTTTATTATATTAACTAGACTTCCTAAAATATATGGGACTCCTAAAATATATGATAGGAGAATTAATTAATATTTTTCTTTCTACTGTTTAATTAAAAAAATACTCCTAAAATAGTACTCTATTAATTAAGAAAATACTTATATAGATATTGAGATGTATGTTAAACTAGAGAAAAACCGGTTTGCCTATTGAGAGAATATGACTAATGCTCATCTAACTTGATTCGATTGCATGCCTAGATTGGTGGATGTTTGATTTTCTAACCGTCAACTTCTTCACAGTTTTTGTTAGCATAATAGAATTTAACATATATATATCTTCTTTGTTTTCGTTCAAAATCATTCTTTAGGGTCAAAATTTTCGCTCAGACAAGAATTAGTTGGATCAAAATCAAAACTTTGTGATCACTATTATATTGTTTTCTTATAGTTTACAGGTCGTAGATGAAAGTCGGTTGGCTTTGAAAAATTTCTTGCGTAAATGTTAGGTTTAATTGTATTGTTTTGATATCTTTATTATCTTATTGTTTTATTTTAATTTACAGCTACTAGATGGATGTGTGTTCGCTTTGAAATTTTTTTTAGGTAAAAGTTAGGTTTAATTATATTATCGTAATATCTCTGTTAGTTTGTTATATTGTGGTAGTTTACAGTTCGTAGATGAACCTTGATCAGCTTTGAGAAACTGTTGTTTGTAAAATTTAAGTTTAATGTATTGTTTTGATATCATTTTTATCGTATTATTTTACTGCAATTTACATGTGATAGATAAATGTTGGTCGGCTTTGAGGATTTATTTTATGTAAAGATTAGGTTTAGTTGTATTATTTTGATATCTCCATTATTGTATTATTTTGTTATTGTTTACAGGTGATAGATGAGTATCAAACGACTTTGAGAATTTTTTTGTGTCTAAAGATTAGATTTAATTATATTATTTTTGATGTATTTATCATTGTGTTATTTTGTTGCAATTTACAGATGGTAGATGAATGTCGATCGACTTTTAAAAATATTTTTGGTAAATGTTAGGTTTAATAAATAAATTCTCCATCTTTACATACTCAAAAGATATTAAATTTAGTTAATATATTCATATTTATTAACAACAACAATATACCCAGTGTATTCCCACAAGAGTAGGGTCTGGGGAGGATAAGATGTACGCAGTCCATACCGCTACATCCGAGGAAGTAGAAAGGTTGTTTCCGATAGACCCCGGCTCAAAGTAGAGAACAGTAAACAAAGGGATGGAAAACATAATAGAAAATCAGGAATAAGAAATAATAAAATAGACATCAGAGAAATATGAAATACGAGACATAAGGGCGACACGGAAATCAAAAATAGGTACTAAGACATAAGACCTAGTGCACATAACCTACACTCCCATAACAAGGACTCTATGAACACGGACATAGTGTTTTGCGGAAATTTTGACTTTTGAAAGAAAGTCGCCACTTAATTTTGAAAAGGAATTAAGAAACCTTTATAAAGTTACTTCAAGCAATTCAAAACAGGAAAATTGTTTTAAGTTAGAGATTCTAGATAAGCGGTTCCTATTAACATTTTAGGAAGGTGTTAGGCACCTAAAACGTCCGCTAATTTGCGGTTATCCGAACTGTTTGAAAATCGTCTTTTGATTAACTTCGAAAAGATTAATTTGTTGAAATAGTGATTTGATTTTTTTTTCAAAAAAAAAAAAGACTTGTGTAAAATAGATTTAGGCGACTTAGTAGGAATTTTAACTAAGTCTAAACAAAACTAATAAACAAATAAACACATAAAAGGGGAAGGGAGGAGAAAGTAAAGGATTTAGGCCATTGAGCCCAAATCAACAAGACTTGTCCTAGTCTAGTTGGGCTTCCGACTCATTTCACCTGTCCAAAACTATTTTTAGAGCATTTGGCTCGAGTCTTGCTCCACCTGTATTAAATACAACTTTGGCTTCAAGACGAAATGAATGAATGAATGAATAAATGAATAAATAAAAAGAAGACAATAATAAAAATTGAGACTTTTCAAGTCTATTAGTGACCTCATCAATGGGTTTTGACCCATTTTCCTTCTTCGTCTATCTTCTAGCACCCGCACACTATGTAGTGGACCTTGGGTTTAAAATTCAAACTTGACTCGAAGGGGTGAGCCTCATTTACCCATTATGAAATGCAAGAGGAGAGGAGTCCATTTGGACTCGAGATATTTTTTTGCATACAAAGAAAAGATAAAGAAATTAATATATGTTCAAGGCATAAAAGTGACATATTTCAAAGTAAAATAAACTATCAAGAACCAATTTTTGAATGACAAGAATAAGCACTCTTGCACAAGAATGAGAGTCAACAAATAAAAAATGCAAAGTAAAAGTTTCACAATCATACTGTGCATGAGTCAAAAATATCAAAATAATTTTATTTAGCCGCAAAAGTTTGAACTTTCTTATCATTTTGAAAAGACAACATGCGAACAAAGAAGAATAAACATCTTGGATGAAAAATAAAGCTAGAACTTCATATCTTATATGAGGGTTTTGAAATCCATTAAAATAATTAGTAAGCAAATGAAAAATTCTTGACTTAACTAATTACTATTTTTATTAAGGTGCAACAAATAATAATAACTATTCTTTCAACATAAAATAAACAACTTTACATGCTATAAAAAACATATCTACCAACAATAAGTTTAAACAAGACATGGGTATTGTTTTTCAAGTAAAGATCTAAACTTTATCCAAAATAATCAAAGAATAAAGTAAAAAAAAAATAGAAAAACATTCAATATTATCTATTCTTTTCAACATAAAGGAAATAACTTTATATGCTAAAAACAAATATATCTACCAACAATAAGTTTAAACAAGACATGAGTATCGTTTTTCAAGTAAAGATCTAAACTTTATTCAAATAATCAAAGAATAAGGTGAAAAGGCAAAACATTCAACATTAACTATTATTCTAAACATAAAAAAAATAATTTTACATACTAAAAATAAATGTGTCCAACAACAATGAGTTTAAACAAAGCATAAATACATCTTTTAAGCAAAGATTGAAACTTTATCCAAAATAATCAGAGAATAAAGTGAAAAAAAAGGCACATACAACTATTGATGGCTCATTTTTATATCATGAACATGAAAATAATTAGAATATCGATACCACAACATCCTAGGGGCCTTCAAGGCCATCTACAGCATACAATCCCAGCAAATAAAGTTATATCTACGAATTACGAAGAAGAAAAAAGATGAAGAAGAAAACAATAATAAAAACTAAAATTAAAAAAAAAGGTGTGTTTACCTTTTTGGGGGCGGCAAAACGAGACTACGAGCTTCGTTGGAATCAACCACCACCGAAAAACGTTGCCGGTAACTCAAAAATTTTGATTAGCCGATCAACTAATGAAACAAAAATTTTTACTAAATAAAAATAACTATTTTTGCTCAAAAGAATTTTTTCACCTCTCTAGCCTTTTTTTTTTCTTCCTTCTCCCCTCCTCTCTCTACCAAAGTAGTGGTAGTATTTATAGGAGAGAATAGGGTATTTTTTTTCCTTTTTCCACCAATGTGGGAGAAAAGTATTTATAGTAAAGGATAGAGATTTATTTCTTATCATCTACCAATGTGGAAGAAAAACCATTTAGGGGGGTTTTTGAAATGTAAAAATTAAAGATAAGGTGAGGTAGAAGATAATGTGAGGGGAAATAGTAAAATGTAGTACAATCTTTGAATTTCAAAATTGGAAAATGACAAAGTTGGGGGAAATAGTACAATTTGAATTTATTTTTTGATGGAAATTGGGTAAAAGTTATGAGAGTTCTTAAAAATTTGGGGTTATTTAAAATATAACCCCAATTGGAATTTAAAATTATGCCATATTTATTTTGACCAAATTAAAAATTAATTGACGAATTGCATTGCAATTATGACCAATTTTCAATTATGGTCAAATCTAATAGATTGGCTAAATTAAATTAAAATTCGATTCGAATTAATACCATTTTTTTAATCCCGAGCTTCTTGATTTAATAAAATGAATGCATATTTATCCAAATAAATTATTTTCGAGAATAAATTATATTTAAATTAAGATTTTAATCATTTGAATTTATTTTCAAGATAAGCCTTAATTAAATCCGATATTTTGTAAAATAAATATTTAAGTAACGAATTATATAATCTCGTATAACTGAACACGATAGTATATAATCGCTACTTAAAATGACAAAATCACGTACGAAAAATATTTTAAGTTTTTTTCTTTTTATTTGGATGAAATAATTATTTTGATTTATTAAAAACTGAAGAAACTTAGGATTAAATTTAGTTGTGGAGGGCAAAAATTAGGTGTCAACAGCTTCCCCCTCCCTTTGGGTAGGGTGGATGTAAGTAACCCTGGGCAAAGGGAGGTTGACGTTCATAATTTTTGTCCGACCATAGATTCGAATATAAAAGAGGATGGTTTTCGCACGAGTTTCATAGAGTCATGGACGGACCTCGATATTAGGTTTCCTATATATCTCAGGTTACATGAGAATTCAGGCCACGTGTAGTTCATACAGCTTGACAGAGCCTGTCGGTGGTGTTGCGAGCTCAATAATAGTGCCAAGATAGAGATTTGGGCTGGCATTTTCTCCAAGTGTTTGACAATTGAGTAATCCTTTGGTTATATTCGCCTCCAAAATTCCTCAGCCTCTTCTTCAGTGATTGGCCTTTTCTGTGAATCTTTCTTGTTGGTCAATTCCTCAGGGATGTAACATCATCCTGATCGCGTCATCCCCTGGGCAAGGGCAGTTTGCACAATAATTCCTTCTTTAGAGGGGGAACGTACACTTGAGTCGGTGCAGTCATCACTATAAATGGGGCTTTCTCGCTGATACTTAAGGCAACCACAACTTTGTCTATCTTTCCTACCTCTTTCGCCATTTTGCGCTTTTCGGAGTTCACCTGGGTAATCTTACCAGATGCCTATTCGCCTTCTATTTCAACCATGTTAACTGTAGGTCCCCCATGGTTGGGCAATGGATTACTGCTAATATTTAGAGTAGGTGCCTGGAGCGTGATGACCTTTTGATCAATCAGATCTTGGATTTTGTGTTTCAAGATAAGACGGTCCTCGGTACTATGCCCTGCTGCCCCTGAATGATAGGCACAATTTTGATTAGGGTGATAAAATCGGGAGCTAAGATTGACAGGCTTTGGCTGTACTGGTTGCAAATGACCAGCATTCTTCAATCTTTCAAATAATTAGGTACGACTTTCAGCTAGTGGTGTAAAGTTTCAGGGAGATTTCTTTTCGTGGTTTGGATGCTGGGGGTTATACGGGCTAAGGTTTGTATGAGGGGGGTACTTGGTGGTAATTTAGAGGTGTTTGGAAATTTGTTCGGCTATTTGGGGGAGTAGTTTGGAAATGAGACTAATAATTTAGAGGTGGAACTGGGTATTGAGGAAAGATGTTTGGTTGTGGACCTTGGTATGATGGTGGAATGTTTGGGAGTAGAGTTTGGTATTGGGGGTGAACGTAGAATGCGTGAGGAAGGTTAGGTGATGGAGAGGAAGATAAAACATTTCTAGAGTTCAACCGTTGTTTCAATTTACTAACAGAATTGGTAAAAACCCTACCTACCTCTTCTTTCTTCTTCTTAGAAAACATGGCAGTTCAAGATAATGTCAGGGTTTTGGCAATTTTTCCTGTCCGAATACCTTCTTCCAATGATTCTCCTATTTTTACCAAATCCGAAAGGTTTCTCTGACAGCGGAAATCATCCTGGTATAATATTCTCCTTCTTGAGCGCGAGAGAACACAGATACCATTTCATCCTCGGACATGGGGGATTGCACTTTGGCAGCTTCTTTCCTCCAACGAAAAGCATAGTCTCGAAAACTCTCAATGCTCTTTTGTTTGATCCGATCTAGTGAATACCGGTTAGGGACTATTTTGATGTTGAATGCAAACCGGTCAAGGAAACCCTTAGCCAATGTTTTCCAACCAATCAACTTTTTCGGCTGCTGAGACATGAACCACTCCAAGGCTTCACCATTCAAACTTCAACTGAATAGGAGCATCAATAGCGCCTCATTTTTCCCTATCCCTACCAGTTGCTCACAGTACCTTCTTAGATGGTCCATTGGATTTTCGGTACTGTCAAACATCTCAAACTTAGGGACTTTGTACCCTTCTGGTAGATCTACTCCCGGGTGAACACATAAATCATCATACCCCAAACCGTCGTGGTCCTTGGCTCCATGAGACTCTTTGATCCTCATGATCTCCTCCTTCATAGCTAGTAAATTCCTTTCATAATAGGCCTTCCACTCTTTCTCCTTCTCCTCGTAATGGTCCATATCGGGATTAGAAAGGGGTTCCCTGACAATAGCCTGAAGGGGATTTGGAAGGGAGGCTTGATTTTGTGGATGAAAGGAATTTGGTTGGTAAGTGGGAAGGACGTTTTGGAAATTGGGAAGGCTCTGCGGACTTTGCGAGTAGTTTGGCGGAATTTGAGAAGGATTTCGCAGATTTGGACATGAATTTGGTGGATTCAAAGGTAGGTTTGACGTATTTTGTGGATTTGGGAGTGAATCTTGTGGATTTGGAAATGTGTTTTGAGGATTTGGGAATAGATTCGAAGGTGGGTTCTGTAGGGTTACAGACAGATTTTATAGATGGTAGACGTTTGGATTATTTTCACGATTAGTATTTTGGACAAATGAAGGAGCGGAGCCGGATGATACGTTATTCGGCTGATCCCCGACAATAGGTGAGCTGAGGGGAGAAATTTGGAGTCGAGTCCCGTGTCCTCCCAAAGCGGGAGCATTGACGGTGATGGCCAAGTTATCCAAATCCCGAGTATGATTTATTTCTTCCTGAAGCATTTCTAACTTTCTTGCAAGTTCATCTCATTCTGTTTTGCTATCACATTATCCCGGATAGTCAGTGCGCTTTCTTAGTCATTTCCCATCATTTTTGAATGATGGTAAGAGGATGGGATTTTGTGCGCTTTCGATCGGGTGAAGTGGGGATGTTCTGCCAGCTTATATCAACATGGAGTAATTTCTGTTATCTCTAAAGTAAAACAACTCAAAGGCAGATGTGTTAGTGTCCGTATGTGAAAAGTAATGCAAAATATTTGACAGAAAATAACCATATAGAATTGTTTGAGTCCTAGACAAATTCATCCATAGGAGCATAGCGGATAAACTTGCCTTTGATCCAAACAAACACCACAAGCACACAAAACATTATAATAATACGTATCATAACTGGGGTGACCCTTTTTGAGACAAGGGTTCAGGCCTAACGATTTTTGAAGAAAGTATCTTCTTCCCTAAAGTCAATCCATTATACCCCAACTTATATAGATATGAAACGAGCATAAATGCATACAAACGATAACAAAAGAGGGATACAATCTTTGGGGAAAAAGGAAAATAACATGAAAAAGGATAAGTTCCCGCGCAGGGGAGAATAGAAAAACTAGCTACTGGAGGATCCTTCATCTGCCTTTGCCTTTTTACCTTTGTCCACTTCTCATATTGGTGACATCCATCGGCGCTCAAATTGTTCCTTAGATGCAACCTCCCAAATCGATCAATTTCTTGCTTAACTTGCTTCAATTCTTCTTATGAAAGTAAGCAAATCAAGCTTTTTCCCGACCCCCAAAGGATAATGGATTGAATTAGACAGGCATACATTTTCTTCAACACATAAATATGGTTCGTCTATAATTTACAAGGGGTGAATAGACGTAGGGCAGGTATTCTAATGGGCCCAATACCCCGCTCGGGTATTGGGTCGTCCTAGGCTCATGCGTAAAATAGGGTTTTGGTTTCGTTCTATCCTAGGTGTCTAGAGTGGGTTTGAACATTGGTTCTCAAGCGGACAACTTGAGTTTGAAAATACAAATAGCGTCAAATGACTCACGTGCTGATAAGCTCTTCGTATTTCCAACACATTTTGGAATTGAACAACAAGGGTCGGGACATCCACGAAACTCCAAAACAGTTTATAAGATGCAGGAATATGCCATAAGATGCGATAATTAAACTTTACATAATCGAAACACATAAACAGTTCATCAAAAGATGAAATCAATCATTTGGTTAGAACCTAGTGATAACGCCCAAACTACAGCTCTCGTAATAGTGTATGCGGTCGCTGTCAAATATAGAACCCAACTGGGTTGGGTGTCGAATCCCACAGGGAATACTTGGTCACTAAGTGTTGCAATTATTAGTAGACTGTTGGTCGAAAATTCTACGGAAAGGGGAGATTTAATTGTGGCGTGAATTACTACTATTAAAGTAACAACGGAATGCTTTCTTTAGTAAGATTTAATCACAGAGAATTATAAGTTAGGGTTATGTCAACCTTATGAGTTCTACGTATCTATTAACTATGAGTAATGCGGGATTTAGACATGCATGCACTTATAGAGATTCGTATTCTACTGGTAAATCCTAGTGTTTCTCAACCATCAAGGATTATTTCACTTTACCTCTCTCGAGCCTAAAGCGTATAACTAATGGTACGAACTCTCCAAGAAATTAATCCGGTTAAGGCATTAATGTGTAAATAGGGGTTGGTAGCCCTATTTCCTTGTCACACTCTCTTTTCCAAACATGTAACTTTTCTCTCGAACAAGTTAATGCTATAATGGCGTATTCTATATGTTTGCAACCACAAGAATTTAATTAAAACGAAGAGAGTAATGATATAAGTAGCATACACATCAAGAATTCACAAACTCATAGTAATAGATAGTATATCAAAAGTCTTCCATAACCCTAACAGAGAAGTTTAGCTACTCATGATTACAACGGAAATTAACGAAGACATCATCATCATACCAAAGTTATAGCAATCTCACGATGAAGATGAATTGGCGTCAATATGAGAATGACGTGATTCCCTCTCTAGTCGTTTGTGTAGCGTGTTTCTCTGTTGTTGACTTACAGAATCTGTAAACTGAATTCTACTAAAAGTGTCGAATGAAAGAAGTGAATGAATAATAATAGAATCTATGCTGAAAAATTCAGTAAATAAGGTTTTTATAACATCCTTGTCCTAGTCCTACTAGGTTACTGTTGCACCCCTAAGTATTAAGAAATACTGATTTTGCCCGGGACAGATTCTCCATGCATCACATTCATTCCACAAGCTTCCAAAAGCTGCCTTCCTTCTTACGTGAAGTTTTCCTTTGCTGCCCAAAGGTCTACAAAGTGCTGAAATCTTAATCATTAATACCTGAAACATGCTAATCACATAGGTTAGCTCACTTATAGGAAAAGGGACTAATGTTGCAGGAATTATATATTTTGTCCTCGAAACTTAGCTAAAATATGGGTAAATTACTGTTCTTAGGTGTGTAAATACGCCCAACATCACCACCCCACACTTAAAGCTTTGTTCGTCCTTGAACAAAATATTACGTCCATGCAAACATCTACTTAGAATTTCACAGTAACAGCACAAAATGTTCAACAAGACATGCACAACAATCATTAACAAAGAGTAGTTTTCTGGATCACTACTAGAAACAATTCAACCTCCAACATAGACTCGTGATGATGGTTAATTCGTGTCCACAAGTTAAGGCACAAAGAATCATACAAAACTACCCAAAACTCGTCAACCATGTGTGTCTCTCTCACAAAAGATATCACCCATAATCACTCACAAGCATTTTTCGAAACATGGGTATAAGGCTCTCCTTGCTCTCTCTCTCTCACAAAGAATTCATATGTTGCAACTGATGACCATAGGCTTGCCCTTAGTGTAATGCTCCACTAATATCAGTATGCTAAGCTTAGGATCAAATAGGTCTTTACAGGTTGTAATGTAGGCTAAGGGACAGGTAGGAATATTTTGGCCAGAAATAGTGACTAAGTTCCCTAAGCGCTTTAATACATCACATTATGCCATTAACACTCTCTTTTAAACAACACTGCTACCTTTCTTTCATCTACCACCCCTTTTCACCTATTTTGTTATTCAAACATAAGCACAACTATCTTTTTATTTTTCTATTTCTTTTTTTTTATATATATTTTACAAAGCACCTCTACGATAGCCACTCTTTTTCACAACAATTTCAAGTACCAATATACTCTGAGGTATCACTCTCACCATTTTCCTCTTATTTTATCACATGACTCTACAATTTAAAGCGCTTAGGAATTTGGATCAAATTATGGTCTTGAAAAAAAATGGATTAGGCTACATATGAGGCTGTCAAAGAAAATAGCTAAAGGCTCAAAGGGGGTTAACTAGGATACTGTACACGGGTAGGTAAAAAGAAGGTAAACAATCACAGGCTGCCAAAGAAATGCCTAAACCATCTCCTAAACTCACACTCTTTATTTCGCTTTACACACACACCAGGTAAGTTCTAGCATCAGTCACAACACAGAATATACTATAACCTCACACACACAAGGCACATGGTCAACTTTATTGGGAGCATTATAGACTCTTGACCCAACAGATGAAGGAATTAAACCACACACTTATCACACAGTGAGTCACACTTAGATCCTAAATGTCTCAATTGTAATGATTTTAGCACAAACTCTTGTCATAATACCATGCCGCCTATCAGAACAATTTCATGCAAAATCTAAAAAAATCTAAAAATCTAAAAATTTAACTACAAACGAGAATAAATGCAGTCAAAGAAATACAATACAGCATACAAATACCAGCATCCCATACTTAGATGGGACACACTGCCCTCAGTGGAAAATAAATAAGGAAAACCTGATTAGTCGGACTCCTCCTCTATGTCTAGGGTCATACCCCCTGCATCAGAATCATCATCAGAGTCGTCGTCATCAGAGTTCTCCTCCACGTCTGAGTCTGGCATTCGACGATCATCATCAGTCGACACATCATCATCGAGAGGTTCCTCAAAATGTACCCCTACTCCGCACATAGCCCGCGCATGCTCATTCATCGGGTAGTCATAATCCAACTGCTGGAGCTCTGCATCAGTTGGAACACGACTTCCAAGTGAACAACAAAGGAAAGTCTAGTGAACATATGTTCAAGTTCGCGTTCGAACATATTTTTTCAGTTTATTGTTCTTGTACCACTCCTTTCCTTCCTTCTCTAGGACCCACTTTATCCCGAAAGTGCGTCGAGGTATTTGAAGCAAGGAGGATTCAACTTGCTCTTTTCTTCCCCTTTTCTAACCCTTCTGTGAGGTGGACGCTTTTTATTTTCCTTGTCGTCCTTTTGGTGCCATTCTACCTGAGATTAAAATAGATTCATGTTAGATCATCTCAGAAGATTTAATCGATAAACAAACAATAGGGGCACCACCCCACACTTAATTTGTTAGAACAAGCTAATTAAGTGAGTGATGTCGATTACTCAGACTTCATCGACATACATTTAGGTGGTATGTTCCAACAATATGTTCAGCACAGTCATACTTTCATGTCATCTTAACTATCCTTTCCAACTCTATTTCATGTAATCTTGACTATACTTTCATGTTTGGATTAATGCACCTTTTTGAACAAGACTACTACATAGAGATCGTATCAAATTATGGCATAGAAATAATCACAACATCTCATGCTTGTATTCAATCATTCTTTTTATCTCGATGAACAAGTCATTCAAATATTCAAGATTTCAACTTCGAAGATTATGCAATTTACTTTACCATGTCGATTCCGCAAAAGTATGACAGTGTATCAAAATCAAATACAAGTCGGGACCAAGTCAAGAACACCCGCATGTATTCTCTCACTCAACTAGATGTATCATAACTAACCAACCACATTCAAATCACCAACACCACTTCAAGATCTAACAAATCATTATAAACGTAGCATTTAAACAACTAAGGAATATAAAAGAATAACTTACTTGGTGATGGATTCGGTAGATGAACTTGCAAGACTAGGTGAGCAAAAAGAAATGTTTTGAGAGAAATTGGAAGGTTAGGCGGCGCCTAGGTTGAACAAACAAGTGTATTTTATTCTAATGTTGAAGATCTATTTATAGAACAAGCCATGGGTTGGGTTTGACCTATGTAAAATCGGGTTAGGAGACCAAAAAGCATAAGTAGGTGGCGCCTAATGCGTTGCCTATGCTCTGCATAGGCGGCGCCTAATGCTTTGCCTAGTTGGGCATAGGCGGCGCCTATGCTATCGCCTAGTTGAGCATAGGCGGCGCCTATGCTATAGCCTTGTAGATTCATAGAGATTAGGCAATGGCATAGGCGGCGCCTTTAGCTTTGCCTAGTTGAGCATAGGCGCCTATGCTATAGCCTTGTAGATTCAGAGAGCTTAGGCCATAGCATAGGCCTTGCCTTGTCTGTTGCCTAGATTTACATAGGTCTTGCCTTGTTCGTTGCCTAGATTCGCATAGGCATTTCCTTGTCTATTGCCTTTGCTCCTTCATTCCTAACTTACCACCTTTAACATGGCACACTTCCAAATCAAAATTTGGGACCAATCTCCTCCTTTATACGTCTTGCACCTACACTTACTCAAAAACAACAAAAACGATTAGAAAGATGGGTTGCCTCCCACCAAGCGCCTTAGTTTTGGTCGTGGCTCGACTCTTTTTTTTGGATTTTTATTTAATAAAACAAACTCCTAGGAAAACAAAATGATTAAAAACGATGGGTTACCTCCCACGTAGTGCTTGATTTATTATCGCGGCACGACATAGTTACCTCGATTACTTAGACTTCATCGAGGTAGATGGTGGCCATGCATTTTATCGAGTCAAGAGGACCGATATATGGTTTCACTCGTTGGCCATTCACCTTAAAGACACCACCATTATTGTCTTCTAACTCTACTACTCCGGACGAGTAGATTTGGTTAATTCAGAATGAACTAGACCATTTAGACTTCAACTTACCTGGAAATAGCTTCAGTCTGGAGTTGAAAAGAAGTACCATATCACCCTTCTGAAAGTTTCATTGGATAATCCGCCGATCATGATACTTTTTCATCCGTTCCTTGTAGAGGTCTAATCTTTCATACGCATGTAGACGGAATTCATCCATCTCATTCAGCTGCTCCAATCTCAGATTAATAGCATCATCCCAATTCAAATTAAGCCACTTCAAAGCCCATAATGCTTTATGTTCGAGCTCAATTGGCAAGTGACAAGCCTTCCCATAAACTAGTTGGTACGAGGACATGCCAATTGGTGTCTTGAACGCAGTCCTATAATCCCATAAGGCATCGTCAAGCTTCTGAGACCAATGTTTCCTACTAGCATTTACAGTCTTAGTAAGGATCAGCATGATCTCCCGATTAGAAACCTCTACCTGCCCAATAGTTTGTGGGTGGTAAGGTGTGGCTACCTTATGTTGCATGACCCCATATTTCACCAACACGGCTCTGAACAGCTTGTTGCAAAAGTGTGATCCTCCATCGCTTATGATAGTACGTGGTACCCTAAAACGAGAGAAGATATTTCTCTTCAAGAATGCTACAACACGCTTACCTTCATTATCTGCCAGCGCTACTGCTTCGACCCATTTGGATACATAATCCACAGGAACTAGGATATATTTCATCCCAAACGAACTCACAAATGGGCCCATGAAATCAATACCCCATACATCAAATAGCTTTACTTCAAGAATTTTAGACATGGGCATCTCACGGTGCTTCGAAATTGTGCCTTGCCTCTGACACTGATCACATCTTCTCACAAAATCATAGGCACCCTTAAATAATGAAGGCTAATAATAGCCATTTTGCAATACCTTCCTGGTTGTCCGATCACCTGCATGGTGACTCCTAACTTGGGAAGCATGACTTGCTTCCAATATACTAGGCACCTTCACATGAGATATGCATCGCCTAATAACACCATCCACAGACCATCTAAAAAGATATGGTTCATCCCAGAAGTAGTGTTTCACATCATGCATCAACTTCTGCTTTTGATGAAAAGAGAGATTTTCAGGCAACACATTACTTACCATATAGTTCGCAAAGTCAGCATACCACGGTAACTCTTCCACCATCATGGCTAGGATCTCTTCGTCGGGAAATGCATCATCAATCTCAAGATTGGGCTGCGCTATGTGCTCATTCTCAAGTCTAGATAGATGATCAGCTACTTAGTTTTCGTAACCTTTTCTATCTTTTATCTCGAAATCAAATTCTTGCAGCAATAACACCCATCGAATTAGCCTTGGCTTCGCATCCTTCTTTTCTATTAAATATCTCAAGGTAGCATGATCTGTATGAACCACCACATTGGTTCCCAACAAGTAAGCACGGATCTTTTTAAAAGCATAAACAACCGCTAGAAGCTCTTGTTCCATGACGGTGTAGTTCTTCTGAGCTCCATTCAAGGCCTTGCTCGCATAGTAGATTGGATGAAATAACCTTTATCTTCTTTGAACAAGTACAACACCCAAAGCTACCCCGCTTGCATCACACATCACTTCAAACGGTAAAGACCAATCAGGCGCTACAATGATAGGAGCTTCAAATAACTTCCCTTTGAGGCATTCAAATGCCTTCAAGCAATCTTCACCGAAGTCGAAATTTGCATCCTTCTCCAAAAGTTTGCATAACGGACTAGCAACCTTGGAGAAGTCTTTAATAAACCTTCGATAAAAAACTACATGACCAAGGAAACTATGAACTCCCTTTACAGAAATTGAAGGTGGTAGTTTCTCGATAACTTCAATCTTAGCTCAATCGACCTCAATTCCTTTTTCAGAAACTTTGTGCCCAAGAACAATACCTTCCTTAACCATAAAGTGGCACTTCTCCCAGTTTAGCACCAAGTTGAATTCAACACATCTCTGCAATGCCATACTTAGATTCGCCAAGCATGCTTCAAATGACTCACCTACCACTGAAAAATCGTCCATGAACACCTCCAAGGTGTCTTCGACCATATCAGAAAAAATAGACATCATACAATGCTGAAAAGTGGTAGGTACGTTACACAGCCCAAATGGCATACGTTTGAAGGCAAACGTACCATATGGGCATGTACATGTTGTCTTCTATTGATCTTTGGGAGCAATACAAATCTGATTATAGCCGTAATAACCATCTAAGAAACAAAACTAGTCTTTCCCTGCCAATCGATCAAGCATTTGGTCCATGAATGGCATTGGGAAGTGATCCTTAAGCGTCCACGAATTCAGCTTCCGATAGTCCATGCACACTCTCCACCCTGTGACAGGTCTAAGAGAAATTACCTCATTCTTTTCGTTTGCAACTACCGTCATACCCCCTTTCTTTAGCACACACTGTACCGGACTCACCCATTTACTGTCGGAGATTGGATACACTACCCCTGCATCCAACCAATTAATAATTTCTTTCTTCACCACCTCTTACATAGGTGGATTCAAACGTCTTTGATGCTCAATAGTGGGTATGCAATTTTCTTCAAGCTGAATCTTGTGCATACATATCCCAGGCGGGATACCAATAATATCAGTGATAGTCCAACCGATGGCTCTCTTGTATCTCCTCAGAACAGAGATGAGAGCTGCAACTTGCTTCTTACCTAAATCAGCCGCAACAATAACCGGGAGTGTGTTTCCACTTCCCAAGAATGCATACTTTAGATGAATGGGCAGCTCCTTCAATTCTAACATTGGTGGCTCTTCAATGGATGGTTTCGCTGGTGGTGTAGGTCAATTTTTGAGATCAAGGTCCAGCTTCTCCACCACTTCTGTCTTATCTTGCTTTATATTATCGATCTTTTCAGGCTGCAGATGTCTAGGGGTAACGTCCTGAACAATCTCTTCAGCTTCTACGGCATCTTCACATTCTGTATTAATAACATTATCTGCTATGTCATCAACCACCTGTTTGCCCTTGGATGGATTCTCCAACACCTTACCACTCCTGGTAGTAATAGGCAAACATGATCCGTCGTTCCTTGGATTTTTCACAGTGTCACTAGGTAAAGTGCCAGCCTTTCTTTGATTAAATGCCGCTGAAAGTTGACTCAATTGTTGTTCTAGTTGTTTTATTAAAGTGGAATGCGAGTCAACCAATTGATTTATTGATGACAAATCATTCTTTACCTCATTTACTCTCGTATTGGTTGCCTCTACTCTTTTCAATAGCTTAGCTATCATATCTTCCATGGACATCTTCCCAGAGCCAGACTCCACGGCCTCACGGTTACCAGGAGAAACATACAAACCACTCTTGTCAGTCTTATTCTTCCAACTACCTGGATCACGGTCCTTGTTTCCAAATTTATCATAATAGTTCTGACCTTGGTTTCCTTGGGCATTGCCTCGGAAACCCCCCTGATTATTCAAGTAGTTCGCCTCCTCCTCAGAATCGGATTTATCTCTTCCATGTGCTACAACGGCCTTAACTTTTTCGATCTTCCCTGATAGTAAGTGCTTGGTAAGAAGATCCATCTGTGTTTTCATGTGAGCCATATCTTGGTCACGTTCCTCTTGTCTTCTCCTCTGCTCTGCAGTCATGCCAATAGATATAGTAGAGCTTGCTACCTCAGAATTCCTGGTATGCCAAGCTCTACTCTGCTTTGTCATACGATCTAGCATGTTGATGATAGGCGAATTTACGCGCCTATATCAATATATTTTGCCCATATTTTAGCCTAGTTTTGAGAACAAATTATATATTTCATGCACTTTTAGTCCTTTTTCCTATAAATGAGCTAACGAACATGATTAGGAAAGTTTCAGGTATAAATGATGCAAAATACAGCATTTTATGGCTTACTTGACGCAAAAGAAAGCTCACAAACGAAGTAGAAAGGAGCTGGACGCCTAAAGGACCAAATCTGCTGCATGGAAAATCTGTCCAGGACTAAAACAGCATTTCTGAAGACTTTGGGGACTTACAGACACAAAGCTGGATTTTGGCAATGATACATTAACCTAGTACAATTGGGTTATGTATTTCATTAGTTTATTTGGATTAGGAGAATGTTACATTAACCTAGTACAAATGGGTTAAGTATTTCCTTAGTTTAGTAGGATTTGGTCATTTATTTCATTAGCATAGTAGGAGTAGGATAGGAGTATTATAAATACCCTATCATGCTAGAGATTTTAATCAAGTCCTCCCTTAGTGGAGGCAACTTCTCCCTACATTCTTACAATTCAATTAACTCTTAACTTAAGACATCTTCCTACAATACATTCTTAATTCTTCATTCTTCTATTCTTAAATTCCACAACAAGAGAATCGTTACTTGCTACGGAATCACCAAAATCACACGCCAAACACCTACTATTCACGCCATCCACCATGCAAAACGTGATATCCTACGCATTCATGGGTAACTAAACCTCTTAGTTGGGGTTATGGAAGCCGAATGAGTTACTATCTATTGCTATGAGCTTGTGAGTTCAAGACACGTATATTGCTTATATCATTATTCTCTTCATCTTAAATCTACATCCTTTGCGGTTCAAACACAAGAACACGCCATTCTAACATCTAACCTGTTCGAGAGAAAGGTTATTTGTCTAGAAAAGAAGACGCATAGACCAACGCCAGGCTAACATTTAACTTGTTCGAGAGAAAGGTTATTTGTCTGGAAAAGAGATAATGTCAAGGTAGTAGGACACCCTTTCCTATTAAAAAGCTAGTGCCGTACCTGGACTAACCTCTTGGAGAATTCGTACCGTTAGTCACGCTTTAAGCTCGAGAGAGTTAAAGTGAAATAGTCCTTGTTTAGGTCGAGAGACGCTTGGATTTACCATCGACTACAATTCTCTATAAGCAATTGCATGTCAAGACTCTACACACTCATAGCCAATAGAGACGTATACCTCAGAAGGTGGACATACCCCAACGCTTCAATTCTCATTGTTTACAACTTACGTAACAATCCTTTTCTTTTACTTTGCTATTTTCAGTTTTGCTTTAATAATTTGGTTACACATTACGATCCCCCCTTATTACGAGACTTGCACTAAAAGTCTAGTAACCGTTGCTTACTTATTGGCCAAGCTATTCCCTGTGGGATCGACACCCAACCCAGGTTGGGTTCTATATTTGCTATCGACCGCTTTACACTCCTACGAGAGCTGTAGATTGAGCGTTATCAAAAATTGGCGCCGTTGCCGGGGAATACGAGTGTCAATCAAGTTCGTGATAATTACTAGACCCTTTGGTCAAAGATTCTCGTACTTTTACTTTTAGTTGTTGTTTTTGTTTTATTTAGGTTTATTCAGTGCATCAATGGAGGCACAACGTGAAATTGAAAGGATGGCTGCTCAAGTGCATCAACAAAATATTGATAACCGTAGGCGAGCAACAAATCTTGACGATGAGGATCTGGGCGATGAAGAGCTATTAAACCCACAGCATACTGCTGAGATGGCGACACCAGCAAACAGAAGAGATCGTCAAGCAAGATATAGGCCCGAACGTCGAGCTGTGCATATACCATTTGATGATGATGAGGATGATCTTGATGGACCTGGTGCCACCGGAGCTATTATTCTTCCGCCATTGGCACCCGGAGCAAAGTTTAATATCACTAGCGCCATGATTCAGCTTTTGCAACTCAAGGGATTATTTGGTGGACTAGCAGGCGATGATCCGAATATGCACCTAATCAACTTTATTTCTACATGCAAGTCATTCGACAATCCTGGAGTTGGACAGAATGCAATTCGATTACGTCTATTTCCATTGTCTCTGTCTGGGGAGGCAACTATGTGGTTGAATGGGCTGACTCCTGATTCTATTACTCATTGGAGGCAATTGAAAGACGCTTTCCTAGAAAGATTCTTTCCGCCATCCAAAAAAGCACAATTGAGAGATGAGATCACCAATTTTCGACAGCTTCCAACTGAAGCTCTCCACGAAACATGGGAGAGGTTCAAGACGAAGCTAATGCGATGCCCAAACCATCATATGACCAATGTCCACTTGATGGAGATATTATACAGAGCGTTGAATTCGGTGACTAAGCCAGTGGTTGATAATGCAGCAGGTGGATCATTTATGGACCTCACCTTTGTGCAAGCAAGCAATATGCTAGATCGGATGACGAAGCAAAGTAGAGCTTGGCATACTAGGGATTCTGAGGTAACAAGCCCCATTTTATCTTTTGGCATGACTGCAGAGCAGAGGCGAAGACAAGAGGATCGTGACCAAGACATGGCTCACATGAAAATGCAGATGGATCTTCTTACCAAGCACTTATTATCAGGGAAGACCGAAAAAGTGAAAGTTGTAGCGCTAAAAGGAAGAGACGAATCTGATTCTGAAGCGGAGGCCGACTACTTGAACAATCAGAGGTGTTTCCGTGGGAATGCCCAAGGAAACCAAGGTCGGAACCATTATGATAAATCTGGAAACAAAGACCAAGGTAGTTGGAAGAACAAAAATGAAAAGAGTGGTTTGTACGTTCCCCCTGGTAGACGTGATACCACCACATCTAATTCTGGGAGTATGGAAGACATGATGGCTAAGTTATTGAAAGGAGTGGAAGCAACGAGCGCAGGAGTTAAGGAGGTGATCGACGATTTAGCCTCCATGAAGCAATTAGTTGATTCTCATTCCACTTCTATCAAGCAACTAGAGCAGCAATTCAGTCAACTTTCAGCAGCACTCAATCAAAGAAAGGCTGGCACTTTACCTAGCGATACTGTGCAAAACCCAAAGAATGACGGGTCATGCATGGCCATAACTACCAGAAGTGGTAAGGTGCTGGAAACTTCAGCAAAAGGCAAGCAAGTGGTTGACGTAGTGGTACGGTTTGATATATGCGAAACAATGAAGCAGCCCAGTAATATGAATGAGTCATCTGTAGATGATGTTCATTATGAGGATATGAAAGCATTATCTATAGAGAAACAACCTACTATTGAGCCATTGTCTGCTGCGCTACTGAATGTTGAGCATGAGGATAATGAAGATTATGAAGAACTTATGGGTGATCTAACAGAAATAGAGTCTTATACTCCTAAGAAACCGGATTGTGATCTCAAGAATCAACCAACAGCGAATACTCCCTTTGACGAGCCACCAATGCTAGAATCGCAAGAGCTCCCCGATTATCTAAGGAATGTGTTCGTGGAAAGTAGAAATATACATCCGGAGAGAGCAGATGATTTAAGTGAACAGCACGTAGAAGCTCTCATCTCTGCTCTGAGGAGATACAAGAGAGCTATGGGTTGGACTATTGATGATATAATTGGTATCCCTCCTGAGGTATGTATGCACAAGAGTCATATCGAAGAAGATTGCATGCCTACAAGTAAGTATCAGCATCGTCTGAATCCATTCAGAAAACGATGCCCCATCTATCTCGATGAAGTCTAAGTAATCGAGATAGCTATGTCGTGCCGCGACAATAAATCAAGCGCTTGGTGGGAGGCAACCCATCGTTTTTTTTAATGTTTTTAATTGTTTTTGTTTTCGTAGGATTTTGTCGAGCCACGACCAAAACTAAGGCGCTAGGTGGGAGGCAACCCATCGTACTAATCGTTTTCGTTTGGTTTTGAGCAAAAATAGGTGCAAGAAGTATTCAACGAGGAGATTGATTTCAATTGACGATTTGGACGCATTGTATGGTAAAGTTGGTAAGTTAGGAATGGTGATGCATAAGGCTATGGATTGAGCCTTTTCTCATGTCATAATAGGCTTCGAGGAAGGCTAGGCCTTGGTAAAAATAGGCCACGAACGATGCACAACCTATTCTATAGCCTAAGGACTCGGAATCTAGTGTGCTATACACTATGCGCCGCCTATTCCTAGGTGTGCTTTTGACTATGCGCCGCCTATGCTATGGCATTTGAGATACTGAGACCAAATTCCATACCATATGCGCCGCATATGCCTAGATATGCCATACCATGTGCGGCGCATATGTCCCATTATGCCATGGACAATGCGCCGCATATACATGTGTTATGCCGAGGGATATGCGCCACATATAGGGTGATTTTGTCCCCAAATCCGATTGTAAATGGGTCATAACCCGACCCATACTCTTCCTATATAAAGGGGACATAGTTTTACAACACAACCACATTAGAAAACACCCTAAAGGCGCCACATAACCTTCCAAATCTTCTCAAAATTTTCTTCTTTTGCTCTTCTAATTCACAACACCGTCTCCACAATCTTCAAGCAAGTAAGTACTCTCTTATTCTTCATTTATTTATCGTAAGTACTACGTTGCTATGCTTATTATAAATTGCTAAATCATATAACATTGTTGGTGATGTTCATGTGTTTGAATTGTTGTTGCATAATCATGTGAGTGAACATATACGTAGGGAATTCTTGACTTATTTCCGACTTGAATTTGGTTTCAATAGCATTGTGATGATATTTGCTGAATAGATATGACTATAAATATTGCTTAAGAGTGTTGTTTGGATGCTTACATGTTAGACTATCCCGGCCATCGGGATAAGATTATAGTGCCTATCGACTTAGGAGGTTGTGCTTGTTGTAAGAATATCGATTCCATGTGGTAACCCCTATGTCGTAGTGTTACTATATCTACCATGAAAGTAGTCCAATAGCTGCAAATAAGTGATACAATGCTGATTTTCTTGTTGGAATACAATCCTAAAACGTATGTCGACGAAATCTGAGTAAATCGACTACGTTCACCTCGCTGATTTGTGCAACAAAACTAAGTGTGGGGTGGTACCCCTAGTACTTGCTTATAGATTGTATCAAGTGAGATTGTGCTGCAACTAACACTATTTCTAGTCTCAGGTACAATGGCACCTAAAGCGAGACAAGGCAAGGAGAAGGCTACCACCTCCCAAAAGGGCAAAAAGAGAAGTTGCAAGGACCAAGGAGAACCCTCCTCGCAGCAAATACCCCGACTCACGCTTGGAATTAAGTGGGATACTTATGAGGAACTTCTAAGGATGACGACTCTGATGATGATTCCAATGCAAGGGGTATAACCCCAGACATAGAGAATAAGTCCGACCAACCAGGTTCCTCGTATTTATTTTCCACTGAGGACAGTGTCCCGACTAAGTGTGGGGTGGTGGTATTGCATGCTATACTTCTCTATTCGCATCTATGTTTGTTTGCTTTTGTTTCATTTTTGTTTCGTTGTGTTTTTTTAGTAGTAAAATTATTTTTTTTTCTAGCTTCGCATGAAATTATTTTGATAGGCAGCATGAGATTATAACAAGAGTATGTGTTACAATTGTGACTATTGAGACGTTTAGGCTCTAGTTGTGACTCATTATGTGATATTGTGTGATTCAATTCCTTCACTTGTTGGGTTGAGAGTCTATATTACTTCCAATCAAGTCGACCATGTGCCTTGTGTGTGTGAGATAATAGTATATTCTATGTTTGTGGCTGATGCTAGAACTTGCCCGGTATGTATGCAAAGCGAAAATAAGGAGTGTGAGTTTAGGAGATGATTTAGGCATTTCTTTGGCAACCTATACATGTTTACCTTCAGTTTTTCCTACCCATGTACATTATCCTAGTTAAACCCTTTTGAGCCTTTAGCCTATTTCTTTGACAGCCTTGTATGTAAGCCTAATCCATTTTTTCAAGACCATAATTTGATCCAAATTCCTAAGTGCTTTAAAGTGAAAAAGTCATGTGACAACATAAGAGGAAATTGGGTGAGTATGATGCTTTAAATTGTAATGGTGCTTGAATGTGTTATGAAAAAGAAAGTGCTATCATAAGAGGTATGTTGTGAAAAGAAAAAGGAAAACAAAGCTGAAAAGTGAGTTGTGCTTAAAATTGAAAAACAAAAGATGAGAACAAGGGTGGAAGAATAAAATAAAGAAAGGTTGAAAGAAAAAAAGTGTCAATGATACAATGTGATGTATTAAAGTGCTTAGGAACTTAGACACTATTTCTGGCCAAAATAGCTGATCCTACCCGTCCCTTAGCCTACATTACAACCATCAAAAGACCTACTTGATCCTAATCTTAACATTCCGACATTTAGTGGAGTACTACATTAAGGGCAAGCCTATGGTCATCAGTTGCTACATATGAATTCTTTGTGAGAGTGAGTGCAAGGATATTTTGATACCCATGTTTGAAAATATGCTATACTTGTGAGTGATTATGGGTACTATATTGTGAGACACACATGGTTGATGAGCTTTGGATAGTTGTATATGATTCTATGTACCTTAACGTTTGCATGCGAGTTGATCACCATCACGAGTCTATGCTAGAGGTTAAATGGTTTCTACTAATGATCGGAAAACTACTCTTTGTTGATAGTTGTTGTGCTTGTCTTGAAGAATGTTTTGTGTTGCGGCTGTAAAAACCCGAAGTTGATGTTAGAAGGACATGATATGTTGTTCGAGGACGAACAAAGCTCTAAGTGTGGGGTGTTGATGATAGGCGAATTTACGCGCCTATATCAATATATTTTGCCCATATTTTAGCCTAGTTTTGAGAACAAATTATATATTTCATGCACTTTTAGTCCTTTTTCCTATAAATGAGCTAACGAACATGATTAGGAAAGTTTCAGGTATAAATGATGCAAAATACAGTATTTTATGGCTTACTTGACGCAAAAGAAAGCTCACAAACGAAGTAGAAAGGAGCTGGACGCCTAAAGGACCAAATCTGCTGCCTGGAAAATCTGTCCAGGACTAAAACAGCATTTCTGAAGACTTTGGGGACTTACAGACACAAAGCTGGATTTTGGCAATGATACATTAACCTAGTACAATTGGGTTATGTATTTCATTAGTTTATTTGGATTAGGAGAATGTTACATTAACCTAGTACAAATGGGTTAAGTATTTCCTTAGTTTAGTAGGATTTGGTCATTTATTTCATTAGCATAGTAGGAGTAGGATAGGAGTATTATAAATACCCTATCATGCTAGAGATTTTAATCAAGTCCTCCCTTAGTGGAGGCAACTCCTCCCTACATTCTTACAATTCAATTAACTCTTAACTTAAGACATCTTCCTACAATACATTCTTAATTCTTCATTCTTCTATTCTTAAATTCCACAACAAGAGAATCGTTACTTGCTACGGAATCACCAAAATCACACGCCAAACACCTACTATTCACGCCATCCACCATGCAAAACGTGATATCCTACGCATTCATGGGTAACTAAACCTCTTAGTTGGGGTTATGGAAGCCGAATGAGTTACTATCTATTGCTATGAGCTTGTGAGTTCAAGACACGTATATTGCTTATATCATTATTCTCTTCATCTTAAATCTACATCCTTTGCGGTTCAAACACAAGAACACGCCATTCTAACATCTAACCTGTTCGAGAGAAAGGTTATTTGTCTAGAAAAGAAGACGCATAGACCAACGCCAGGCTAACATTTAACTTGTTCGAGAGAAAGGTTATTTGTCTGGAAAAGAGATAATGTCAAGGTAGTAGGACACCCTTTCCTATTAAAAAGCTAGTGCCGTACCTGGACTAACCTCTTGGAGAATTCGTACCGTTAGTCACGCTTTAAGCTCGAGAGAGTTAAAGTGAAATAGTCCTTGTTTAGGTCGAGAGACGCTTGGATTTACCATCGACTACAATTCTCTATAAGCAATTGCATGTCAAGACTCTACACACTCATAGCCAATAGAGACGTATACCTCAGAAGGTGGACATACCCCAACGCTTCAATTCTCATTGTTTACAACTTACGTAACAATCCTTTTCTTTTACTTTGCTATTTTCAGTTTTGCTTTAATAATTTGGTTACACATTACGATCCCCCCTTATTACGAGACTTGCACTAAAAGTCTAGTAACCGTTGCTTACTTATTGGCCAAGCTATTCCCTGTGGGATCGACACCCAACCCAGGTTGGGTTCTATATTTGCTATCGACCGCTTTACACTCCTACGAGAGCTGTAGATTGAGCGTTATCACATATCACTTGCCTAAATAAAAGTAAGGTCCATGAATGAATCACCTGCAACATTATCAACCACTTACTTTGTCACTGAGTTCAAAGCCCTGTATAATATCTCCATCAAGTGGATATTGGTCATCTGATGATTTGGGCACCGCATAAGCTTCTTCTTGAACCTCTCCCATGTTTCATGGAGAGCTTCAGTTGGAAGCTGTCAAAAATTGCTGATCTCATCTCTCAACTGTGCTCTCTTGGATGGCAGAAAGAATCTTTCTAGGAAAGCGTCTTTCAATTGCCTCCAATTAGTAATATAATAAGGAGTTAGCCCATTCAACCATAAAGTTGCCTCCCCAGATAGAGACAATGGAAATAAGTGCAGCCAAATTGCATTTTGTCCAACTCCTAGATTGTCAAAGGACTTGCATGTAGAGATAAAATTAATCAGATGCATATTCGGATCATCGCCTGTAAGTCCACCAAATAACCCCTTGAGCTGCAATAGTTGAATCATGGTGCTAGTGATATTTAACTTGGCTCCAGGTGCCAAGGGTGGAGGAATAATAGCCCCTGTGGCACCAGCCCCATCCAAATCATCATCATCATCATCAAAAGGAATCTGCACAGCTCGACGTTCAGGCCTCAATCTAGCTTGACGATCTTTTCTGTTCACCGGTGCCGCCACCTCATCAGCATGCCTTGGGTTTAGTAACTCATCATCGCCTAGGTCCTTATCATCAGGATTTGTTGCTCGCCCTGGGTTATCAATATTCTGTTGATGCACTTGAGCAGCTGCCAATGCAGCTAATCTAGCCTGCTCCTGTTGAGCAACCCTTCTTTCAATGTCTCTTTGTTCCTCCATTCTGCCAATGAGTTGCGGTTTCGGGTTTATGGGTAATAATGGCTGACCAGAATTTCGAGTATTTGGCATGCACTGAACAGAACCTGAATAAAATAAAAACAACTAAAAGTAAAATACGAGAATCTTTGACCAAAGGGTCTAGTAACTATCACAAACTTAGTTGACAACCGTATTCCCCGGCAACGGCGCCAAAATTTGATAACTCCCAAACTATAGCTCTCATAAGAGTGTAAGCGGTCGCTGTCAAATATAGAACCCAACTGGGTTGGGTGTCGAATCCCACAGGGAATACTTGGTCACTAAGTGTTGCAATTATTAGTAGACTGTTGGTCGAAAATTCTACAGAAAAGGGGGATTTAATTATGGCGTGAATTACTACTATTAAAGTAACAACGGAATGCTTTCTTTAGTAAGATTTAATCATAGAGAATTATAAGTTAGGGTTATGTCAACCTTATGAGTTCTACGTATCTATTAACTATGAGTAATGCGGGATTTAGAAATGCATGCACTTATAGAGATTCGTATTCTACTGGTAAATCCTAGTGTTTCTCAACCATCAAGGATTATTTCACTTTACCTGTCACGGCCCAAAATCCCATCGGGCCGGACTGGCACCCGAAGCCGAGAAGGCCCGGGAGAACCCGTTCAAATACCTGTACTTTCACTTACATGTCACCAAAAATTTGGCCAGCACTTCGCTGCATATAAAAGGGTCTAATTACCTGTATCAGCACAACACGCACAAATATATATACATATATATAAAACTTGGCCATCGGGGCCACCCCATATACGAATATAACATCACTATATAAACTTCCATGACTTTACCCTTCTTTATGTTTACAAAGCCTCTAGGATATACATGACATAACTAGGGTCGGGACGAACCCCCGCCCACACATGACTCCTGTACAATAACAAAATATAAGAAACCAACTCGGAAAGCTCCGAAGTAAACTGGAGCTCACTAACAGTAGCTGTATGACCTGGCTCCTACTGGTGCGGTGTATGAGCTGAGGTACCTGTGCCTGCAGCATGAATGCAGGTCCCCCGTAAGGGACGTCAGTACGAGATATGTACTGAGTATGTAAAGCTGTAAATAATCATATGTGATATGGGGGATCAAGAAAATCATACACATGTGAATAAATCATAATAGAAGTGAACCACACTTCATAAACACTTTTAGGATCATGTACATTATTATTAATCTGAATTGGGTTCTTGAATACAAACACATTTGTGGAACGGTATACATTCGTTCATTTCATTCTTTACAATTATTATTCGCCATTACCTCCTCCTCCCGAACCTCCAACCACCTAACAATAATCAATACTGTACCGTACTATGACCATTAGGATGCCCCCAGTACATATCAATTGGGATCGACCCATGCTAGGCTTATGCCCCTGGGATACCACCCACACGTATATCAAGTAACACATAAGAGATTTTTCCAATAACTTAGTTCAAAAGCTTTTGAGATTATTACATTAGTGTTCATGCCAATATAGTACCTTTGGAACAATGATACATCAATAGGAATCAAGTAATAGACCTTCTATACAATAACGATGTAATAAGGACTCATTGGTACATCAACAATATGTTTCAGAATCATCAATATCACAACAATGAAATAGGAGCCTTTTGGTATATCAATGAAGCATTTTGACGCTTTATAGAATGGAAACAACTTCATTGGTAATGTAGAACAATACATGTGTTTGGATAACCATCGGAATCTTACTTTATAGAACATTGGTGTTTTCATGCCAAAGAACATCGTTAGAGTATGCTTTACATACCTCGTTGTAGATTCGGATACCAATTCAACACAACTTCCCGCCTTTACAAATCACTTATCTACAATGAAATATTTGGCATCTAGTATTAGCAACCCAACACCACAATTCTCTTCCATAATTCCATACAACCAATATTTGCAAAGCATTCCAAAAACCAACTTGAACAATAGGTTTATGTGTATATATATATATATAATCATCATTTCAATACCATATCATCAATACCACATCATCCCTTCACAATTCAACATAATCCAACCATGCACAAGAATGATCCAACATCATTTCCAATCATCTTTCAACAACAATCAAATAACATACTTCTTATGCTCACATGCATATATATATATATATACATATCCATATAAATAACACCAACATAATTTACATCCTTACCATAGAATGACCCTTTGGGTTTTGAAGTCCTGTTAGCACAAATAAGGGGTGCTTCTCGAAGCCCTTGAGACGATGAACACAACTACGGAATCAATTTGGACTTTCCACGGTTGAATCACAAGTAATTTGAAGGTCAAATTTGGCTAGGGTTTGATCTCTCCTATGATTGATGATGGATATGAGTTTTTGAACTCATATACATGTACATATACACATATTTCCGTCCATAATATCATAGGAAATGACCAAAGTGCCTTTAAAATTTAAATAATGTCAAATATGTCCTCCGGTGGACCGTTTTGACAAGCTGAAGTAGATAGACCATAACTCTTTGCTCCGATATCGGATTTGGGTGAAATTAGTATCATTGGAAAGATAATTCAAAGGTATTTCATTTCATATAAATTAGGCCACCCAGTTCGTCCTGTACAAGGAGTTATGATCGTTTGAAGTTGACCCTAAAAATCTGTTTTGAGAGGCTGAAGTAAAACGCGTATAACTCCTTACACAAATGTTGCATTTGGATGAAACCAATTGCATTGGAAATAAGACTCAAAGATATTTCTTTTGATATATGGTATATCTCCCAGTTCATTATATTGAGGGAGTTATGATCGTTCAAAGTTGACCCAAAAAACTGGCAGGCCTCAGTATTTTCCTGCTAATTTACTGTTCACAAAAATCTGTTTTGAGAGGCTGAAATAGAACGAGTATAACTCCTTACTCAGATGTTGGATTTGGATGAAACCAATTTCATTAGAAAGAATACTCAAAGATATTTCTTTTTATATGTGGTAGCTCGCCCAGTTCATTATATTGAGGGAGTTATGATCGTTCAAAGTTGACCCAAAAACTGGAAATTTTCCTGCAATTTTACTGTTCACATCCCGGCCACCGTTTTATAGTTTCGAACGTGCTCGCTTATATCCGAAACTTTTCCGTTTTTGAAAATCTTTATATCGTCGGAAATCTTATTCAATAACCTTCGTATGGAATCATCGACGGGCAAATTCCGATATAAATAAGGTCGATTCCTATACACATATAATCAAACTATACACTTGAAACCATCTCAAAATAATCAATACTCATATATACCTTACTTAGGATCAATACATATACTCCAACACATATAACAATGGCTAATGCACGTAATTAAGTATGGGGTGTTACATTACCTCTCTCGAGCCTAAAGCGTATAACTAATGGTACGAACTCTCCAAGAAATTAATCCGGTTAAGGCATTAATATGTAAATAGGGGTTGGTAGCCCTATTTCCTTGTCACACTCTCTTTTCCAAATATGTAACTTTTCTCTCGAACAAGTTAATGCTATAATGGCGTATTCTATATGTTTGCAACCACAAGAATTTAATTAAAACGAAGAGAGTAATGATATAAGTAGCATACACATCAAGAATTCACAAACTCATAGTAATAGATAGTATATCAAAAGGCTTTCATAACCCTAACAGAGAAGTTTAGCTACTCATGGTTACAACGGAAATCAACGAAGACATCATCATCATACCAAAGTTATAGAAATCTCATGATGAAGATGAATTGGCGTCAATATGAGAATGACGTGATTCCCTCTCTAGCCGTTTGTGTAGCGTGTTTCTCTGTTGTTGACTTACAGAATCTGTAAACTGAATTCTACTAAAAGTGTTGAATGAAAGAAGTGAATGAATAATAATAGAATGCATGCTGAAAAATTCAGTAAATAAGGTTTTTATAACATCCTTGTCCTAGTCCTACTAGGTTACTGTTGCACCCCTAAGTATTAAGAAATACTGATTTTGCCCGGGACAGATTCTCCATGCATCACATTCATTCCACAAGCTTCCAAAAGCTGCCTTCCTTCTTACGTGAAGTTTTCCTTTGCTGCCCAAAGGTCCACAAAGTGCTGAAATCTTCATCATTAATACCTGAAAACATGTTAATCACATAGGTTAGCTCACTTACAGGAAAAAGGACTAATGTTGCAGGAATTATATATTTTGTCCTCAAAACTTAGCTAAAATATGGGTAAATTATGGTTCTTAGGCGTGTAAATACGCCCAACATCACCTAGTTAAAGATCCCCAGCAGAGCCGTCATTTCTGTTTTGCGAAAATTTTGACTTTTGAAAGAGAGTCGCCACTTAATTTTGAAAAGGAATTAAGAAACCTTTATAAAAGTTACTTCAAACAATTCAAAAAAGGAAAATCGTTTTAAGTTAGAGATTCTATATAAGCGGTTCCAATTAACGTTTTAGGAAGGTGTTAGAAACCTAAAACATCTGCTAACTTGCGGTTATCCAGACTGTTTAAAAATCGTCTTTTGATTAACTTCGAAAAGATTAATTTGTTGAAATAGTGATTTGATTTTTTTTCAAAAAAAAAAGACTTGTGTAAAATAGATTTAGGCGACTTAGTAGGGATTTTAACTAAGTCTAAACAAAACTAATAAACAAATAAACACATAAAAGGGGAAAGGAAGAGAAAGTAAAGGATTTAGGCCATTGGGCCCAAATCAACAAGACATGTCCTAGTCTAGTTGGGCTTCCGACCTATTTCACCTATCCTAAACTATTTTTAGAGCCTTTGCCTTGAGTCTTGCTCCACCTGTATTAAATACAACTTTGGCTTCAAAGCCGAAATGAATGAATGAATGAATGAATGAATGAATGACTAAATGAATAAATAAAAACAAGACAATAATAAAAATTGAGACTTTTCAAATCTCTTAGTGATCTCATCAATGGGTTTTGACCCATTTTCCTTCTTCGTCTATCTTCTAGCACCCGCACGCTATGTAGTGGACCTTGGGTTTAAAATTCGAACTTGACTCGAAGGGGTGAGCCTCATTTACCCATTATGAAATACAAGAGGAGAGGAGTCCACTTGGACTCGAGATATTTTTTTGCATACAAAGAAAAGATAAAGAAATTAATATATGTTCAAGGCATAAAAGTGACATATTTCAAAGTAAAATAAACTATCAAGAATCAATTTTTGAATGACAAGAATAAGCACTCTTGCACAAGAATGAGAGTCAACAAATAAAAGATGCAAAGCAAAAGTTTCACAATCATACTATGCATGAGTCAAAAATATCCAAATAATTTTATTTAGCCGCAAAAATTTGACCTTTATTATCATTTTGAAAAGACAACATGCGAACAAAGAAGAATAAACATCTTGGATGAAAAATAAAGCTAGAACTTCATATCTTATATGAGGGTTTTGAAATCCATTAAAATAATTAGTAAGCAAATGACAAATTCTTAACTTAACTAATTACTATTTTTATTAAGGTGCAATAAATAATTATAACTATTCTTCCAACATAAAATAAACAACTTTACATGCTATAAAAAACATATCTACCAACAATAAGTTTAAACAAGACATGGGTATTGTTTTTCAAGTAAAGATCTAAATTTTATCCAAAATAATCAAAGAATAAAGTAAAAAGAAAAAAGAGAAACAATAAATATTATCTATTCTTTTCAACATAAAGGAAATAACTTTACATGCCAAAAACAAATATATCTACCAACAATAAGTTTAAACAAGACATGAGTATCGTTTTTCAAGTAAAGATTTAAACTTTATTCAAATAATCAAAGAATAAAGTGAAAAGGCAAAACATTCAACATTAACTATTCTTCTAAACATAAAGAAAATAACTTTACATACTAAAAATAAATTTATCCAACAACAATGAGTTTAAACAAAGTATAAATACATCTTTTAAGCAAAGATTGAAACTTTATCAAAAATAATAAGAGAATAAAGTAAAAAAAAGCACATACAACTATTGCTAGCTCATTTTTATATCATGAACATGAAAATAATTAGAATATCGATACCACAACGTCCTAGGGCCTTCAAGGTCATCTACAGCATACAATCCCAGCAAACAAAATTATATCTACGAACTACGAAGAACAAAAACGATAAAGAAGAAAACAATAATAAAAACTAAAATAAAAAAAGGTGTGTTTACCTTTTTGGGGGCAGCAGACGAGACTGGGAGCTTCGTTGGAATAAACCACCACCAAAAAACGTCGTCGGCAACTCAAAAATTTTGATTAGCCGATCAACTTATAAAACAAAAATTTTTACTAAATAAAAATAATTATTTTTGCTCAAAAGGATTTTTTTCACCTCTCTAACCTTTTTTTTTGTTCCTTCTCCCCTCCTCTCTCTACCAAAGTAGTGGTAGTATTTATAGGAGAGAATAGGGTATTTTTTTTTCCTTTTTCCACCAATGTAGGAGAAAAGTATTTATAGGAAAGGATAGAGATTTATTTCTTATCATCTACCAATGTGGGAGAAAAACCATTTCGGGGGTTTTTGAAATGTAAAAATTAAAGATTAGGTGAGGTGGAAGATAATGTGAGGGAAAATAGTACAATATAGTACAATCTTTGAATTTCAAGATTGGAAAATGACAAAGTTGGGGGAAATAGTACAATTTGAATTTATTTTTTGGTGGAAATTGGGTAAAAGTTATGAGAGTTCTTAAAAATTTTGGGGTTATTTAAAATATAACCCTAATTGGAATTTAAAATTTAGTCATATTTATTTATTTTGACCAAATTAAAAATTAAATGACGAATTGCATTGCAATTATGGCTAATTTCAATTATGTCAAATCTAATAGATTGGCTAAATTAAATTAAAATTCGATACGAATTAATACCTTTTTTTTTTATTCCGAGCTTCTTGATTTAATAAAATGAATGCATATTTATCCAAATAAATTATTTTTGAGAATAAATTATATTTAAATTAAGATTTTAATCATTTGAATTTATTTTCAAGATAAGCCTTAATTAAATCCGATATTTTGTAAAATAAATATTTAAGTAATAAATTATATAATCTCGTATAACTGAATACGATAGTATATAATCGCTACTTAAAATGACAAAATCACGTACGAAAAATATTTTAAGTTTTTTTTTTTTTATTTGGATGAAATAATTATTTTGGTTTATTAAAAACTGAAGAAACTTAGGATTAAATTTAGTCGTGGAGGGCAAAAATTAGGTGTCAACACCTAGGCTTACTAACCCGACTACACAAGACTCTCCAAACTGCAAGCTACAACCCACACACCCGTATTAACCTTCTACCCTTATCCGCGACCTCCACACCTTCCTATCTAGGGTCATGTCCTCAGTCAGCTGCAGCTGCTCCATGTCATATCTAATCACCACTCTTTTGTATTTCTTCGCCCTATCTCTACCCCTCCTAAATACATCTAAAGCAAGCCTCTTACACGTCCGAACTGGGCCATCCACACTCCTCCTCACCACATGCCCAAACCATCGCAATCTTCCTTCCCACAACTTGTCTTCCACTGAAGTCACTCCCACATTCTCCCGAATAGTCTCATTTCTTACTCTGTCACCTTTAGTAAGCCCACAATCCAACACAATATTCTCATTTTTGCCACCTTTAATTTTTTGATGTGCGAGTGCTTGACCGTCCAACACTCCGCACTATACAACATAGACAGACGGACTGTCACTCTATAGAATTTGCCTTTAAGCTTAAGGGGAACCTTCTTATCACACAACACTCCCGAGGCTAGCCTCCACTTCATCTAACCTGCTTCAATATGTTTAAAGACATCCTCATCAATCTCACCATTCCCCTGAATCGTAGACCCAAGATACTTAAAACTATCCATCTTACAGACATCCCGAGAGTCCAACCTCACCACCCCTTTTTCCTCCTGTCTCAAGTCTCTAAACTTATATTCCAAATACTCAGTTTTGGACCTACTCAACCTAAACCCTTAGACTTAAGGGTTTGCCTCCAAACCTCCAATTTGTCATTCACACGCCCTCTCATCTCATCAATCAGCACCACATCATCCGCAAATAACATACACCAAGGCACCTCACTTTGAATGCTCCGCGTCAACTCGTCCGTCACCAATGCAAAAAGGAACAGACTAAGAGTCGATCTCTGATGCAACCCGGTCTCGACCGAAAACTGCTCTGAGTCTCCTCCCGCCGCTCTCACCCGGGTCTTTCCTCTATCGTACATGTCCTTAATAGCTCTAATGTACGCCACCGTAACCCCTCTCACCTCCAAGCACCTCCAAAGAACCTCCCTCGGGACTTTATATATTCATCTTTATTATTTAAATAAATATCCTATTTAATATAATGTTTGAACTCATTAAAATGAGATACACGCGCAAGACGCATATACCTAAACTAGTTTTTTAAAAAAATGTTCAAGTCGCTTAAAAAAGTGCATTCATGCGACAAGACATCTATTATTTGGACACATAAACTTTTTAGGTTCCACCACTTAAGCAATTCTCATCTTTATATTCTTCTGCGTTTTCGGTGATTAGCTTCTTTTTTTTTTGGGATAAATTACTTTTTCCTTTTCCTTTTATCGGTGATTAGCTATTTTTTTTTTTTTGAATAATTTTTTTTTCCCCTTTTATGGGGTTAAATTTTATTTACTATTTTCTTCTATTTTCCTTTTTTATACTTTTCTTCAAATTGTTTTTTTCTCGTGTTACGACACTACATAACTTGAATTTTTGATTTATTTGCTTCGTTTTCATTCCCTCCTAATTTTTATTTGTAAGCAAATGAAATTTTTTTTGTCACTCGACCATGACAGTAATTTATATTTTTTATTATATTCTCTTTTCTGTTAGTGTAAGAAAAATTGGATATTGAAAATTTGAAGTTGAATCTCATAAGTAATAAATTTGTCTTTTGTTAGTCTATATTATATTATTTATTACTCTATGATTTAATATTCTTAAAGAGATCTCTAATATTTAGAGATTAAAGAATCATCATATTCTTTTTTGTAACACCCTGTAAATTTTTTTCGTACACTTATCGCTATTATATGGAGTCCTAAAGGCTTGCGTATGGGTTAAATTAAGTTTATGGTGTTCGGAAGTACCCCGTCAATAGTTGTATGTGTAGGTATTGGAATAAGTTTTCCAACGATATAAAGTTTGCCCAAAACAGAGGAGTATTTCATATAAGCGAGCACATTCGAAATTTCAAAACGGTGGCCGGGAAGCCTGCGAACAGTAAATCTACAGGAAAATTACTGCAGCTAGGCAATTATTTTTTTGGATCAACTTTAGACGATCATAACTCCTTGTACAAAAAGAACTGTGTGAGCTGTTATATATCGACGAAAATCTCCGAGAGTCTTCTTTCCGATGAAATTGGTTTCATCCAAATCCAATGTCTGAGTAAGGAGCTATACCCGTTTTACTACAGCCTATAAAAAAACAGAATTGTGGGACAGATTTTTGGGTCAACTTTACACGACTATAACTCCTTGTACAGGAAGAACTGGGTGGTATACTTTATATGAAAATGAAATCCCTTTGA
This sequence comes from Capsicum baccatum var. pendulum, assembly GCA_030864225.1. Taxonomy (NCBI): domain Eukaryota; kingdom Viridiplantae; phylum Streptophyta; class Magnoliopsida; order Solanales; family Solanaceae; genus Capsicum; species Capsicum baccatum. Next base: position 48,842,350 of record CM061552.1, on the reverse strand, counting down.
ATTATCTTTCCAATTCAATTGGTTTCACCCAAATCCGATACCGGAGCAAAGAGTTATGATCGATTTACTTCAGCCTGTCAAAACTGTCTACTGGGGACAGATTCGGATTTATTTAAATTTTTAGGGCAAAATGGTCATTTTTCTATTACCTCTTGGACGAAAATGGGTCTTTATAAACCTAAAATTATCCTCATATATATCATATATCATCCAATTATTAAGAGAAGGTGAAACCCTAGCCTAATTTCAACTTCAAATATTTTGTGATTCAACCGTAGAAAATTCGAATTGGTTCCGTAGTTGTGTTCACCATCTCAAAAGCTTCGAGAAGCACCCCATGGTTATGTAAGGAGTATTCTAAATGCAAGAGTTCATTGTTAAGGTATGAATATTGTTTATTCTTGATTCTTATTCATGAATAAGTATTGATAAAGGATTATGAGTATTGTCTTGATGTTGGAAGATAACCAGAAATATAGTTATGAATTGTTTTGTATAAATTGTTAGTAGTAAATTATGGAAGTTGTCGTATTAGATTATGGAGGATGAATTGTGGTGATATATCATTAGATTAGTGGTTATGTATGCCTAGTGATCATGTTGGTATTGGATGGTGATTAAGAAGGGAGATAAAGGCTAAGAGTGATGTTGAGGGATATTTCATGAAAATGCATAATATGTGAATGTAATAAGAGTATAAGAGGATATATGTAGCACTCTTATTGATGAGTTAAAGGATTACTTCCTAGACATTATTTGGTGAAGTTAATACCTAAATGGTAAGGTTTGGTTGCTAATACTAGTTTGCCACAAATGACTTATTGTAGATAAGTGTTCGAAGAGTACGGGAAGTCAAGTTGGACTTGTATTGAAGTGGTTATATCAAGGTATGTAAGACATACTCTATCTAATCTTTGGCATGAATAATGACCCATGGCACTCTCAAGTAAGCTTCCAACATTGTCCTACGACACATGACACATAATAACATCATATGATCTTCGACACCACCAATTGAACTTGTGTTCACTTTTAAGATGTCCGGCTAGTCAAAAAAAATGTCCATATACTATTGTTGACTCCAAAATGGTTTAATGAGGTATCCATGATTCTCTACTTCATTTTCATGATATTGATTACCTATTTACATGTTTTTCCTATTGAGGTATCATGGTTTCAAGTTCCATAAGGTGTGACCACAAAGTAACCAATCTCAAAGATTAATTGAATTAAGAAATGGATTGTCTATATTTTAAATTGATGATATGATGTATTGTATTAGTACCACTGATCAGTTGGCCATTGTATTATAAAGTTTATGTATATATGTTATTCCAGGGGTGGTCCCTAATGTATTGTATTAGTACCACTGATCAGTTGGCTATTGTATGACATATGTTATGTATTGATAAGGATTACGGGAAGTAATGATATGAAAGTAATGTGCAGGTATTCCATCAGCTCTTTTAAGTGTGGTCTACTCATACTATTTATTCACTGGTATCTGGGTTCTGTTGATCTTTTGTATCTCATCTTGAAACTGACTGCCTTACATACTCAGTACATATTTGCGTACTGACGTCCCTCACGGGGGACCTGTATTCATGCCTGCAGGAACAGGTACTTCAGGTCGTACACCTCCGCAGTAAGAGCCAGGACATTCTGTTGTTAGTGGTGAGCTCCAGTTGTTTCGGGGCATCCCAAGTCGTTTCTATATGTATTTTTGGTATTTGTATAAAAGTCTTTTGTGGGCGGGAGTTTGTCCCGACCCTAACTCAGTTGTGTATCTATGTAGAGGCTTTTGTAGACATATTGTACAGCCATAGGAGTGTTTGGTTCATAGATGTGATGGCTCTGACGGTCAATTACTGTTTATATATATATTTATGCGTGTCTGCTGGGCTGATACAGGTACTGTTTTCTTCTATTTACAATGAAGTGCTGCCCAAATTTCTAATTTTCATAAGTAATGTAAATGTGAAAGTATAGGTTATGAACGGGTTCTCCTGGGCCTCCTCGGCTACGGGTGCCAGTCCGGTCTAATGGGATGTGGGGTATGACATTTTTATTATGAGTTAATACATAAAAATGACCCTAAACTTGACACCAAATTATAACTTTGACCTTAAACTTTGATAGTTCACAAATAGGACCTTTAACTATTCAAAACCTGAACAAATATGACCTCCGATTTTGCAATCCCATGCGTGAGTCTCACTCGCACCTACGTGGAAAGGTAATCCAATCACACGGTGCCACGTCGTTAAAAGGGCTAACTTGGAGAGAAGTCATATTTGTACAGTTTTGAATAGTTAAAGGTCATATTTGTGCACTGTCAAAGTTTTGCTTTGTGTTAAAACGACGCCGTTTTTTTTTTATTATTATTATTATTATTTTATATATCTCTATAGTAGCAGCACCTAACTTTTTTTTAATTTTAAAAAATTATTATTATTATTTTATTTATTTTTATAGCAGCAAAACTTAGCTTTTTTTTAATTATAAAAAAAACAGCCACTAGCAGGGATCGGACCTGCACAGTAGGCTGAAGGAAGCGCCCAAAAAAAACAAATAACACCACCGGGCTATCTAAGTACCTTGTTTCATGTGGTTCAACATTAATATACGTATATAAATATACATTTTCTATCTTATATATATACAACGTAATTTTTTTACCGTGGGGGTTCGGGTGAACCCCATGGCAACCACGTAGGTCCGCCCCTCATTAATTTAATAACGTTAATTTAATAACATTTTAATTACGCTAATTTGATAACGTTAATTTAATATACTACTACTACTATCCTTAATACATTAATTTAATAATGTTTTATTAAAACTATAATTTTTATTATTATTAGTGTAGTTTCATCTTTAATTTAATATTTAAATAAATAATATTCAGATATATTATATAACTTAAATTCGTCCTCTGCTTTATAATATATATACATACCCGCTCAATTTTTTCGTATGAGGCTGACCCGTCTAATTAATAAATCTTCAATATTGCTCTTTTTCCGCAATGACAAAAGAAATTAGATGCCATTTTCATTTTTGAGCCAAAAATAATGAAAAAATAATAGTGAAGAGTCATTTAAAGGTCATATTTGTGCAGTTTTGAATAGTTAAAGGTCATATTTGTGCACTGTCAAAGTTTAAGGTTATATTTATGTATTATGCCCTTAGATTATAAGGTGGACGCGCTCAGTTTTGCGTGTTGAACACGCATTTTGCCACGTAGGATTGGAGGTCATATTTGTACAGTTTTGAATAGTTAAAGGTCACATTTGTGCACTGTCAAGTTTAAGCTCAAAGTTATAATTTGGTGTCAAGTTTAGGGTCATTTTTATGTATTAACTCTTTTATTATTAAGGGCATACCTTATATAACAAAATTTAAAGCTAGTAGGGTCAAGAAATGGATCAAATTTAAATGAATTGGATTCTAAATAAATCTAAATATTGATTTTAAATTTTTTAATATTATTTTCCTAAAATTTTAGAGTTGCCTCATCATTAAATAGACACCTAAATAAAAATAAAAATATCTTTTAATCGGTCATAAACTAAAAATATATTAAAATATTTTATTTTTTTTGTAATCTTAAACATGTTATGTGAAAAATTAAAATTAATTTTTTTGAGAAAATGAAAAATATATTCTTTTTTAAATGAACTTATAAGTATAATAAAGAGACACAAACAAATTAAAATAGAAAATATACTATATAAATTTGATTTTGTTACAAATATCTACGAATAAGAACTAGGAGAGGGAAACCCCATCAATTTGATTAGTTTCATGAGCACCAAAAAAAATTGAAAAGGAAAAGTAAAGAAAGAAAGACAAAAAAAAAATGGTAAATAAAAATTAAACCCCCAAAAAAGAGCAAAAATGAGTTGTTAAAATTTAAAAAAAATATATGAAGAAGAGGGGAAGAGAGAATTGTTCTGATAGGTAGGATTTAAAAAGTCCATCTGTCAAAATAATAGATGCCTCATGCAACTATGACATGACGCATGAGGCTCATAATAAAATTTTTGCTCATCCAAACACCCTCTTAGTAGTAATAGGTATTGAAAACATGATTTGGAAAATAATTAATTAATGTTAAAGGTAAAATATAGAAAAAAAGTTATATTTTCTTGATTTTTCAAAATAATAAAACTGAAAATCAAATTAGAAAAATTATGACAAGTAAATCTGAATTAAAGATTACTAAATCAACTTTATTAATGATACTTTGAAACTTTAAATTTAACTACTATTATTTTATCAAGTGACTGCATATTAAGGATAGAAAGACAAAAATATAATAAAAATTCTCTCAATATCATAAATTGAATCAATACATTAAAACAATTATGTTTAATATAAGTAGAAAGAAACGGAAGGAGTAATTAAGATATGGATATGAAAATTAATAATATGAGAGAGAAATAGGAAAATGCATAAAAATTCTCTTAAAATTGTCACCATGATTTACTTTTGTATTTTAACTTTACACACATTTAAATAACCCTTAAACAACTTTTACATAAATTAAATACCCACCTTAATGACTGAAGGCTATATCCATTTTCATATCATGGGGTATTTGTAACGTTTGCAGTATTTTTTTTAATAGATATCACACTATAAGGTTCTTACTTTTTAATTTTAGCGAATATGAATAAGTAATGAGATAAATCACCTATCTTCACGTTCAAAATTTTATTTTAAAATATTAGTGATCTTTTGATTCAATAATTATGTCCATCTATTTTGCAGAATATAGAGAATGATTACGAATAAAATCATATTTTTCTTGTGCCAATGATCATGGGGGATCAAGTATTATTTCAATGATCCACTTCAATTTAAAAATAATTTTATATATTTTTTGTAAGAAAAAATTGGGAATATGAAAGGGGAGAAATAAGGGAGGAAATTAGAAAACCGAACTCTCATGAACAATATTAAAATTCAAGTTGACATAAAGTTAGCAACTAAAATTTTCCGTTTTTGCATTTATTACTAACCTTATCAAAATATTAAATTTTTCTGCATTCTGACTCAAGAAAAAAAAAAATTTAAAATGTATATATATATATATATATATATATATATATATATATATATATATATATATATATATATATATATATATATATATATATTGTAATAATCTATATATACAAGAGAGTTAAGTGATACAAAATATAACCCTGATTTGCCTTTTTTCATATTTTCTTTTCCATTTATAAAGTTTGTTGAATTAAGATAAAATAGATTATAGTATTATGTGATAAAGATATTCATGGTTTCATTTAAATACACTAAATTAAAAAAAAACGATCGAGAAATAAAATTAAGGAGTGATGAATATTCATGTAATAATTAAAAAACAGATGAAAAAAATATGATGGAGTCAACAAGTAACTGAGTTAGTTTTTAAAATTCTTTTTTGAATAATATGAATAATTTAATATTATTCACACATCACGCCAGTATTAATTTTTAAAAAATTCTATATATGTTTGACATTATTAATAATCTTAAAATTTAATATATTAATAGTTACTTTTAGTATCATATATTTTAAAATTAATCAATGATATGTGATAATTTTTTTTATATATTCTAACAAATTAGATAGTAATTTTTCATAATTAGTTTTATTTGAAATCAACCGCGCGCATGGATTAATACAAGTAATGTTTAATATAAAGAAACTAAGGAGTAATAAAGATATGGATAGGAAAATTAATAGTATGAGAGAGAAATAGGGAAAATGCATAAAAACTTTCTTAAATTTGTCACCACAAATTACTTTAGTAATTTAATTTCACATACATTTAAATACCCTTTAAGCAACTTTTACATTAATTAAATACTCATCTTAATGACTGACGTGCGAAAAAAAATGAAAAGCGCATTTTTATAAAAAAGGATGGTCCTCCTAATAAAAACACCCCTTTGGGGGTGGGAGCGCCGCGGTAGTAATAGGGGAGTGCTCCTTTGGGTCTGAAGTTTCTGGTTCGTAGTGTTAGGGCTGTTAGTTTTTGGGGTTAGTGGTGTTGGCTTTTTTGCATCCTGTACTAGTTTATTATGCACTTATCTTTTATGTTTGTTATACTGTAAGTTTGTTTTGTATACCATACTAGTTTGTATTCGCTTACTTTTTGTATTTGTTATACTGTTATTGGTCCTAAGCCGGGTGTCTATCGAAAACAACCTCTCTACTTCTCTTAAGGTATTGGTATGGTCTGCGTACACTCTAACCTCCCTAGACCCCAATAAGTGGGAATACACTGGGTATGTTGTTGTTGTTGTAAACTTCCACCTCCTTCCTTATTCTTATCCCCCCTCCCCCTTCCCTTTCTTCTTTTTCGAACTCCTTTCATCACCTAAACAAAAAAAAATCTTCATCTTGCTTTAAGAATTTTTTATTATAATTTTCAAATATGTAAGGTAGGATACCCACTTTTCTCCGTGATCCAAATTGATAATAAGAAAACTTTCTATGTACAAAATTGATGAATATAAAAATATTTTATATCCCAAATTGATAGGCTTCTATTACCTATTAGGTGTCGATTTTGTTAATTTTTTGCATCTGGGAACAAGGTGTGAAAAATACCTATACTTTGGCGAAATTTGCAGTTATGTATCCTAAACTTTGCGGGGGTCTTAGGATCCCCCTAAATTGATTTTTACCCTATTTAACTGGCATATATTTAGCACTTGAACCACTGCGTTTATTTTAGGCACATTGTGTTAAGGCATGTGGAGTTTTGATGCTAGACATGTGAATGAAACATGTTGTGAAAGCTGGTCCATTCAAGTGTACAAAGAAGAGCTCCAGGAAAGGCTGTTGATAAGATGATATTGCGCATAGACATGAGTGGATAAGTAAGAATATTCAGGAACCTTCTCAAACACTTATCACTTCAGTAAAGTGGAAGAAAAATGTAATATTCAGAAGTTGAGTTGATCTAGAAGTCCAATAATGAGAAGAGTTCTGCAAGGATAAAGGATAAAACAAAAGATTCCTATTCAACCAGGGGAGGAGAAACGGTTACAACAAGGATTGAAGTTACTTGATAGAAGAGAAAAGAAGAAAGAAGCATAAATCAACAAGGACTCTATCATAGGAGCAATTATCAGGGTGCATATATACAACATAGCACGATCAAGTAATTCACTCAATGCACTGAAAGGAAAATCAACAATCAGCATAACAGTTTACATACTTGAAGAAGAACCTAGTTGCACTGAAAAGAAAATCAACAATCAGCATAACAGTTTACATACTTGAAGAAGAACCTGGTCCCTTACTTAGCAAGTTGTAGACTGTGTATTAGGTAGGTTCTTTGTGTTGTAATGATTCATTGTTCTAGTCTCAGTGATTTATAAACTGAGTTAGGAACTGTGTCTTCAAGTTGGGAACTCGAAGACTTGGGAACACTTTTCTTGAGAAGATTTGTGTTTTTGTAGCGATAGGAGTTAGAAGTTCTAATTCCTAGTTAACAAGAAGTCTTGTATTTCTGTTGATTGTTGAGGCTCAAGTATTATAGTTAAGTTAGGGTTAAATCCTGTAGAGGTACAAGTCATGATTTTTTACACCTTTCTTGAGCCGGGTGTTTTCCACGTAAAAACACTATGTTCAGTATTTACTTCTGTGAACCATGTTTACTTACTTGTTCCAGAGATGGCAATTAGTAGGGCTCATACTCTAACAAGTGGTATCAGAGTGAGGTTTTCTTAAATAAGGCTAATACCTAAGAAAAGATCAATATGATGAATTCGGCACCTTCTACTGGTCACAGTGAAGGTCAGTCAACTACTTGATCTCCACTTTTTTGTGGCTCTCATTTTATCTGGTGGAAAGCAAGAATGGAGATGTCCATTCAAGGTGAAGATTATGAATTATGGGACAAGATTACTGATGGTCCCACTATTCCAATGAATACAGTTGATGGTGAACAAGTTAAGAAAGTTAGGAGTGAATTTACTCCAGATGACTTGTTGGTTTTAAAGAAAAATGCAAAGGCTGAGAATATCTTGGTCTGTGGACTAGGACCTGCTGAATACAACAGGTATCCACTTGCACTACTGCCAAGTAAATTTGGGATTCACTGGTAAATGCTCATGAAGGCACTTCTCAAGTAAGAAAGTTTAAGATCTCTCTTATTTTCACTGAGTATGAGGCATTCAAAATGAAGGAAAATGAAACCTTGCACGAAATGATGACTAGGCTTACCACTTTAACAAATGAGCTGACTTCCTAGGAAAAGTCATCTCTGAGAAAGAACAAGTTGAAAAGGTACTGAGGGTATTACCAAAATAAAAAAAGAATGGCAAGGTGACTGCAATCAGAAAGGCGAATAAGGATATTGAAGGTATGACTCTGGATGAACTAGTTGGGAACTTAAGGAATTATGAAATGGAAGTTGATGGAGTCAAAGAACGAGCAGCTCCTGAGAAAATCTTAGCATTGAAGGCTTCTAAGAGTAATGATGAATTTGAACTTGATAAGGAGTAAGTTGTCTTTATAACTAAGAAATTCAACAAATTCTTCAAGAAGAAGAAGGGAATAGGTACTAAGAAACGTTCCAATGACAATCCAAATGGGCACTACAAATATGGCAAAACTGATCATCAGATTAGGGGCTGTCCAGTCTGGGAAATTAAATGGAAAAGGGAAAGGGCTAAAAAGAAACTGAAGGCGAAAAGAAAAGAGGGGCATGCAATGATAGCAGTCTGGGGATCTTATTCTGAATAAGATGAAGTTGATGAAACTGTATTCATGGCTCTTGGGGATTCAGATCTAGATAAAAAAGATGAGGACTCTGAGGTAAGTATACTCGAACTCAAAGAAAAATTGAAATTGCTCTCTAAGTCAAAACTTGTTTCTTTGATGAATGCATTGATTGATGATTTCCAAGAGTTAACCTCTAATAGGGATGAATTGTTCAATAGTCTGGCAAGTCTTAAATTTGATCTCATTGATTTAAGGGCTTTCTCAAATCCAGTTGACAAGGAAAGTTGCATACTCAAGAAACAGGTCGCAGAACTTGAGATTTCAAATAATGATCTCAGGTCTGAAGTTCTCAAATTAACTCTCACTGAAATTGGAAAGAACAGCATGAGTAAAGAACAAGAAACTGTTGAACTTAAGCTTGTTAAATACAAACAAAATGCCATGATTTAACTGAAAAAATGAAGGAGTTGAATCAGGAAATATCTAAACTTAAATTGGATCTTGAAAGGGCTAACAGGTGGACAAACTCCTCTAGAATTATTCACAAATTAGGTGAGAAAAATTTCAATGAAAAGGCAGGTTTGGGATTCCACAAATGATTTATGTTTCATTTGTGGAAACCTTGGACATCCCACCACTGAATGTCCAGTAGTTGCAAAAAGAAGATTAGCCAGTCAAAATATGGCTAACAGATCTTCTCAGACCAAAAGGAACAAAACCAGTTCTAGTCAGACAAATAGGTTGCACTACATATTGCCGCCATGGACTAAGAGAAATTTAATTCATCCTTTCACACATAAATCAGGACCCAATCTTGTCTAGGCTCCTAAGGCTAACCTTTGAATTCTTTTGTAGGAGAAGGTGAAAGGAAACAAAAGAAACTGGTATTTGGACAGTGCTTGCTCAAGACACATGACTGGTGATAAGAAAAAGTTCCTTTCACTATCCAAAATAAATAAAGAAGGAGTCTCTTTTGGTGATGGAAAAAAATATTCATAACTAGAATTGGAAAGATTGGCTCATCTGAGTCAAAAGCATTGGAGGATGTCTATCTTGTAGAAGGATTAAAGCATAATCTACTGAGCATGTCTCAACTATGTGATAAAGGTAATAAAGTTACTTTTACTGCAACAGGAGTCAAGGTAAAAGACATGGATACTAAAGAGGCTGTGCTCACTGCGAGGAGATACAAAAATGTATACAAAGCTGACATCATGGCACTACCAGGACTAGAGTTGACTTGTCTAAGTACTATAGAAAATGATCCCCTCCTTTGATACAGAAGACTTGGTCATGCAAGTCTGAAACAACTCAACATACTTTTTTCCAAAGACATGGTATTAGGATTACCCAAAAACAAGTTCAAGGAAGAAAAGCTATGTATTACATGTGTAAGGGGGAAGCAGGTAAGATCCTCTTTTAAGTCAAAGAACCATGTTAGTACTACCAAGTGCCTTGACCTGGTTCATATAGACTTATGTGGAACCATGAGACTTCAAAGTAGAGGTGGAAAAAGGTATGTGTTTGTAATTGTTGATGACTATTCCAGGCTTAATTGGACTTTGTTTCTAGCCTTTAAAGAAGATGCCTTTGATGTTTTTGAAATCTTCATTAAGAAAATTGAAAAAAAACTGGGTACTTCTTTAGTTTCCATAAGGTCTGACCATGGTTCAGAATTTGAGAATGTAAAATTCTTGAAATACTGTTCAGCAAATGGTATAGATCACAACTTCTCAGCTCCTAGAACACCACAACAAAATGGAGTGGTGGAAAGGAAAAATAGAACCTTGGAACATATGGCCAGAACAATGATGCTTGCAGCAAATGTTGCTAAAAACCTTTGGGCTGAGGCTATAAGTACTGCAGCATATATCATAAATAGATGCATAATCAAGCCTTTGTTAGAAAAGACTCCTTATGAATTACTAAAAGGAAGAAAGCCTAACATCTCTCACCTTAAAATCTTTAGATGTAAATGTTTCATACATAATAATGGAAAGGATAATTTGGGAAAATTTGATTCTAAAAGTGGTAAGGGAATCTTCTTAGGATATTCACTTCATAGTAAGGCCTATAAGGTTTTAAATAACAAAACTAACTGTGTTGAAGAAAGCATGCATGCAATCTTTGATGAATCCTACATTAAGACTAACCTGCAGGAAGGAAGTGACACAGAAGAACAGGTTATACGACCCGGTGCATCAACTGGTGCTAACAAACATGGAGATATTTCGATGGGGGAACTAAAGTTGAGGGCACAGTGATAGGGAGAACTAAGCATACCCCAGCTCAGCACATCAACAGTGATGTTGATAGCTCACCAAACTTGATTCCAAAAGGATATAAGTATCAAGGATCACATCCTATTGAGAATGTTCTTATTGGTCTCTCATCTGGGATCACCACAAGGTCTGGATTGAGAAGTATGTATGCCTTTAAGGCGTTCTTGTCAGAGATTGAGCCAAAGAAGATAACTGAAGCATTGCTTGATGATGATTGGATCATAGCCATGCAGGAAAAGTTGAATCAGTTTGAGAGAAGCAAAGTATGACACTTAGTTCCTCTCCCTAAAGAAAGATCAGTAATTGGAACTAAATGGGTGTATAGAAATAAAGTTGATGAGCATGGAACAGTTACAAGATACAAGGCAAGATTGGTGGTTCAAGGATACAATCAAGAAGAAGGAATTGACTTTGATGAGACTTTTGCTCCTGTAGCAAGACTTGAAGCTATAAGATTACTTGTTGCTTTTATTGCATATATGGAGTTTATCCTTTATCAGATGAATGTAAAGAGTGCCTTCCTAAATGGCATTCTCAAGGAGGAAGTGTATGTTAAACAACCTCCAAGATTTGAAAGCAAGGAGTTTCCAAATCATATGTGCAAATTGGATAACGTCTTGTATGGATCGAAACACGCTCCAAGAGCTTGGTATGAGAGACTGTCAAAGTTTCTATTGGAACATCGACATAACAGAGGTAAAATTGATAATACCTTTTTTTGAAAACTAATGGAAAGGATTTGTTAGTTGTGCAGGTGTATGTGGATGATATTATTTTTGGCTCAACCAATATGAGTATGCCAAACTCATAAGTTGTGAATTTGAGATGAGCATGATAGGAGAGCTGAATTACTTCTTGGATTTGCAAATAAAGTAGTCAGCTTCAGGGACAATGATTCACCAATAGAAGTATGTCAAAGAGCTTCTCAAGATATTCTCCATGGAAGAGGCAAAAGAGATAAGTACTACTATTGCCACTGCCACAAAGTTGGAGTTGGATGAAACAGGTTTAGATGTAGAGCAAAAGATATATAGAGGTATGATTGGGTCATTATTGTATCTCATAGCAAGCAATCCTGACATCGTGTTCAGTGTAGGTCTATGTGTCAGGTTTCAAGCAAAACCCAAAGATGCTCATCTAAAATCTGTGAAGAGAATCTTCAGATACTTAAAGGGAACCAGTGATATTGGCTTATGGTACCCCAAAGGTAGTAACTTTAATCTGATATGTTACTCAGATGCTGATTATACAGGATATCTAGTGGAAAGAAAAAGTACTACAGGAATGGCACACTTTCTTGGATCATGTTTGATTAACTGGTCTACTAAGAAGTAAAATTCAGTTGCTCTATCTACTGTTGAAGCTGAATATGTTGTTGCAGGATCCTGTTGTGCTCAATTGCTATGGATTAAGCAACAACTCATGGATTTTGATATAGATGTTGGTTGTGTTCCTATTTTTTGTGATAATACCAGGGCTATTAACATAGCTAAAAATACTGTTCAACATAAGAGAACCAAATATATTGATATTAGGCATCACTTTCTTAGACATAATGTTGAAAAAGGTCATATATCCATTATGTTTTGTTCTACTGGGGAACAGACTATTGACATTTTCACTAAGGCCTTGAGTAGAGAACACTTTGAAAAAAAATAAGTTAGCCTTGGGGATGATTAAAATTGCATAAGTCTCCCTCAATGATTGAATAGAATAAGTTGATTTTACAAATGATTGTTGATCAATTCAGTCTCACTCATTAAGTTGTGTATCCTAAGTCTAAGATTTTAGAGTATGGTTGATTAACATGTGTGTTTTGATTTTGCCAAAAGCCTTGATTACAGAAGCAATTTTGTCTATTTTGTCATTCAGGTATGCTTATTATTACTTCAAAGTATCTTAAAGAGAAACAAGTTGTTTTCCTGGTTCCTTATTGATCCATTTAAACCGCCAAAATACAAAGAGTCCCTTCCCTATCAAAAAGTTGCCACTTCCTTTCCCATTAAGACTGAAACACTTATCATTACGCTCTACCAATTACATCCCTCACCTCTTAAAATTCCTCCTCCTTTTTCTCTTAAATACAATTTTGATTGTCTTGTTTCTACACTAAAAATTCTCTGCACCTTCTTCATACTCAAGAATATTTCTTGATTGAACAATGGCATCATCATCTTCTTCTTCTTCTTCCTCCTCCACTGACTCTGTTCCAAATCTTTTCACTGCACTTATCCTTCATCCAAACATCACCTTACCTCCCTTAATTCCTCTTTCACTGTCCCAAAAATTCATCGATTTTGCTGCTTTCAGAAAATTCCCAAACCCTTTTCCCCAAATTTCTTCACCTTCTCTATTCTCGTCAAAACCCTTCCTTCATCCTCCTATCCCACTCCAAATTATTAAAGAGGATGATAATCCTAGTGACAGAGATGACCTTCCTATTGTAGAGTTAATCCCTAGAAGGTCAAGGTTCAAGCTCCCAAGAAAACCCCCTTTCATTCATGTCACTGTTCACAACACTGCCCCTCTAGAGCCTTCTCCAAATGTAGCTATCCCTCGCACTCCTCACACTCGAGGAAGAAAACAACGAGAAGATACATCCTTGGTTAAGGCTCTTCGAGCCAGCAAAAAAAAATGTATGGCTACATCTGATTCCACCCCGCCTCGTGCATCTTCTCCTGATCTTCTACTTCGATCTGTCAGAAAGACAAAAACTATCATGGCCAAAGTTCCAAAACCCTCTGTCACGACCCGAGCCTAGGCCCTAGCCGTGACGAGCATCCCGAACCATGAAGGCCCGGAACACCCATTCTCTATCTGGTTATCATGCACAACATTCGTAATCATAATAAAATGCGTAATTGAAACTGAGTACGGAATACATGGTCAAATTCTGCAGCATTTCTGAATAATACTATTTGACATCAGTCTGCGAAATCTCTACTAAGAACTCAAACATCTGTCTGAAAAGAAACTGGGACAAGGCCCCCAATAAACCAAAAACATAATAAATAAGAAAATGTCTGACATAATTAGGCCTTCCGAATAATAGAAGGCTCACCACTGTGAGATCAAGTTTGCAATTCCGAGAATATCTACTGAGTAGCTGGACCCCTAGACTGTGCCTCAGAACCTGGAAGGAGGGGGGGTCAGCACAAAAGTACTGGCACGCGAAGCACTCCAAAAATAGTATAATGGAACATACACATATATATATATATATTAAGTGAAAGTAAATTTTTCATCAAGACATCATGTATAAAACTATTTCTGAAAAGTACATGGACACTTTTTGAAAACATGTAACCTATCTGTTCATTTCAAAATCATGCTCTGTGTTTTACTTCTGAGTTAGGTGGTATTCCCCTACAATTCTAAATATTCCACGGGCTGTATGGAATCCGCCATTGACTCGGCGGGGAAGCCCCCAACCCAAGTGTGCCGCAAGAGTTGGAAGTTTCTGATTCTGATACGCCACAGGACATTTAAGTCAGCGCATAGTAATATACCCGGGTCGGCAAACCACGGTTTTAGGAAACGAGTTGCTTGAACTCAAGCCCTCTTCGGGGAACCACCTAACATCTCTGTATGCCCATTTTTAACCTTTTCTGAACATGCAACATTCTGAACGTCTAAAATCATGAAAGTCTGAAAAGTCTGTTAGTCTGAGTCTGATATGGCATTTGTCTGAGTTGGTATCGTCATACCAAGACTTTGCAAGTCCTATTTCTGAGCCATAATGTATTAAGCAAGAGCTTTCATTCAAAAAATAGTTTAGACCACCAAAACATGTAACTTGCATTAAAGATGTCATGTTTCGAAACTCAAGTCAAATCCATGCAAAACTTTCATCAAACATATGGTGGTCATGTGCATTTTGGCAAAACCATGCATTCTTTCATTACATGCATATTCAACATTCACAAACCTCTCTTTCGTGTTCAAAACATTGTATATTACGCGAAACATGGAAAAATTTACATTAAAAAAGGGGTTTCATGAAAATCATGCTCTAAATTCATATTTCAGGACAAACACAAATATACATATACATATAATTTTCAAATCTCTTTGGGGGAAAGCCAAAAGGCCAAAACAATATCATTAAAGCTTCTAAAACATGAGTATGTACATGAATTCCGAAAACCCAAATCTTAAAACATGATTTCTATGCCCATGAGATTTTAGGAAAACCCCGCGTACCTTGTTCTCTATGAAGTTTAGGTGTCTATTGAAGCCTACGTCGAGAGAATTCCAAATCTGAAATTTGTTTTCTCGAAGAAGTTTCGGAATGATCGGACCTTCAAGCTTATTTTCTCAAACCCTAGTTGCTCCTTCTCTTAAGTTCTTGAAGGATTAGATTTTGGGATTTTATAGGAGGCTTCCATGTTATTAATAGGCCCAAATCCGTTTAGGAGTGGGTAAGGACGATTCTGGGTTTTGTAAGGACTAACTTGCTCTTAAAGTAACTCAAAACGGAGTGTTTTCGTCACCTGAAACCATAAGTATGCGCCGCCCTTTGCATCGCATAGACTAGGATAGGAGCCGCCCTTTGCATTGCATAGACTAGGATAGGCGCTGCCCTTTGCATTGCATAAATTAATGTGTGCGCCGCCTTGTGCATCACATAGGCCTAGCTAGGCGCCGCATTGTGGATCGCACATCCAGTCCAGTGGCTATGTGCGATTGGTTAGGCGACGTACTCTACTTTGAAAAGCCATAACTTCTTGCTCGAGTGTCGTATTTTAGCAAAATTGATATCGTTGGAAAGCTAACTCGAAGACCTATAATTTGCACATAGTAGGTTCTCTAATTCGACAAATACAGAGAGTTATGATCGATGGAATCTGACGCAAATTACAACGTCCACTAACGCTTAAGTCTAAAACTCAGAAATTACAGTCTAATACATGCATGACTTTTACGGGGCGTTACAATATCCCCCCCTGGGATCATTCGTCCCCGAATGATGACGCGGAAATAATCACGCACGATTTTCCAACAGATTCATACATAGAAGGAAACATAAAGCAAGAATTGTACCTTCAAATTCGTCACTTGCTGATTCAAATAGGCTTGGGTATCTCGCTTTCATGTCATGCTCCGACTCCCAAGTTGCTTCTTCAACTTTCTGATTTCGCCATAACACTTTAACTGAGACTACCTCTTTACTCCTCAATTTTCTCACTTGTCGATCTAGGATTTCCACGGGCTCTTCCTCGTAAGACAAGGAATCGCTCACCTTGATTTCATCAATGGGCACCACCAAAGAGTGATCTCCGATGCACTTCTTCAACATGGATATGTGGAATACTGGATGAACAGAACCCAAACTTGCAGGTAATTCTAATTCACACGCAACTCCACCTATTCTTCTTATAATCTGATACGGGCCTATATAGCGAGGACTTAGCTTACCCCTCTTCCCAAAATGCATAACTCCCTTCATGGGAGAAACTTTGAGGAAAACCCAATCTCCAATCTCAAACTCTAACTCTCTTCTTCTGACGTCGGCATAGGATTTCTGACGACTCTGAGCTGTCTTAAGTCGTTCCCTAATGAGTTTCACATCCTCCATTGCCTGATGAACAAGATCAGGCCCATACATCTGCATCTCACCTACTTCATACCAGCTTATTGGAGACCTATATCTCCTACCATACAATGCCTCAAAAGGTGCCATCTTAATACTAGAGTGGAAACTGTTGTTATAGGCAAACTCTATCAGTGGCAAGTGATCAACCCAACAACCTTTAAAGTCAATCACACAGGCCCTCAACATGTCCTCTAGGGTCTGGATGGTGCGCTCAGCATGCCCATCAGTCTGAGGGTGGAATGTTGTACTTAAGTTCACCTGGGTACCTAAACCTTTTTGAAACGATCTCCAAAACCGAGAAGAAAACTGCGTACCTCGGTCGGATATAATGGAGACAGGCGCTCCATGCAAACGGATAATTTCTGCAATGAATAGCTTAGCATAATCTTCCCCCGAATACTTAGCCCTAACAGGCAGAAAGTGAGCTGACTTAGTCAGCCTATCTACAATCACCCAGATAGAGTCATACTGATTCCGGGACTTTGGAAGTCCTGTAATAAAGTCCATATTGATCATTTCCCACTTCCACAAGGGCAATGCTATTTCTTAGGAAGTACCTCATGGCCTCAAATGTTCTACTTTCACTTGTTGGCAATTCAAGCACTTAGAAACAAAGTTAGCCACATCTCGCTTCATATTATTCCACCAAAACATAGATTTCAAATCATGGTACATCTTAGTAGAACCAGGATGAAAAACATACCTCAAAGTGTGAGATTCATCAAGAATTCTTTCTCGAAGCCCATCAATATTCGGAACACATAATCTACCCTGAAACCTCAGAACGCCATCACCACCCACTTCAAAAGACGCCACCTTCTGTTGACCCACATCTTTCTTGATTTGCATCAAGATGGGATCTTCAACCTGCTTCTCCTTCACTTCAGCACAAAGGGATGACTTAGCTAATTCATGAACAATCACCCCTCCGTCTTCGAAATCTAACAATCGCACTCCCAGATTCGCAAGGCGGTGAATATCCTTCACTATCTCTTTCTTTTCTTCTTCTACATGAGAAAGGTTGCCCATAGACAACCTGCTGAGGGTGTCGGCTACAACTTTAGCCTTGCCCGGATGGTAATGCAGGCTCATATCATAGTCTTTTAGAAGTTCCAACCACCGCCTCTGCCTGATATTCAATTCTTTCTGCGAGAAGACATACTGCAGACTCTTGTGATCAGTGAAGATATCAATATGAACACCGTACAAGTAGTGCCGCCAAATCTTAAGGGCAAACACCACAGCTGCTAACTCCAAATCATGAGTCGGGTAGTTCCGCTCGTGCACCTTCAACTGCCTAGATGCATAAGCTACCATCTTACCATGTTGCATCAAAACGCAGCTAACAAAATCGTCAACACACTCGGGAAGAGTCAAAATAGGTGCAATGGTCAGTCTGTCTTTCAACTTCTCAAAACTATTTTCACATAAATCAGACCACACAAAATTTACCTTTTTCTGAGTCAGCTTAGTGAGTGGGGCCGCTATGGATGAAAAACTCTCTACGAACCTTCTGTAATAACCTGCCAAACCCAAGAAGCTCTGAATCTCGGTTGGAGTCGTGGGTCTGGGCTATTTTCTCACTGCTTCGACTTTCTGGGGGTCCACTCTAATACCGTCACTGGACACAACATGCCCTAAGAAGGCAATAGCCTCTAACCATAACTCACACTTGGAAAATTTGGCATACAACCGTTGATCCTTAAGGGTCTGAAGAATGATTCGGAGGTGATCGGCATGATCCTCCTTACTCTTAGAATAAATCAGAATATCATCAATAAATACAATGACAAACGAGTCAAGAAACTGACGGAAAACTCTGTTCATAAGATCCATGAAGGCTGCAGGGGTATTAGTTAACCCGAAGGACATGACAAGAAACTCATAGTGACCATATCGGGTTCGAAAAGCTGTTTTGGGAATGTCTGACTCCCTAACTTTCAACTGATGATAGCCCGAACGAAGGTCTATTTTTGAAAAACATCTAGCACCCTAAAGCTGGTCAAAAAGATCATCAATCTTAGGAAGAAGATATTTGTTTTTAATTGTGACCTTATTCAGCTAACGGCAATCTATGAACATACGAAGGGAACCGTCTTTCTTACGCACGAAAAGTACAGGTGCACCCCAAGGAGATACACTGGGGCGTATAAATCCCTTATCTAGGAGGTCTGCTAGCTGCTCTTTCAACTCTTTTAGCTCTGCGGGAGCCATTCTATATGGCGAAATGGAAATGGGATGGGTATCTGGCAACACATCAATACCAAACTCTATCTCCCTATCAGGGGGTATCCCTGGGAGATCTTCGGGAAAGACTTCTGGAAATTAATTCACCACAGGGATAGACTGAAGAGGAGGATTTTCAACTTTAGAGTCCTTGACTCGAATAAGGTGATACAAGCAACCCTTAGAAATGAGTTTTCGGGCTCTGAGATAAGATATAAAGTGCCCTTTGGGTGCTAAAGAATGTCCCTCCCATTCTATCATTGGTTCATTCGGGAAAGAAAAGGTAACTCTACGGGTCCTAAAATCCAATATGGCATAGCATGAATGGAGCCAATCCATCCCTAAGATAGCATCAAATGCAACCATGTCCAACTCTATAAGGTCTGCCACCGTATCCCGACTACCAATAGTCACCACACAACCCCTATATACCCTTCTAGCAACAACGGAATCCCCCACCGGGGTAGAAACAGAAAAGGGTTCAGAAATCACACTGGGCTCGAACCCAAAACCAACAGCCACATAAGGGGTCACATAGGATAAGGTAGATCCGGGATCAAGTAACACACAGACATCACAGGAAAAGATTTGTAACGTACCGGTAACAACATCTCGGGAAGCTTCCGCCTCTTGGCGGTTGGTCAAGGCCTATAACCGGTTGCGACTGTTCCTGGTAGTTGATGTGGCGCCCTTCTGAGATCGGGGTGGCGCTGTGGAATTGCCCTAAAACTTCGCACCACCAGCACTCCTCCTAGTAGATGGACAGTCCCTCTGAAAGTGGCCTGGCTGACCACATGAATAACATACACGTATGCCCAACTGACATTTCCCCGGATGATTCCTACCATATTTTTCACATCGCGGGTAAGTGCGATGCTGCTGAGCCACACTACCCTGCGACTGAGTATCGGGTGCTCTAGATCCATGAGGAGTCTAAAAACTCTGAGTCTGTCTGTCTGCCGGGGGTCTGGGCACTGGGGCGCTGGCCGCTGACTATGTATTATTCCAAAACCTCGTCTTCCTCGACCACCTATTTCACCAGTTACCACTCTGCGGCTGACTCTGGTGCTGGTCCGCAGATTTGGCTCTTTTGTCCTGTCTGTCCTTCTCTCTAGATTCAGCGATCTTTCTCTTCTTCTCTTCCACCTGCTGCATGTGGACTGTCAGTCTAGCAAAGTCTAACTCCTATTCAACATTGCCCCTGGCACTCAAGTACCAGGTTATCAGCAAGGTCGGATGCAAATTTCCTCATCCGGGCTCTCATATTACTAGTCAATTCTGGTGCATAACGGGCTAGTTGATTAAACTTCAAAGTGTACTCCTGTACACTTATACTGCCCTGCTTCAGATTCATGAACTCTTCTGCTTTGGCCTCCCTCAACTCCAGAGGAAAGAATCTGTCAAGGAAAGCTTCTACAAACTCACCCCAAACTGTAGGCTCAGCACTCTCACCTTTTGTATCTTTCCAGTCTGCATACCACTGATTCGCAACATCCTTAAGATGATAAGCTGCCAATTCCACTCTTTCAATCTCATCTACATGCATTACCTTAAAGATCTTCTCCATCTCATCCATGAACTCCTGTGGATATTCCTCCACCTTTGTACCAGTGAACTTAGGTGGATTCATCTTCATGAAATGTCCAACTCTAGTAGCCTCAGACGTGGCGGATGCAGACCCCACATCTTCCAATCGTTGAGCCTGGTTAGCTACCAGCTGTGTCAGCATATGGATAGACTGTCTTAACTCTGCATTCCACATGTCTCTCTGAGCAGTTGGTGGACGGTTGGCATTAGTCCGCGGAGCACGATGTGAACTGGTTGGGACTAGAGGGACTACCAGAGTAGGGACAGGTTCTGACTTAAAAGCTCTATTATGGGTCCGCATCCCATGGGTGGGACGGACCACATCTGCCTGAGCACTCTGATCGATGTTGTGACGGGGAGGCATAGTCGTGTTTCTGAAATACAAGAGATCATTGATTAGGGGACAGTTTAGACTCTGAAGCACGAACTAAATCACAAAGAAGGGAAACATTCCTAAACGCCTAGTAGCCTCCTGCTTATAAGTGTGGCGCGCTACACACCCATAAACAGAACTCTACTCGACGCGATTTTACAATCACCCTGGGACCATGAACCGGGCTCTGATACCAAGTTTGTCACGACTCGAGCCTAGGCCCTAGCCGTGACGAGCATCCCAAACCATGAAGGCCCGGAACACCCATTCTCTATCTGGTTATCATGCACAACATTCGTAATCATAATAAAATACGGAATTGAAACTGAGTACGGAATACATGGTCAAGTTCTGCAACATTTTTGAATAATACTATTTGACATCAGTCTGCGAAATCTCTACTAAGAACTCAAACATCTGTCTGAAAAGAAACTGGGACAAGGCCCCCAGTAACCAAAAACATAATAAATAAGAAAATGTCTGACATAATTAGGCCTTCTGAATAATAGAAGGCTCACCACTATGAGACTAAGTCTGCAATTCCGAGAATGTCTACTGAGTAGCTGGACCCCTAGACTGTGCCTCAGAACCTGGATGGAGGGGGGGTCAGCACAAAAGTACTGGCACGCGAAGCACTCCAAAAATAGTATAATGGAACATACATATATATATATATTAAGTGAAAGCAAATTTTTCATCAAGACGTCATGTATAAAATTATTTCTGAAAAGTACATGGGCACTTTTTGAATATATGCAACCTGTCTGTTCATTTCAAAATCATGCTCTGTGTTTTACTTCTGAGTTAGGTGGTATTCCCCTACAATTCTAAATATTCCACGGGCTGTATGGAATCCGCCATTGACTCGGCGGGGAAGCCCCCAACCCAAGTGTGCCGCAAGAGTTGGAGTTTCTGATTCTGATACGCCACAGGACATTTAAGTCAGCGCATAATAATATACCCGGGTCGACAAACCACGGTTTTAGGCAACGAGTTGCTTGAACTCAAGCCCTCTTCGGGGAACCACCTAACATCTTTGTATGCCCATTTTTAACCTTTTCTGTACATGCAACATTCTGAACATCTAAAATCATGAAAGTCTGAAAAGTCTGTTAGTCTGAGTCTGATATGTCATTTGTCTGAGTTGGTATCGTTATACCAAGACTTTGCAAGTCCTATTTCTGAGCCATAATGTATTAAGCAAGAGCTTTCATTCAAAACATAGTTTAGACCACCAAAACATGTAACTTGCATTAAAGATGTCATGTTCCGAAACTCAAGTCAAATCCATGCAAAACTTTCATCAAACATGTGGTGGTCATGTGCATTTTGGCAAAACCATGCATTCTTTCATTACATGCATATTCAACATTCACAAACCTCTCTTTCGTGTTCAAAACATTGTATATTACGCGAAACATGGAAAAATTTACATTAAGAGAGGGGTTTCATGAAAATCATGCTCTAAATTCATATTTCAGGACAAACACAAATATACATATACATATAATTTTCAAATCTCTTTGGGGATAAGCCAAAAGGCCAAAACAATATCATTAAAGCTTCTAAAACATGAGTATGTACATGAATTCCGAAAACCCAATTCTTAAAACATGATTTCTATGCCCATGAGATTTTAGGAAAACCCCGCGTACCTTGTTCTCTATGAATTTTGGGTGTCTATTGAAGCCTACGTCGAGATAATTCCAAATCTAAAATTTGTTTTCTCGAAGAAATTTTGGAATGATCGGACCTTCAAGCTTATTTTCTCAAACCCTAGTTGCTCCTTCTCTTAAGTTCTTGAAGGATTAGATTTTGGGATTTTATAGGAGGCTTCCATGTTATTAATAGGCCCAAATCCGTTTAGGAGTGGGTAAGGATGATTCTGGGTTTTGTAAGGACTAACTTGCTCTTAAAGTAACTCAAAACGGAGTGTTTTCGTCACCTGAAACCATAAGTATGCACCGCCCTTTGCATCGCATAGACTAGGATAGGCGCCGCCCTTTGCATTGCATATATTAAGGTGTGCTCCGCCTTGTGCATCGCATAGTCCCAGCTAGGCGCCGCATTGTGGATCGCACATCCAATCCAGTGGCTATGTGTGATTGGTTAGGCGACGCACTCTACTTTGAAAAGCCATAACTTCTTGCTCGAGTGTCAGATTTTAGCGAAATTGATATCATTGGAAAGTTAACTCAAAGACCTATAATTTGACACATAGTAGGTTCTCTAATTGGACAGATACAAAGAGTTATGGTCGATGGAAGCTGACACAAATTACAACATCCACTAACACTTAAGTCTAAAACTCAGAAATTACAGTCTAATACATGCATGACTTTTACGGGGCATTACACCCTCGTTGACGATGCAATCCTCTTCTAAACCTACTCAAAAGGACTCCTCCTCTTCAAAATTTCCTTCTACTATCAAAGGATCCTCCTCCTCAAAAGTTTTCCCTCCCAAGCCTTCTACTCGTCTCAAGAAATAGGTTACACCACCTGTTCCTTCTGACTCATCTAACTCTGACTTTACTCCAGATGCTACTGATGAGTTGGAACCTGAGTTTAAAGTTCCCCACTATCTTCTCATCAGGATACTTCTGAGGCTCATTATTTTCACTTTCAAAAGAGGAAATTAGCTAGAGGAAGGGTTGTTAGTGGTTTTGGGGGGGCTGATATGCAAGTGTTACTGGAAAAATTAGAGTTTTAAGGTTGGTCACATTTATTTCTTCAGGGTGATCTTCAGTGTAGATTTGCTAAACCTGAAGTGTATGAGTTTAATACGAATGGGGTGGGAATTGGTGAGTTGTTCTCCACCACTGTCAAAAAGGTTACCATGAACCTTTATGTTGCTGACATTGCTAGGATTTTACATATTCTCTCTGGGGGATGGGGTCACTATGTCAAGGGTGTCTGGCCTCCTCTGGATAATCTTGCTTCTACCCTCGACATATGTAGAAAGTTTTCTGTAAATTCTAACTTGCTCCACCATAGAAGAATCCTTAAGAGGGAGATGTCTCCATTACATCAGCTCTATTTTGATTTGGTCCATAAAATGATTATCCCTAGAAAGGAGAGACGGTGTATAGCTAGTTTTCTTGATCTTACACTCATGGAACTATTGGATACTGAAGTAAGAATTGATCTGCCTCGACTCATACTAAAGCATATGCAAAGGGTTTTACTTAAGGAAGTGAATGGACATGCTCTACCTTATCAATTCTGGCGCACCCCCATATTTGAGGACTTTGGTGTTTCTGTTCAAGTGTGGTCTTCATAGACTACCAAAGATATTATAGGGCATGTAAATCATATAATGCTACCTGTTTCCATGAAGAGTGCTGATAATCCGATGCAAAAATTGAAAAATTCACTGGCTGAGAAACAAGCTGAGGTAAAAATTGCTCAGGCAGCTTTAAAGGCTGCACAGGCTGCTCACGAAGAAGAAAAAAGGATCCTCCATGCTTAAATTGCTTTCCTTAATTCCTTGTTGGAAAAAGAGAGAGCTGAAAATGCAGATGTTATTAGGAAACTCACCTCTCTTATTCTTCTTCCTCTACTTAGTCTCTTCAATGATATCTGAAGCCTATCTCTTTTTATTCTTTTTCCTGACAGCTTGTTCTCTCTTAGTTTACTTTTTGGTATATGTAGTCATCTCTGCAAATGAATGAAATGGGCTTAGTAATTCTACTATTTTCTGATCCTGCTTTATCATATTGCATTCATGTTCCCTTATTCTGAATTTTGATTGTCTTAGTGATAGCCTCAATGGCCATGAATTATTACACGTTTTTCACTTGTTGATCCATCTTTTTGATGATGTCAAAAGGGGGAAGAGTAGAGTAGGCTATGCAATGCTTATAACTCAATGACTAACCTATTTCATTCTGTGCTAGTCTTTTATTCAATGCCTTATTGAGTATGTCAGGGTTCTGTGATGTACTGCTATGTTTGTCATCATCAAGAAGGGGAAATTTGTTAAGGCATGTGGAGTTTTGATGATAAACATATGAATGAAACATGTCGTGAAAGCTGATCTATTCAAGTGTACAAAGAAAAGTTGCAGGCAAGGCTGTTGATAAGATGATACTGTGCATAGACAAGAGTGGATAAGCAAGAACATTCAGGAACCTTCTCAAACACTTATCACTTCAGTAAAGTGGGAAAAATGCAATATTCAGAAGTTGAGTTAATCTAGAAGTCCAACAATGAAAAGAGTTCTGCAAGGATAAAGGATAAAGCAAAAGAGTCCTATTCAACCAGGGGAGGAGAAACGGCTACAACAAAGAGTGAAGTTACTTGATAGAAGAAGGGAAAAGAAGAAAAAAGCATAAATCAATAAGGACTCTATCACTGGAGTAATTATCAGGGTGCATATACACAACAAAGCACGATCAAGTAATTCACTCAATGCACTGAAAAGAAAATCAACAATCAGCATAACAGTTTACATACTTGAAGAAGAACCTGGTCCCTTACTTAGTAAGTCGTAGACTGTGTAGTAGGTAGGTTCTTTGTGTTGTAATGAGTCATTGTTCTAGTCTTAGTGATCTATAAACTGAGTTAGAAATTGTGTCTTCAAGTTGGGAACTCGAAGACTTGGAAACACTTGTCTTAAGAAGATTTGTTTTTTTGTAGCGATAGGAGTTAGAAATTTTAATTCCTAGTTAACAAGAAGTCTTGTATTTCTGTTGATTGTTGAGGCTCAAGTATTATAGTGAAGTTGGGGTTAAATCCTGTAGAGGTATAGATCGTGGTTTTTTACATCTTTCTTGAGCCGGGTGTTTTCCACGTAAAAATACTGTGTTCAGTATTTACTTCTGTGAACCACGTTTACTTACTTTTTCCACAGATAGGCAATTAGTAGGGCTCATACTCTAACACATTGAGCGCGTAAGGAAAAAATGTCTGATAAGGGGCAAATAAATATTAGTTAAATACGATAAAAAAAATAGACTAGGAGGGTCATAGGACCCCCCGCAAAATTCAGGATACGTAACTATAAATTTCACCCAAGTACATGTATTTTTCTCATATTTTTTCCAATTAAGTTCATCTTAACTTGTATTTGAAAATAAAATCAGGTTATAAAAATTGTACAAGACTTCTCTCCACTTTAACCAGGGAAAAGATAAGTCTTGGTCATAAAAAAATCTTGTGAGACTTCTCAAAAGCATAGTTGCAGAATCCTTTGGAAAAATTAAGAATTACTTATAGCTAGAAGAAAACTTGACAGTCTAATCGTTGTGTCCCCATCAATTCAAATTAGACGAAATCCTTTTAGTTGTACTTAAAGTCTGATATATATATATATATATATATATATATATATATATATATATATATATATATATATATATATATATATATATATATATATATATATATATATTCTTTTAAAAAGAAGTGCTATGAAAAGAGAAATTAGAAGCAGTAAAAAAAGGATAGTGGTTAATGAAAGAATGAAATTGAAAACAAAAAAAAAATGATGACAAATTCTTGAATAAATACTTACTTACAGGTGCAATCTCAAAGTCACACTATAAGGAATTAATCAATTTTTTAATTGATTGACATTAATAAATTTCAAATTCTTGGCAATGAAAAAATCAAAATTAAAGTTGCAAGTTCTTGCTTCCATGGTAGAGGAAGAGGAGAAGGAAAAAAATCAAAATTAAAATAATATGTGACTTGGTTTTGACGCGATAATGATGTAGCACTGACAAGGCACGTGTGTAATACATTTTTCATAGTGAGTGGTATTATATTTTATGGGTGGTGTTTTAATATACCTTAAAGTTTTTTAGAGGGATATTTAAATGTAGATTAAGTTAAAGTGCTAAAATAAAATAATTTTCAGTGACAAGTTCAGGGTAAGGGTTAGGGGAGGGGGCCGGGGGTCATGCATTTCCATAGAGAAATATGTGTCATATATCAAAAAGGTATGTCAAGAAATAAATATAATTTTTTTAAAAAAAGATACATGGATAAATAGAGATTTTTTTCTTTTTATAATTTCTCATTCAGGTCTGATGTCCGCATTTGAGTACGATTAAATTTGAATATGCGCTGAAAAGTTCTACATTAAGAGATAAAATGCTCCATAACAAAAACCACTTCGTATACAAAGAATGAATTGTTTACTATTTTTTAAACAGAAGTGATCAACAAAATAGCTTCTCTAAAAATGACTATTTTTCATTGTTTTTGGTCAAAATTACTTGCATCGACATTCATATTTACTAAATTAAAATTAATAATGTCCTCTTTTTGTGGTTTGACATAAAATCACTTTTAAAAAATATTAGCCAAGAACAAATTACTGACATAAATTAATTCAAATAATTTAGTGAAGCGTCAATCACTGATTCCTTTCTTAAAAAATTTTCATAAGTTAATTTAATTGTATGGCAAAACAAATAATTTAGTCAAAGCATCAACCACTTACTTTCTTAAAATACTTTTTATAAGTTACTAAGATGTATCGAACATATGAAACTTCTCTTGATTTTTGTTTTCAAATTTGTCCTTGGGAATGACAGGATCAAGTTGAAAAAAAAATTCAAAAATTTGAATCTTTCTTAAATAACTTGACTTTTTATATAATCATCAATTGATGTGGTGTAGTGGATAGAGTTGCTCCTCCCTTATTTAGAGGTTTTAATTGTAAATTCAATAAATAAACAAGATCTGTGGTAGAAAGTGTTTTCCACGAAGGTTACTTGAAGAGAATAATGTTTTTTAGTTTGCTTAGAAAACATACAATTTCATAATAAAAACAGACAAAAGGTTATTACTGAAGAAATAGGGGATTGAGGTCCACTTCAATAACATACAAAAGGTTATTGTTTGTATTGAAGAGGTACGTAGACTCATCTGAGAAAAAAAGAATTTCATCTTCATCCAAATTAACTTTAAATTTTTGCACAACAATCATGTTTTTCTTAGCATTTCAATAAATAATTAATGAATCAGACTAAAATATAGGTTCAATTCAAGTGTAATGGACAAATGCAAGTAACCAAAAACTCTCTAAAGACTAAACATAGCTAAAAAGGTTAAAACAAGAATTATAACGCATTCGCATTCAAAATGTTTGAATGAGAGAGGTTTTAAGAAAACCTTTAGCAAAAAGATGACTGTGAAAGGAAATCGAGTTAGAGAAAATGAGTGAGTTGTGTTTGGGTTGTGTAAAATTATATTGGAGAAAATTTTCATTTTAATTAGGAAAAAATCTATTCATGTATATGTTATTTAAGAGTAATTTTTCGACACGTGCTTTGCACGTATATGTCAAATCATTTAATATTTAATTTTATAAATAATTTTAGTTCATTTCTTGTTGCCACTGAAGGAGATGGTATAGGGTACCCGAATTGGAACCTTGTCGTTGCCACAACAGCATTTTCTGCCAATTAATGTTCCTTCCGCTGTTGTTGTTGGAGATGATAGTAGGGTAGCTACATTGGGTACCCACCTTCTGTAGCTGCATTCTCCGTCGATTATTGGATTTATTCTCCATTATGCTTTAGATGAAGGACGATAATTTCTATGTTAACAAAGACACACACAGAGAGAAATGGAAGAAGAGTAATCTACTTGTTTTATGCTCTTTTACTTATGCGCTTTTTGTGCGAACTCACTATTTTTATCAGCTAAATTTGTACTTACCGGATAGACAGGGGGAGTGATGATACGGGAATAATCACGGATATGGACTTATGGGAGTGCATTTTGGGTCCAAAAATTGGTGTGTGCAATTGAAGTGCAAAAGGAAACCTAAGTGCACTAAAAATCAGCCAACATATTACACTTGATGGGCACCTAAGTCTCTAAGGGGCCTTTTGGTCTTTTTGTATTTTATTTGTAACCTAATATAAATAGAACATTGTAGGGATTTTAGACTTAGTTTATTGATGATGTTGTAAGTCTTAAGACATTAGAAAACACAAGTCCTCTCTTCTCTTTGGAGGCAAAACCGAAACTAGGATACAACAATAGGGTGGATTCTCTTTTATTGTTGTTTGCTTGGAAACATTGATGCTTGGGAGGTGGATTTCGATCTTGTGTCTTTGTAAGAGATAGATTTATTGTTGTGAGTAGTGTTAAGGGTCCAAGATTGTCCATTCTTGGGTTCTTAAGATTATACCTTCATGTGGTCTATCTATCTATCCTTTTACCTTCTTGTAATCTTGTTTATTATTTGTGTTGTAATCTTGTGTTCTTGTTGTTATTGTTAAATCCGAATCTGGTGTCTTCTTTTTTATCATCTTATGTTAATCTTGTTCTTGTTGCTGTTTTGGTTTTAAAATACACATTGTATCTTGTATTCTTCTTGTTGATAGCGAATTCGAGAGTGGTCTCCATCTTAGTCCTCGAATCCTTAAGATTGTGGACTGATTTAGAGTGTGTTTTGTGCCTTCCATTGTCATTCTTGTATCAAGTGAGGTCCACCACATTTATCAGTGACAGACAGAACCTCAATTCTTTAATTTAGGCGGTAGCTAGTGGAATCATCTAAAGAAAAAACAGCTCACCCTCATTCAATTTCCTTGTATTGCTCGAAAAGAACAACTTCTCAACGGCCGAAAACATGATGAATTGAACACGAAAAAAGGTTCAATTCAATTGTAATAAAGAGACTATCCAAATTCTATAAAGTTAGATACAAAAAATCGAATAGACAGTAAAAACCAAATAACAACTAATAAATAAAATGTTGAACCGAAAGAAATTAGGCTAACATTCTTGCTTTTGTTAGCATTTCAATAAAAAAATAATGAATCAGACAAGAATATAGGTTCAATTCAACTGTAATCGACAAATAAAAGTAACTAACCAGTCTCTACAGACTATAACAAAGTTAAAAAAAGTTAAACCTTAAATTATAATGCATTAGTATTCACAAAGTCTGAATGCAAGATGTTCTGTAAAAACCTTTGAAAAAAAAGATGATTGTGAAAGTGAAATGGAGTTATAGTAAAAATGAGTGAGTTGAGTTGGATATGTGTGTGTGTTGGGTTGTGTAGAATTATATTGAAGAAAATTTTAATTAGAAAAAATATATTCATGTATATGTTATTTAAAATTAGCTTTTTGACACTTGCTTTGCACATATATGGCAAATCATGTAATATATAATTTTATAAATAATTATAGTTCATTTGTTGTTGCAGCTGAAGGAGATGGTATTAGGGTACCCACATTGGTACCCTATAGCTGCCACAACTGCATTCCTCGCCAATTGATGTTTCTGTTGTTGCTGCTGTTAGAGATGATAGTAGAGTACCTTCATTGGGTATCCACCTCGCACTGTTGCATTCTCCGCTGATTGTTGCGATTTATTCTCCATTATGTTTTTAAATGAAGGGCAATAATTTCTATGCTAACAAATACACACGAAGAGAGAAATGAAAGAAGAGTAATCAACTTGTGTTGTGCCCTCTTACTTGTGTGCACCCACTATTTTTACCAATTAAAGATGTACTTATTACCGAATAAACAGGGGGGTGAGGACCACCACATTAGTAACAAACGAAACCTTATTTCTTTGATCGAGGTGGTAGCTGGTGGAATCATATGAGGGAAAAAAGCCTCACCCTCATCCAATTTTTTGTATTGCTCAAAAAGAACATCTCACAACCAAAAAAAATCATGAATTGAACTCGAAAGAGGTTCAATTAAACTGTGATAAAGAGACAATTCAAATTCTATAAAGTTAAAATACAAATAATTGAATAGGCTGTAAAGAAAACATAACAACTATTAAATAAAGCGTTGAACCGAAGGAAATTAGCACAACAATCATGTTTCTATTAGCATTTCAATAAAAAATTAATGAATAAGACATGAATATAGATTCAATCAACTATAATCAACACATACAAGTAACTAAACAATCTTCAAAGACTAACACATAGCTTAAAAAGTTAAACTTTGAATTATAACGCATTAGCATTTAGAAAGTTCGAAAGCAAGAGGTTTTAATAAAACCTTCGAAAAAAATGATTGTCAAAGTGAAATAGAATCGGAGTAAAAATGAGTGAGTTGGATTGAATATATGTGTGTGTTGGGTTGTGTAGAATTATATTGAAACAATAATTAATTTTAATTAGATAAAAATATTCACGTATATATTATTTAAGACTATTTTTTTAACACGTGCAAAATATGTCAAATCATGTAATATATAATTTTATAAATAATTTTAGTTTATTTGATGTTGACGCTGAAGGAGATGGTAATAGGGTACCCGCATTGGTACCCCGCCTTTGCCGCAGTTGCATTCTCTGTCAATTGATGTTCCTGTTGTTGCTGCTATTAGAGATGGTAGTAGGGTATCGCATTGGGTGCCCATCTCTTGTTGTTGCATTCTTCGTAGATTATTGTGATTTATTCTTTATTATGCTTTAGACGAAGGACGATAATTTCTATGTTAACAAACACATAGAGAGGGAGAAATGGAAGAAGAGTAATCTACTTGTGCTTTGCACTCTTACTTGTGTTCACTTTGTGTGCACTAACTACTTTTACCAACTAATTTTGTACTTAATACTGGATAAACCTTGGGGAGTGAGGTCCACCACATCATTAACGGACGAAACCTTATTTTTTTTATTGAGATGGTAGGTGATGAAACTATTTGAGGAAAAAATGCCTCAGCCTCGTCTAATTTTTTGTATTGCTCGAAAAGAGCAACTTCTCAACAACCAAAAAAAATCATGAATTAAATTCAAAAAGAAGTTCAATTTAACTGTGATAAAGAGGTGATCCAAATTCTATAAAGTTAAATATAGATAATTGAATAGCCTGTAAAGACAAAATAGCAACTAATAAATAAAACATTGAACCAAAAGAAATTAGCACAACAATCATATTTTTGTTAGCAAATCATGTAATATATAATTTTAAATGATATGGCACCTACTTTGCAAGTATATGGCAAATCATGTAATATATAATTTTATAAATAGTTATAGTTCATTTATTGTTGCAGCTGAAGGAGATGGTAATAGGGTACCCACATTGGTACCCTGTAGCTGCCACAACTGTATTCTCCACAATTGATGTTCCTGTTGCTGCTGTTGGCGATGGTAGTAAGGTACCTGCATTGGGTACTCACCTCCCGCTGTTGCATTCTTCGTTGATTGTTGTAATTTATTCTCCATTATGCTTTAGACGAAGGACGATAATTGCTATGTTAACAAACACAAAGAGAGAGAAATGGAAGAAGAGTAATCTACTTGTGTTATGCTCTCTGTCTTGTGCACATTCATTATTTTTACCAGCTAAATTTGTAGTTATTACCGGATAAACA
Organism: Capsicum baccatum var. pendulum; assembly: GCA_030864225.1. Lineage (NCBI taxonomy): Eukaryota > Viridiplantae > Streptophyta > Magnoliopsida > Solanales > Solanaceae > Capsicum > Capsicum baccatum. The sequence goes on along the minus strand of CM061552.1, from coordinate 48,810,215 downwards.
GGAGGAGTAAGGTCCACCACATCAGTAACAAACGAAACTTCATTTCTGTGATCGAGGCGGTAGCTGGTGGAATTATCCGAGGAAAAAATGCCTCACCCTCATTCAATTTTTTGTATTGCTCAAAAAGAACAACTTGTCAACAACCAAAAAAATTATGAATTGAACTCATAAAGAAGTTCACGTATATGTTACATAAGACCGCGTGCTTTCACGACATTCTCTGCCGATCATTTTGATTTATTATCCATTGTGCTTAGGCGATAATTTCTATGTTTGCAACCACAGAGTGAGAAAATGGAAGAAGAGTAGCCCAGTTGTGTTATACGCTCTTTCTATTTGTACAAACTAAATTTGTACTTATTACCATATAAACAGGGGGAGTGAGGCCACCACATCAGTAAAGGACGAAACCTCATTTCTAGTCCGTAACCTCATTTCTTTTTTTTTGTTGATAAATTACTTTTCTTTTCCTTTATTGGGTTAATTTTTATTTACTATTTTCTTTATTTTTATTTTTTTTCTTTTCTTCAATTATTTTTTTCTCGTGTTACATACTACATAACTTGAATTTTTTATTTTTTTTGTTTTGTTTTTATTTCCTCCTAATTTTTATTTGTAAGTGAATTAAAAAAATTCTGTCACTAGACCATGTTAGTAATTTATATTTTTTAATTATATTCTCTTTTCTATTAGTGTAAGAAAAATTAGATATTGAAAATTTGAAATTGAATCTCATAAATAATAAATTTATCTTTTGTGAGTCTATATGATATTGTTTATTATGATTTAATATTAGTATTAAAGAGACTTCTAATATTTAGAAATTAAAGAATCATCATATTTTTTTTATTATTAATGGCATCTCTTATATTACAAAATTTAAAGCTAGTAGAGTCAAGAAATGAATCAAATTTAAATGGATTGGATTCTAAATAAATCTAAATATTGATTTTAATTTTTTTGATATCCTTTTCCTTAAATTTTAGAGTTGCTCCATCATTAGATAGACACCAAAATAAAAACTAAAATATCTTTTAATTGGTCATAAACTAAAAATATGTAAAATATATTAAAATATTCTTTGCTTTTTGTAATTTTAAACATGTCATGTGATAAGCTAAAATTAAAATTTTTCAGAAAATGAAAAATACATTTTTTCAAATGGACTTGTAAAAAAGTGACACAAATAAAATAAAATAAAAATATACTATATAAATTTTAATTGGTTACAAATATCTACAAATAAGAACTTAGGAGGAAAAAATCCCATCAATTTGATCAGTTTCATGAGCACGAAAAAGATTGAAAAGAAAAAGTAAAGAAAGAGAAAAAAAAAAAGTAAATAAAAATTACACCCCTTCCCCCCCCCCCCTCCATCTCCCCCCCCCCCCCCCCCCCCCAAAAAAAAAGCAAAAAATGAGTTGTTAAAATAAAAAAGAATATGAAGAAGAGGGTTGTGTAAAATTATGTTAGAAGAAATTTTAATTTTAATTAGAAAAAATAGATTCACATATATGTTATTTAAGACTTTTTTTTGAAGCACATGCATGTCAAATCATTTAATATATAATTTTATAAATAACTTTAGTTTATTTGTTGTTGGCACTGAAGGAGATGGTAATAGGGTACCCACATCGGTACCCCTATCCCTGCCATAACTGCATTCTCCACCAATTAATGTTCCCGATGGTTGTTGGGGATGGTAATAGGGCACCTACATTGGGTACCCACCTTCCGCTATTGCATTCTCAGTCGATTGTTGTGATTTATTCTCCATTATACTTTAGACGAAGGACGATAATTTCTATGTTAACAAACACAAACAGAGAGAAATGGACGAAGAATAATCTGCTTGTGTTGTGATTTTTTACTTGTACAATTTTTGTGCGCACTTACTATTTTTATCAACTAAATTTATTCTTATTACTGGATAAACGCGGGAGGGGGGGGGGAGGTGAGGTCCACCACATTAGTAATTAGTAACAGACAAAACTTTATTTCTTTGATCGAGGCGGTAGCTGGTGGAATCATTTGAGGAAAAAACGCCTCACCCTCATCCAATTTTTTGTATTGCTCGTAAAGAACAACACTTCTCAACAGCCAAAAAACAATCATGAATTGAACTCAAAAGAGGTTCAATTCAATTGTTATTAGAGATGATCCAAATTCTATAAAGTTAAATACAGATAATCGAATAAACTACAAAGGCTAAATAACAACTAATTTTTAATTTTAATAAAAATTAATGAATCGGATAGGAATATAGGTTCAATTCAACTGTAATCGACAAATGAAAGTAACCAAACAATCTGTAATGACTAAAATATAGCTAAAAAGTTAAAACCTTGAATTATAACACATTCAGAAAGTTTGGATGCAAGAGGCTTGATGAAAACCTTTGAAAAAAATGATTGTGAAAGTAAAACCCTGTTAGAGTAAAAATGGATGAGTTGAGTTGAATATATATATATATATATATATATATATATATATATATATATATATATATATATATATATATATATATATATATATATATATATATATATATATATATAAATTTTTATTTTAATTAGAAAAAAATATATTCACATATTTGTTATTTAAAACTAATTTTTTGACACGAGCTACGCACGTGTATGACAAATCATGTAATATATAATTTTATAAATAATTTTAGTTCATTTGTTGTTGCCGCTGAAGATGGTAATAGGGTACTCTCATTGATACCATGACACAACTACATTCTCCGCAATTGATGTTCCTGCTGCTGCTGCTGGAGATGGTAGTAGGGTACTTGCATTGAGTACCCATTTCTCGCTGTTGCATTCTCCGTCGATTGTTGCGATTAAATTGCAATTTTCCCTTTTTAGTAGGAATTATGATTAAAAGTACATCTTAAAATGCTGGTCAAAGCATGTATTATTTGACTTTAAAAAGAAAAATCATTCCAACTAAAAAGGAACGAAGGAAATATTTGTTTGTTTGGAGAACACGCAATTCCATATAAAATAAAAACACTAGTTGCATTCAAAGATAATAGATGAAAAATATTCAAAATTTTCTTTCACGTTTCTCGTTTCTTTCCGAGAATTACAAGTCACTTTTGTATTATTTTGAGTTTGTTTGATCTTACAGAAGAGAACACAAATTGATTGGTCTTTTTTCAGACCTCGTCGGTCTACCAAAGTTATTTTGCAACCAAACAAATTAGCAAACCTCTTTGATTAAACTTATATGTATCGAACTTGTTTTATTGTGGTGTTTGTATGTACCACGACTAATGTACTTGTTAAATTCACCCGTACCTCCACTACCTTGTTAAATTTAGAACTCGAAATCAAAATGAGCCACGAAATAAAAAAAAAAGTGTTCAAAATAGGTCACAAATTACCAAAATAGGAGTTCGGAACCAAAATATGTCATTAAACTAAAAAAAGTACCAAAATATGTCACATTTTTAAAGTGATACCATAATATGCTTAACTCTATTAAAAAGAGAATTATGTGTATTATTTTTAACGGAAATGAGCAAACGGAGTTAAGTTTCAGAAAATATACATAACTCACTTAATAAGTGAGTTATGCGTTTTTTTTTAACATAACTCTCTTTTTTTACATAACTCTCTATTAAAGAGAGAGTTATGTGTTTTAAGTCACACAACTCGCTTAAAAAGAAAGTTATGCATTATTTTCTATACATTTTTTCTACATGACTTACTTAAAAAGTAAGTTATATAATAAAAGTTACACAATTTGCTTTTTTCTCTACGTAAATATAATAAAAATTATATCACTCACTTTATACAAAATTATGTGAACAATTAATTTATCTTCTAAAGTTTTATTTTTTAAAAAGAAGATTAACCATTACGAAATGGAGAGAGCAAAACTCACTGATTATGTGAGTTATTCAAATATAAAATAAGTTAAAAAATGAGTTATCCATTGAATATAGCTCTTAAAATACGTGTGATAAATGCATAACTTTATTAGTGATATGGAATATGAATATGGTGCGAAAAATGTGAGTTATGTCAAAAGTTGATATGTTCATAAAAAACGTTTGTCATTCATAAAAGTACCATTAGAAAAAATGTAAAATTCACAAAAAATGAGTTATCCTTCTTATTTCTGTAAAACACTGTTTTTAATTATTTTAAACTTCGTGTAAAACATAAGAATTTGTTACGTTTTATATATTTTTTTGATAAAACGTAAGAAGTTATTACGTTTTACAAATAAATATGTAAAACGTAATAATTTCTAACGTTTTTTAAAAAGTTAACTCCGTTAGTTGACCGTTAAGAAAAAAGTGAAAAAGGTAATAAATTATTACGTTTAGCCCATTTTGGTAACTTTTTTAATAGGCGGCCTATTTTGGTCACTTTTTTTATTTCGTGGCTCATTTTGGTTCCGAGTACTTAAATTTAGCCAAAGAAGTTTCTTCACCATCTCAAATCAAATCAAACGACCATACAAGTGAAAAGTACTAAAAGAGATCTCATTTCTTCTAATCAATTTATATAAGTGATCAAGAGATCTAATTTCCTCGTGACACAAATTGGAGTAGGAAACACATCCATGATTGGACTAGGAATTCAAAACGAGATCAAGATGTTACCATATGATCGTCAGCAGATAATCACATGATTGAATCTCCCCTTCCAAACGGGCAAGCTAGACCAGCTCACTGGAAGACCGCAAATTGGGTAACCCATACCTGTTAAGGCGAGCCAAAAAAAAGTAAATGAAAGAACGCGCCAAAAGTAGGAAGAAATAGAGAACTAGAGACTTGGTCCCAGTTATGAATACTGAAGTTCGCACAACCTAATCAACCAGAAAATCATCAGACCCAAGAGAGAAACCTAACCTCCTTTCCTAGAAGCTGACAAGGTATGAGCATAATGGGAGCAGAGTTATTCCATCTAGAAAATTTTAGTACCCAATTAGAATACCTTCAAACAACAACAATCTTAGGGAAGCTCCAATAATATTGAACCGCTGGACTCACTGAAAGGTTCCATTATAGCAAGAAATTTGCACCAACAGAAAAGAGCAACTGCATTCAAAATCAGAGACGCATACCCATGCATCCATAACAGAACAGATCATACCTGGGTAGAATCCCCATAGGCGAGAGTACCTGGCTAAGAACCACCGTAGGAGAGCAATAGTAAGATTGGTAGATGAAGTAGCATGTCCAAACCACTGCTCCAGTGCATTGCTCGAATATCCAGAACGCATCACTTTCCCAAACCATAACAAGAGAAAATATTAACTAAATGTACCTGACAGAAAAAGAAACTCAAATGCAATCAAGCCGTGTCAAAATTCTTTAACTTCACCAATCACGTCTGTAGCTACGAAGCAAAACCCTCTTCCCTGATCTCATCCTTATGAACAATGTCAACAAGGAAATCAAAAAGCTCAGTCCGCTCTATCGCCTTGGCGACATCCTTCTTCTGCACCATCCGTCGTTTATTCTCCTCCGTGTTAAACCACGAGCGGAGAGTAAGTTCCTGTATGAACATTTCACATGCTTTCGCCATCAACATTGGTGCTTCCCCGGAGACCTTGCAAACATCCTCGTTATCTTTCATCAACCTCTTGACACGAGCAAGCGGAAGTTTGTTGTTCTTGAAATTGTTCGTCTCTAATAGACTACATATATAATTATTAAATACATCTGGGTTATTCTGTAATTAGTTATTCTTCAGTTCTCTATATATACAGCTGTAACCCCTTCAATATCAATAAGATCAATTATTATTAAATCATATCATGGTATCAAAGCTAGGGTTTCTTCTTCCGCCCAAACCCTAATCTCTCCTCTTTTTCCGACGTGTGTGCGCCGCCGCCACCGTCTACACCACGCCGCACGGCCTCCCTCCTCCGTCGTAGGTCGGCGCCATGGACAAGGTTGTTGATCCTCTGTCAAATTTACCGTCTGGAGTAAAATTACTGCTCAGGAATCTCCACAATCTCATCCCCGAAAAATTATCTGACAACAACTACCCGTCCTGGGCACTTAACGTCCGCACCGCCCTCGCAGCCAACTTGCTGCTCGGATGGATTGACGGTGCGGAGAAGCCGCCGCCCGAGACAGCCGAGGAGGACGGCGTCATGCTCCCAAATCCCGACTACCTTCCGTGGATGATCGTAGACACTCAGATCCGAGCCTGTCTTCTCGCCGTTATTAGCCCCTCTGTGCACAAACACGCCCGGGGTTTTCTCACATCGGCTTCACTTTGGGACGCACTAGCCACAAGGTACAACTCTGTGTCCACGACCCATATTTTTCAGTTGCGTGACAGATTGCATACTCTTCGGAAGGGAACGAAGACGATGACTCAATACCTTGATGATGTGGCCTCTATTCTGTCTGACCTAGATGCTGTGAACGAGATTATTCCTGAACGAGACGTGGTGAATGCAGTGATACGTGGTCTTCCGTCTGGCTATTCCTCTCTCAAACAGCATATTCGCCTCTCACCTGTCGAAATCACTCTGAATCAACTGTCTGGATGGGTTAATACAGAAGAATTGAATCTATACATGGAACACAAATTACTGCTCGGAGAAGCCAGTTCCACCCCTGGCGTCACGGCTCTTTACTCGGCTGGCAGCGGGGGCTCGGCCAGGGGTCGCGGTGACGATCGCCGTAACCAAGGGCGAGGCAGCGGTGGCGGTGACCGTCGGAACGCCGGGCAGCAAGGCAGAGGCGGGCCTCCACCGAGGGACGGCTTCCAGTCAGGCCGCGGACAGGGACGAGGAAACCAGCGGGGGCCCACACGAGATCTTCCGACGTGCCAAATTTGTGCTAAACGGGGCCATTCTGCGGCTAATTGTTGGTATCGTTATGATGACTCGCAGAATGTATATCGCCAGTCCGGCGGATCAAGGGCGATGCATGCGTCCACAAACGCTCAATCTGGCGATTGGTATCTAGACACAGGTGCTAACACCCATGTGACGTCGGATTATTCACAACTTCAAGCTCCTCATCCGTATCATGGCTCAGAAACTATTACAGTAGGCAATGGTCAATCCCTTCCCATCACAAACACCGGCTCTGGGTATGTCTATACCCCAAATGGTAAATTTCATCTCTCAACCCTTCACCACGTCCCTTCCCTCACATCTAATCTTTTATCTGTTTATCGCTTTACTAAAGAAAATAACTGCACCCTCATTTTTAATGACACCAATTTCCAGATAGTGGACAATACCACGAACCGGGTGCGGTACACGGGCCGCTGTGAGCATGGGCTATACACTCTTCCATCCAGGTCTCCGTCTGTTGTGAGTCAAGCCATTCTCTCGTCCACCTGGCATCGCCGGCTTGGGCACCCATCATCCGCCATCACCAAATCCATTTTATCTTCCTTAGGTTTTAATTTTTCAGAGAAATTACATTGCGAGTCCTGTTCAGTGTCTAAATCTTGTCGTTTACCTTTTTCACTGTCTGAACACAAGGCCACTGCGCCATTTCAATTAATTCATTCTGATGTTTGGGGTCCAACCTCAGTTCCTTCTGTTCAAGGTTTTCGCTATTATATCTGTTTTGTTGATGATTACAGTAAATTCACTTGGCTTTATCCTCTGAAATTTAAATCCGAAGCTTATACTGTTTTTGTCAACTTTGACCGCATGGTTCAAAATCAATTTAATGCCAAAATCAAAATTTTTCGAAGTGACAATGGCAAAGAATTTGTCAACAATGCATTTGGTGTTTTTCTTCAAAGTCTAGGGGCTCTTCATCACACTTCATGTCCATATACCCCTGAACAAAATGGCGTTGCTGAGCGCAAACACCGTCACCTAATAGAAACAGTTGTTGCGCTCCTCCATGATTCCACCTTACCTGTTTCCTTTTGGGTTGATGCCCTTGCTACTGCCAACTACCTCATAAATCGCATGCCCACTCACACTCTCTCCAACTCCACTCCATATGCCCGTCTCTACAATCATCCACCCGACTACATCCATCTCCGCCCGTTTGGGTGTCTGGTTTATCCCTGGTTGCGTCCACACACTCAACATAAACTTCAACCTCGGTTCACCCCTTGTGTCTTTCTAGGCTATCATCCCACTATCAAAGGTTACAAATGTTTCGATCCTGTATCTCAGAAAACATATGTTTCCCGTCATGTTCGTTTTGTGGAGGAACAATTTCCTTACACAAGTCTTTCCTCTACTCCATACTCTCCCAATCCACTTGGCATTGTGCCATTATTTCCGTCCTTTTCACACGCTCATGCTCCGGCTCACTCGGCACCTAACCCAGTACCCCACTACACCACTACCCACCCGTACCAACCACCTAGCCACTCGAACCAACCACCCACCCACCCGAACCCCCAAACCTCCCACCCGAACACCCAGCCGACTGCCACACAACCCACCACTTCCCTACATCATACTCCTAACACACATACAGTCACCCCATCCACCGCTGCACATCCCAGCTTTCACGGCAGCCTCACCCAACCCCCGTCCACACATCATACAACTCCACCACCCCTTCCTAATCACCCTCCACTCAACACTCACCCTATGACAACCCGAGCCAAGGCCGGTACCTTCAAACCCAAAGTCTACCACACTCAAATACTACCTAGTGGTTGTACATACATACGCGCAGATATCTTACCCATACCAAGATTCAAGCATACCGTCTGACTAATTGAAATAAAGTAGAGACTTCGTGCTGATAACGTGTTATAAAATAAGAAAGAACAAAGAAGAAGAGTAGAGAGAGAAGAGAGAGTAATTCTTATTACTTTTCTTGAGGGATGAGAGATCATATATATATATATTGATGGCTTGACATGAAACACACGTATACTTGACTAGTATGTATGAAAAATGTGAAGTATATTATAAATATTGTTTGAACTTTTTGTCTTCACTAAAAGTCTCTACTTTGGTCAAAATCATATTTTTCACTATTTTTTTAATACTTAAGAATTGAAAATTAATCAAATATTTATAGTAAACTATTTTCTTATTTAAATTCATTAAAATTAATGACAACTAATATCTTTTTCATTAGTTTAAGAATTCTAAACCAACTAAAGTTGATTTTAGGAAGATTTGAAAAAATCTAGAAATAAATATAAAAGCATTAGAATAACAAAAATATAAGAATTGCAAAATTTTTAAAAGTTTTAAGTAAGTAATCAAAGATTTTCTAAGGATTTAATTTTAAAAATAAGAAAATATTTTATATATATAATTTTTTTAAAAAAACAATCATACTACAAATATGATTTAAATCGATGTGTCTTTGTTAGCCTCTAATAGTAAGAAAAAGACGTATTGTATGACAAGCGCAAAAGTGACGATTCATTAACCACTTGAAAGTTTTAGTGGTAAAATACATATGTGCTTACAGTAAAATATATGTTATATTTATATTGTTGTATTAAAGTGTGAAGAATCTTTGAATAATAAATTTTTTTATTTAATTAAAAACCTTTACAATAGATAAAATCATTTAATTTTAAAAAATCAAAGGTTACACGTGCGAGGCACATGCGGTTAAAATAGTTAGAATAAAAGTATATTCAGATTAAAATAAATTTAATTAGTGATGTATTTTACTCTTACACTTTGAAATTATTTGTCATATTTTAATTCGACACAATTATTAAGAAAAAAATTATTGATGTAGTAACTTTGTCATATTAGTATTAATTGATGTTTAAAGGATGTTTGAATTGACTTGTTTTTAAATGTTTTGGCTTTCAAATATTTTTTTTAATTTTTAAAGATATTTGGCAAAAATAAAAAGTGCTTTTAAACATTTTAAACAAGTACAAAGAAAAAAAGTCAAAAGTGGCTGCTACCTAATTTTGGCTTTTGACATTTAGTTTTTGATAAATTTATTTGGATGAAAAAAATGACATGTATGACACTGTTTTTGTGGTATTTTCGTAATTAACTCATCAACTAAGAGTGAGTTAGTAACTTCACAAATTATTATTACCCAAGAAACCCTCCAAACAATAAAATCACTTTATCGAAACCACAAACTTCTCTCTCTCTCTTCTGCCAGAAAAAAAAACACTATCCAAGATTTCACTCTCTGCCCAATAAATTTTTGCATAAGATTCTATCTCACCCAACAATAATTTTGTGTGAGACCACTCTAATTTTTTGACAAGTTTTTTAATGGGTCCTATTTTATCAGTCAATCCTCACCCTTTTATTTTTTCAAATTCTTTTTTTTGGTTGTTATATTTTTTGGGGGGTAAATGTTCTCTTCGTTTTCTCTCCCGTGTCCCTTTTCCTCTTCAGATATTTTATATTCGACTTCAACATAATTCAAACACTCAACTCAAAATAAGTAATTTTGAATATAAAGTAGGCTTTTAGAATTATAAAAATATAAATTACTACCCCGTCTCAATTTATATGAGTTACTTTGACTTGACACGAAGTTTAATAAAGAAAAAAAAAGTTTTAAAATTTGTGATCTAAAATAAGTGATAGATATTTGTGTGGCTATAAATTATTTTAATAAGGAATATATTAAGATTAAAAAAAATTAATTAGTGATGTACATTACTCTTTCATTTTGAATTTATTTATCACTATTAATCTGACCCAATTAGTAAGAAAATAATTATTGATGTAGTGACTTTATCATATTATTATTAATTGATGTTGAGAGGGTGTTTGAATTGACTTATTTTTAAATATTTTGGCTTTTAAATATATTTTTTTATTTTTAAAGATATTTGGAAAAAAATAAAGTGCTTTTAAATATTTAACTTTAAGCAAGTACAAAAAAACAAAAAGCCAAAAATGGTTGCTACCTAATTTTGACTTTTAGTTTTCGATAAATTTATTTGGCACGGAAGAAAATGACACGAAAGACACTGTTTTTGCCTTATTTTTGTATTAACTCGTCAACTAAGGTGAATTAGTAACTTCACAAATTTTTATTACCCAAGATATCCTCCACTTTAAAATCACTTGTTATCGAAACCACAAGCTACTTTCTCTCTTTTCTGCTAGCAAAAAAAAATATTTCCCAAGATTTTGCTTTTTGCCTAATAAATTTTTGTATAAGATTTTACCTCACCCAACAATAATTGTTTGAGACCATTATAGTTTTTTGACAAGTGTTTTAATTGGTCCTATTTTGTTAGTCCACCCTTTCCCCTTTATTTCTTCAAATTCTTCTTTTTGGTTGTCACCTTATATTCTTTTTGTTTGTTAAATGTTCTCTTCTTTTTGTCTCTAGTTCCCCTTCTCCTCTTTAAATAATTTATATTCAGCTTCAACATAGCTAAAGGACTCAAAACAGTTACGGTTTTTGCTCTAATTTTCTTACAAAGTTTAAGTTTTGCCCTTTTTAAAAGAAAAATAAAACTAATACCATAATTACTTTTATTTTTTTCTGAAAGAAAAATTTAAAATTTTCATATTTGGTAAAAATCTCTTTATTGGAGGAAAGGTTTTGAAACTCTCTAAATAGAAGACCCCTTCTCATACCATAACCAAATAGCATCCACAACGTAGTCGTTTAAGAATTTGGTTTAGGGGATGATTGAACCTTGTTGAGCAGGAAGTTTATGTGTTCACCTTTTTGGAGTTTATCATATTATTCTGTTAAATGTGATTATTAAATATTTTTTTAGAAACATTCATATGTTGTTGTTCATGGCTTTGTCGAAGTATAATACTCAGTTGATATCTTAGTTTTAAGGTTTAGATACAATACTCGTTTGACATCTTATATGTTAGATTGAATTTTTAAAAAAAAAAATTCAACCTTTATCATTAACTAAAGTTATAAATCGGGAAAATCAAACAAAATCAAACTAAATCAACAAGAACCAAACTGACGGTTACTTTTTTATTTGATTTGGTTTTAGAAATTTAAAAAACTAAGTTGGTTTGGTTTCGATCAATAATTGACCCATGAACACCCCTACATGCAGTAGGTACCCAACTTCCGCCACCTCCTCTACACTCCCTACTAATTGTTGTTCCAGTTGTTGTTGCTACTGCTGGAGTTGGCAGTAGGGTACTTACAGTGGGTACCTAGTTGCCGCCGTTGCCCCCACAGCATTCACCACCGACTGTTGTTCCCGTTGCAACTGCCGCTGAAGGATATCGTGATAGGGTAGCTGCATTAGATACCCCGCCGCTGTTGCCCCCACAACATTCACCGCCGATTGCTGCTCCCCCTGTTGTTGGGGATGGTAATAGGGTACCTGCATTGGGTACCCACCTCCGGCCGCTGCATTCTTTGATAATTTTTTCAATATGTCCTCCATTGCGCTTTCGACGAATGGGCACAAAAACGAGTTTAAAAAATACAGAGAGTGAGAAATGGTGTGTTGAGCTTCCGCTCATACTCACTATTTCTAACAAATTGAAATTATACTTAGCGGATAAACAGGGAGTGTGAGGTCTATCGTCATCCCTAATGGAAAAAACCTCGTTTCTTTGTAAGCGGTTGTGGAATCTTGTGAGTAAAAAAAAATGCCTCAGCCACATCCATTTTTTGTGATGATCGAAATCGACCGCTTCTCAACAACTAAAATCATGGATTGAACTCAAATGAAGGTTCAATTCAACTGCGATAAAGAGACGATTCAAATACAATAAAGTAAATGTTGGGAACCGAATAGTCTGTAAAGGCAAAATAATAGCTAATAAGATAAAATGTTGAACCGAAAGGCATTAGCATTTGAAAGCTTTGAGTATAAGTGGTTTTAATGAAAGTTTTAAGGTGGAGACGATGACAATGAAAATGGGTCGGGTGAAAATGGATGAGTTAGGTTGGTGTGCGTATACGTATGTATGTTAGGTTGGGGTGGAAGAATTATATTGTAAAAAAATTTTATTAGAAGAAGAATATATTAAGATTTAAAAAGAAATAATTAGTGATGTATTTTATTCTTTCACTTTGAATTTATTTATCATATTTTAATCTGACATAATTATTTAGTAAATAATTATTTGTATTGTGAATTTGTCATATTATTCCTATTAATTGATATTTAAAGGGTGTTTGAATTAGTCTATTTTAAAATATTTTGGTTTTTAAGTATTTTTTTATTTTTAAAGATATTTGGCAAAAACAGAAAGTGTTTTTACACATTTAACATTAAGCAAGTATATACAAAAAAGAAAAAGCCAAAAGTGGTTCCTGGCTTTTAGTTTTTAGTAAATTTATTTGGCACGGAAAAAAAGAGATCTATGACACTGTTTTTGTGGTATTTTCACAATTAACCTGTCAACTAAGAGTGGATTAGTAACTTCATAAATTTTTATAACTCAAAGATACCCTTTAAATTTTAAAATCACTTTATCGAAACAACAAACTACTCTCTCTCTATCTTATCTTCTTCTTCTTAAAAAAAACATATATATTATTTAAGACTAGTTTTTGACACGTGTTTTGCACGTATATGTCAAATGTTGCGTTCTCTGATGATTTTTTCGATGTGTTCTCCATTGCGCTTTCGACGAATGGGCGACAAAAATGAGGTTAACAATACAGAGAGTGAGAAATGGTGTTTTAAGCTTCCGCTAATACTCACTATTTCTAACAAATTGAATGTGTACATATTAGCGGATAAACAGGGAGACTGAGGTCCACCATCATCACTAACGGATGAAACCTCATTTCTTTGTAAGTGGTAGCCGGTGGAATCGTTTGAGGGGAAAATCGTCTTACACTCATCAATTTTTTTGTGCTAGTCGAAAAGGACAAACTTCTCAACAGAAAAAAAATGAATTGGACTAAAAAAAAGGTTCAATTCAAGCTGATAAAAAGACGATCCAAATTCAATAATGCAAATGTTGATAATCGAATAGTCTATAAAGGTAAAATAACACCTAATAAGATAAAATGTTGAATGGAAGGCATTAGAATTTGAAAGTTTTGAGTGTAAGAGGTTTTAATATGGAGAAGATGGCAATGAAAACAGGTCGGGAGATAATGGGTGAGTTGGGTTGGGTTGGGTGTGTATACATATATATGTTGGGTTCGGTAGAATAATTATATTGGAGAAAATTTTAATCCATCGAGTATATGTATAATTTATACTCTCTCTCTCTCTCTCTCTCTCTCTCTCTCTCTCTCTCTATATATATATATATATATATATATATATATATATATATATATATATATATATTATACTATATTAAAAGTGTGAAGACCTTTATAAAAGTAAGTTGAACTTTTTACCCTTCATTAAAGGTTTCCGCAATAGATGAAATTGTCTTTTCACTTATATCTTACGATTATTATATCATTATATTTATAATAAATAAAGGAATCCTAAATATATGGTAAGAAAAAGATATATGGAAATTTATTATTGTTGGATTTTTTTCTCTTTGTGTACTTGAGAAAGGATTCCTATATACAAAATAAGAGGGAAAAAAAAGAAAAATAAGATGATTTTTATTAATATTAAAATAATAAATTTAATAGCATCCTTTTTTCATAAATTAAAACAAGGAAAATAACTAAAGAACACGAATTTTTTTGCTTCAAATTTTGGTAGAATTAGACATCTATTTTTTTTACAAAATAAAAAGAAATATAATTTTAATAGTATATTATTGTTCGGACATGCAGGACATCTGCTATATTAGGGAATCTTTATTATTTTTATGTTATATTATTATTAAAAAAAATTATGAGTGCACCCCAGATGAAAAGCTTTCATATTTAGTTAATCCTTTTTGGACGATGGTGGACTTCTACAAATTGAGGACTCTTTCTTTCTAAAATAATATAAAAATATTTACAAGGTATATATTGGTGGAACAAATATTTTTATAACTAGTATTTCGATGAGCTTTAATGATATTGTCTAATAATCACAAAAGGTCTAACTTTGTTGTATTGTTCTAATATTTTAATTATCAATTGTTTTGTTGTAGTTTCTATTCTATTCAAGTTTATTGTGTAGATGGATGTTTCGTCACATCTTTGAAGAATTTTTTGCGTTACGATTAGGTTTAATTGTATTATTCTGAGCTCTCGATTGTTGTGTAATACACGTGGTAGATGAACGTTCAGTCGGACTTAGAGGAACTTTTTTACAAAGGTTACGGTTTAATCGCCTCATTCTAATATCTCAAGTATCGTATTATTTTATTGTAGTTTGCAGGTGGTAGATTAATGTTCGGTTGAGCTTTGAGAAATTCTCGTGTAAAGGTTAGTTTAATCAT
Organism: Capsicum baccatum var. pendulum; assembly: GCA_030864225.1. NCBI lineage: Eukaryota > Viridiplantae > Streptophyta > Magnoliopsida > Solanales > Solanaceae > Capsicum > Capsicum baccatum. Next base: position 48,794,999 of record CM061552.1, on the reverse strand, counting down.
ATTACAGTATATTATTTTTGTTATCATTCGTTATGTAATAGTTTATGTCATAGTAGACGATCAAAATACCGATATTTCAAGCATGCCTCGATGCATAAAGTTGTCTATCTTAAATTTTTTAAGTCAATTGCTATTATATATATATATATATATATATATACATATATATATATATATATATATATATATATATATATATATATATATATATACTAGTCAAGTATACGTGTGTTGCACGAGTGTTTCATGTTAAGCCCACGCGTGCAACACACGTATACTTGACTAGTATATATAAAAAATGTGAAGGATATTACAAGTATTGTTTGAACTTTTTGTCCTTCACTAAAAGTCTCTACTTTAGACAAAATCATATTTATCACTATTTTTCTAATACTGGAGAATTAAAAATTAATCAAATATCTATAGTAAAATATTTCCTTGGATACCCCCCGCCGCCGCTACCCCCGTAGCATTCACCACCGATTGTTGCTCCTCCGGCTGTTGGAGATGGTAATGGGGTACCTGCATTGGGTATACTCCTCCGGCCGCTGCATTCTCCGATGAGTTTTTTGATGTTTTCTTCATTGAGCTTTCGATGAATGAGTGACAAAAACGAGGTTAACAAACAGAGAGTGAGAAATGGGTGTGTTGAGCTTCCGCTCATACTCACTATTTGTAACAAACTCCATTTGCACTATTTGTAACAAACTCCATTTGTACATATTAGCGAATAAATGTGGGAGTGAGGTCCACCATCCTTAGTAGCGGACGGAACCACGTTTCTTTGTAAGCAGTAGCCGGTGGAATCATCTGAGTAAAAAAATGCCTCAGCCACGTCCATTTTTTTGTGATGGTCGAAAACGACAACTTCTCAACAGGAAAAATCATGAATTGAACTCAAAAGCAGGTCTAATTCAACTGTGATAAAGAGACGATCCAAATACAATAACATAAATGTTGATAACCGAATAGTCTGTAAAGGCAAAATAACAGCTAATAATATAAAATGTTGAACGAAAGGCATTAGCATTTGAAAGTTTTGAGTGTAAGTGGTTTTAATGGAAGTTTTAAGGTGGAGACGATTACAATGAAAACGGGTCGAGTGAAAATGAGTGAGTTGGGTTGGTGTGTGTGTACGTATGTATGTTGGGTTGGGGTAGAAAAATTATATTGTAAATTTTTTTTATTAGAATAAAAATATATTAAGATTTAAAAAGAAATAATTAGTGACGTATTTTATGCTTTCACTTTGAATTTATTTATCATAGTTTAATCTGACATAATTATTTAGTAAATAATTATTTGTATTGTGAATTTATCATATTATTCCTATTAATTGATGTTTAAAGGGTGTTTGAATTAGTTTATTTTAAAATATTTTGGTTTTTAAGTATTTTTTTATTTTTAAAGATATTTGGCAAAAACAAAAAGTATTTTTACACATTTAACATTAAGCAAGTACATACAAAATAGAAAAAGCCAAAAGTGGTTGCTATATAGTTTAGGCTTTTAGTTTTCAGTAAATTTATTTGGCACGGAAAAAAGACATCTATGACACTGTTTTTGTGGTATTTTCATAATTAACTTGTCAACTAAGGGTGGATTAGTAACTTCATAAATTTTTATGACTCAAAGATACCCTTTAAATTTTAAAATCACTTTACCGAAACAACAAACTACTCTCTTCTCTTCTCCCCCCCCCCCCCAAAAAAAACGTATATATTATTTAAGACTAGTTTTTGACACGTGCTTTGCACGTATATGTCAAATGCTGCATTCTCCGATGATTTTTTCAAAGTGTTCTCCATTGCGCTTTCGATGAATGGGCGACAAAAACGAGGTTAACAATACAGAGAATGAGAAATGGTGTGTTGAGCTTCCGCTCATACTCACTATTTCTAACAAATTGAATTTGTACATATTAGTGGATTAATGGGGGAGTGAGGTCCACCATCATCACTAACGGACGAAACCTCATTTCTCTGTAAGCAGTAGCCGGTGGAATCGTTTGAGGGAAAAATCGTCTTACACTCATCCAATTTTTTGTGCTAGTCGAAAAGGACAAACTTCTCAACAACTAAAAAAACATGAATTGAACTAAAAAGCAAGTTCAATTCAACCTGATAAAGAGACGATCCAAATTCAATAACGTAAATGTTGATAACCGAATAGTCTATAAAGGCAAAATAACAGCTAATAAGATAAAATGTTGAACGGAAGGCATTAGCATTTGAAAGTTTTGAGTGTAAGAGGTTTTAATGGAAGTTTTAAGATGGAGAAAATGACAATGAAAACTGGTCGGGAGAAAATGGGTGAGTTGGGTTGGGTGTGTATACATATGTGTGTTGGGTTCGGTAGAAGAATTATATTGGTGAAAATTTTAATCCATAGAGTACATGTATAATTTATACTCTCTCTCTATATATATATATATTATATTAAAGTGTGAAGTTCCTTGGAAAAGTGATTTAAAATTTTTACCCTTCATAAAAAGTTTTCGCAATAGATGAAATTGTCTTTTCACTTATATCCTACAATTATTATATCATTATATTTATAATAAATAAAGAAATCCTAAATATATGGTAAGAAAAAAATATATGGAAATCTATTATTGCTGGATTTTTTTTCCTCTTTGTGTACTTGAGAAAGGATGCCTATATACTAAATAAGAGGTAAAAAAAAGGTAAATAATATGATTTTTATTAATATTAAAATAACAAATTTAATAGCAGTCTTTTTTTATAAATTAAAACAAGAAAAGTAACTAAAGCATGCTATTTTTTTTGCTTCAAATTTTGGTAGTATTAGACATCTATTTTTTTTACAAAATAAAAAGAAATATAATTTTAATAGTATATTATTGTTCGGACGTGCAGGACATCTGCTATATTAGGAAATCTTTATTATTTTTATATTCTATTATTATTAGAAATTTTTTATGAGTGCACCCCGGATGAAAAACTTTCCTATTTAGTTAATCCTTTTTGGACGATGGTTTGGACTTCTAGTTAATCCTTTTTATAACTAGTTTTTCGATGAGTTTTAAAGATATTGTCTAATAATCATAAAAGGTCAGACTTTGTTGTACTGTTCTAATATTTTAATTATCAATTGTTTTGTTGTAGTTTCTATTCTATTCAAGTTTATTGTGTAGATGGATGTTTCGTCACATCTTTGAAGAATTTTTTGTGTTATGATTAGGTTTAATCGTATTATTCTGAGCTCTTGATTGTTGTGTAATACACGTGGTAGATGAACGTTCAGTCGGACTTTGAGAAACTTTTTTACAAATGTTACGGTTTAATCGCCTCATTCTAATATCTCAAGTATCGTATTATTTTATTGTAGTTTGCAGGTGCTACATGAATGTTCGGTCAATCTTTGAAAAATTTTAGTGTAAATGTTAGTCTAATCATATTACAGTATATTGTTTTTGTTATCATTTGTTATGTAATAGTTTACGTCGTAGTAGACGATCAAAATACCGATACTTCAAGCATGCATTGATGCATAAAGTTCTGTATATATATATAAATTGATGGCTTAACATGAAACACACGTGCAACACACGTATACATGACTAGTATATATGAAAAATGTGAAGGACATTACAAATATTGTTTGAACTTTTTGCCTTTACTAAAAGTCTATACTTTAGACAAAATCATATCTATCATTATTTTTCTGGAACTTAAGAATTGAAAATTAATTAGATATCTATAGTAAAATATTTCCTTATTAAAAGTCATTAAAATTAATGACAACTAATATCTTTTTCATTAGTTTAAGAATTCTAAACCAACCAAAGTTGATTTTAGAAAGATTTGAAAAATCTAGAAATAAATATAAAAGAATTAGAATAACAAAAATATAAGAAGTGCTAAAGTTTTAAAAGTTTTATGTAAGTAGTCAAATATTTTCTAAGGACTTAATTTTGAAAATAAGGAAATATTTTAAATATATAAAAAATAAAAAAAATAATCACACTACAAATATGATTCAAATATATGTGTCTTTCTTAGCCTCTAGCTGCAAGGAAAAGATGTATTGTATGACAAGCGCAAAAGTGACGATTCATTAACCATTTGAAAGTTTTGGTGGTAAAATACACACGTGCTTACAGTAAAATATATGTTATATTTATATTGTTGTATTAAAGTGCGAAGAATCTTTGAATAATAACTTTTTGTATTTAATTAAAACCTTCACAATCGATAAAATTATTTAATTTTAAATAATCAAAGGTTACACGTGCGAAGCACGTGCGGTTAAACTAGTTAGGATAAAAATATATTCGGATTAAAATAAATTTAATTAGTGATGTATTTTACTTTTACACTTTGAATTTATTTGTCACATTTTAATCCGACACAATTATTAAGAAAAAAATTATTGATGTAGTAACTTTATCATATTATTATTAATTGATGTTTAAAATATGTTGAATTGGTTTGTTTTTAAATGTTTTGGTTTTTAATTTTTTTTAAAATTTTTAAGGATATTTGGCAAAAATAAAAAGTGCTTTTACACATTTAACTTTGAACAAGTACAAAAAAAAAAAAAAAAAAAGTGGTTGCTACCGATTTTGGCTTTTGACTTTTAGTTTTCGATAAATTTATTTGGATGAAAAAAATGACATGTATGACACTGTTTTTGTGGTATTTTCGTAATTATCTCATCAACTAAGAGTGAGTTAGTAACTTCACAAATTATTATTACCCAAGAAATCCTCCAAACAATAAAATCACTTTATCGAAACCACAAACTTCTCTCTCTCTTCTGCCAGAAAAAAAACACTATCCAAGATTTTACCCTCTGCCCAATAAATTTTTGCATAAGATTCTATCTCACCCAACAATAATTTTGTGTGAGACCACTCTAATTTTTTGACAAGTGTTTTAATGGGTCCTATTTTATCAGTTAATCCTCACCCCTTCATTTTTTCAAATTCTTTTTTTTGGTTGTTATATTTTTTGGAGGGTAAATGTTCTCTTCGTTTTCTCTCTGGTATCCCGTTTCCTCTTCAGATATTTTATATTCGACTTCAACATAATTCAAACATTCAAAATAAGTAATTTTGAATATAAAGTAGGCTTTTAGAATTATAAAAATATAAATTACTACCTCCGTCTCAATTTATATGAGTTAGTTTGACTTGCCACGAAGTTTAATAAAGAAAGAAAAACTTTTAAAATTTGTGATCTAAAATAAGTGATAGATGTTTGTGTGGCTATAAATTACTAAGGAATATATTAAGATTAAAAAAAAAATAATTAGTGATGTATATTACTCTTTCATCAATTATTAAGAAAATAATTGTTGATGTAGTGACTTTATCATATTATTATTACTTGATGTTGAGAGGGTTTATAAATTGACTTATTTTTAAATATTTTTAATTTTAAATATACATATATATTTTTTAAAGATATTTGGCAAAAATAAAGTGATTTTAAATATTTAACTTTAAGCAAGTACAAAAAAAGAAAAAGCCCAAAATGGTTGCTACCTAATTTTTACTTTTAGGTTTCGATAAATTTATTTGGCACAGAAACAAATGACACTAAAGACACCATTTTTGCCTTATTTTCGTATTAACTCGTCAACTAAGGTGAATTAGTAACTTCATAAAATTTTATTACCCAAGATGTGCTCCAAACTTTAAAATCACTTGTTACCGAAACCACAAGCTACTTTCTCTCTTTTCTGGTAGCAAAAAAAAAATACTGCCCAAGATTTTGCTCTTTGCTTAATAAATTTTTGTATAAAATTCTACCTCACCCAACAATAATTGTGTGAGACCATTATAGTTTTCTGACAAGTGTTTTAATGGGTCCCATTTTGTCAGCTCACTCTCTCCCCTTCATTTCTTCAAATTCTTCTTTTGGGTTGTCACGTTATATTCCTTTTTTTTGTTAAATGTTCTCTTCGTTTTTTCTCTAATGCCCCTTCTCCTCTTCAAATATTTTATATTCGACTTCAACATATCTACAAGACTCAAAATTGTTAGGGTTTTTACTCTAATTTTCTTACAAACTTTAACTTTTACCCTTTTTAAAAGAAAAATTGTTAGGGAATGTGAAGTTTTGATGATGAACATGTATGTGAGTGAAATATGTTGTGCAAGCTGTTCCATACAAATGAAGAAAGAAAACTTAGAAGTTACTGGTTCTCACATGATGCAAGGTTGGAAGGCATTATGACAAATGTGGATAAGTAAGGAAACTTAGATATCTTGCAAATGCTTATCACATACAGTAAAAAGATTTAGAAAAAGATAAGTGCAACATCTAGAGTTTGAGTTGATCTAGGAGTCCTGCCAAACTAGGAGTTGAAGCAGAAGAGTCCTATTAGTCAAGGTATAGACGACTACAACAAGGAGTGAAACTTCTTGATAGAGTTCTCCTGAAGATAGAAGTATAGATCATTCAAAGGACTTAATCTAGAGTTGGATTAAATACGAGAAACAATATTCAAGTGGTTCTCTCTACTAAGAAGATAGTCAACAATCAGCAAAATAGTTCACTTACTTGAAGAAGAACCTGGTCCCATAGTTAGCAAGTCGTAGACTTTGTAATAGGTAGGTTCTTTAAGTTGTAATGAGTTGTTTGTTCTAGTCTAAGTGAAGTATAAACTGAGTTAGGAGTTGTGTCTTCAAGTTAGGGAACTCAAAGACTTGGGAACACTTATCTTGGGAAGATATGTGTTTTTGTAGAAATAAGAGTTAGAAGTTTTAATTCATAGTTTACAAGAAGTCTTGTAATTTGTTGTTTGTTGAGGCTCAAGAGCAATAGTGAGGTTGGAGTTAAATCCTGTAGAGGTACAAATTGTGATTTTTTACACCTTTCTTGAGTCGGGTGTTTTTCACATAAAAATAATGTGTTCAGCTTTTACTTCTGTGAACCACATTAGCTTACTTGTTCCACAAATAGGCAACCAGTAGAATATAATATTAAAATCAGTAGGGTATGTACTCTAACAAGTGGTATCAGAGCGAGGTTGTCTTAAATAAGGGTAGCACCTAAGTAAAGATCATAATGATGAATTCCGCACTCCTACTGGTCACAGTGAAGGTCAGTCAACTACTCGACCTCCACTCTTTGATTGTTTTCACTTTATCTAGTGGAAAGCCAGGATGGAGATGTTCATCCAAGGTGAAGATCCTACTATTCCAATAAAGTTGGTTGATGGTGAACCAGTCAAGAAAATAAGGAGTGAATTTACTTCTGATGACTTAGTGGTATTAAAGAAAAATGCTAAAGCTAAGAACATCTCATTCTGTAGATTAGGACCTACTGAATACAACAGAGTGTCAACTTGAACCACTGCTAAGCAAATTTGGGATGCATTGGTAAATGCACATGAGGGTACCTCTCAGGTATGAAAATTTAGGATTTCTCTTCTTTTTACTGAGTATGAGGGTTTTAAGATGAAGGAAAATGAATCCTTGCATGAAATGATGACAAGGCTTACTGCCTTAACAAATGAGCTGGCTTCCTTGGGAAAAGTCATCACTAAGGAAGAACAAGTTGAAAAGGTACTGAGGGTATTGCCAAAATTAAAATAGAATGTTCAGGTAACTACAATTAGGGAGGAAAATAAGGATCTCACAGGTATGACCCTGGATGAACTCGTAGGGAACTTGAGGACTTATGAAATGGAAGTTAATGGAACCAAAGAACAAGCAACTCCTGAGAAAATCTTGGCATTGAAGGCTTCTGATAGTGATGAAGAATTTGAAATTGATAAGGAACAAGTTGCCTTTATAACTAAGAATTTTAGCAAATTTTTTAAAAGAAGAAGGGAACAGGTAGCAAGAAACATTCAAAGGATAATCCAAATGGGTGCTACAAGTGTGGTAAGACTAATCATCAGATCAGATATTGTCTTGTCTGGGTAATAGAATGGAAAAAGGAAAGGGCTGAAAAGGAACTAAAAGAAAAGGCCAAAAGAAAGGAGGAACATGCAATGATAGCATCATGGGGATCTGATTTAGATGATGATGAAGCTGATGAAACTATATTCATGGCACTTAGAGATTCAAACTTAGAGGAAAAAGATGATGCTTCTAAGGAAAGTATACTTGAACTTAAAGAAAAACTACATTTGTTTTCTAAATCAAAACTTGTTTCTTTGATGAGTGGACTAATTGATGATTTCCAAGAATTAAATTCTGATAGGGATGAGTTGTTCAACAGTATTGCAAGCCTTAAATTTGATATCATTGATTTAAAAACTTGCAAAGATATAGTTGACAAGGAAAATTTCACTCTCAAGAAACTGGTTGTAGAACTTGATTCTTCAAATAATGATCTTAAGTTTGAAATCCTAAAATTAACCCTTACTGAAAAGAGGAAAAAGGCCATGAGTAAAGAACAAGAAAGTACTAAACTTGAATTAGAGAAGTACAAACAAGAGTGTAGTAATGCAGCAGACATGATAAACAAACCGAGTCAAGAAATCTCTAAACTGAAACTTGATCTTGAAAGAGAAAATAGGTGGATAAATTCCTCAAGAATTGTCCACAAGTTGAGTGAAAGGAATCATAATAAAATGGCAGGGTTGGGATTCCACAAAGGTTATGATAATCCTAAAGATTTATGTTGTATCTTTGGTAACCTTGGATATCCAAGTATCAAGGATCATATCTTATTGAGAATGTTCTCACTGATCTTACTTCTGTGATCATTACAAGGTCTGGATTAAGAAGAATGTGTGCTTTCAAGGCATTCCTATCAGAAATTGAGCCAAAGAAGGTAACTGAAGTACTGCTTAATGCTGATTGGATCATAGCCATGCAGGAAGAGTTAATCAGTTTGAGAGAAGCAAAGTATGACACTTAGTTCCTCTCTCAAAAGATAGAATAATAATTGGGACTAAGTGGGTGTATAGAAATAAACTTGATGAGCATGGAACGGTTACAAGGAATAAGGCAAGTTTGGTGGTTCAAGGATACAATAAAAAAGAAGGCATATATTTTGATGAGACTTTTGCTCTTGTATCCAGAATTGAAGCTATTAGATTACTTGTTGCCTTTAATACCTATATGGAGTTCATTCTATATCAAATGGATGTTAAGAGTGCATTCTTGAATGACATTTTCAAAGAGGAGGTATATGTTAAACAACCTCCAGGATTTGAAAGTAAGGAGTTTTACGATCATGTGTATAAACTGGATAAGGCTTTGTATGGCTTGAAAGAAGCTCCAAGAGCTTGGTATGAGAGACTGTCAAAGTTTCTACTACAACATAACCATACTAGAGGTAAAATTGACAACACTCTCTTCTTGAAAACTAATGAAAAAGATTTGTTGGTTGTGAAGGTATATGTAGATGATATCATTTTTGGCTTCATAAACATGAACATGACTTATGATTTTGCCAAATTCATGAGTTGTGAATTTGAGATGAGCATGATGGGTGAGCTAAATTACTTCTTGAGATTGTAAATAAAACAAACATCATCTGGAACAACGATCCATCAATAGAAGTATGTAAAAGAACTCCTCAAAAGATTCTCTATAGAAGAGGCAAAAGAGATCAACACTCTAATAGCCACTGCTACAGAACTTGATTTGGATGAAACAAGTCCTGATATGGAGCAAAAGATGTACAGAGGGATGATAGGGTCATTGCTATATCTTACAGCAAGCAGACCCTGATATTGTGTTCAGTGTAGGACTATGTGCTAAATTTTAAGCAAATCCTCAAGGGTCTCATCTAAAATCTATAAAAAGGATCTTCAGATATCTCAAAGAAACCATTGATCTTGGTCTATGGTATCCAAAAGGTAGTAACTTCAACTTGATTGGATATTCTGATGCTGACTATGCAGGATACTTGGTTGACAAGAAGAGCACTACAGGCATGACCCAATTTCTTGGATCATGTTTGATTACCTGGTCCACAAAGAAGCAAAACTCAGTAGCCTTGTCTACTACTGAAGCTGAATATGTTGTTGTAGGATCTTGTTGTGATCAATTGTTATGGATTAAGCAACAACTTAAGGATTTTGGTATAGATGTTGGATGTGTTTCTATTTTTGGTGATGATATAAGTGCCATTAATATAGCCAAGAATTTTGTTCAACATAAAAGAACTAAGCATATTAATATTAGACAACACTTTCTTAGAGATAATGTTGAAAAATGTCATATATCAATTATGTTTTTGTTACACCCCGTATTCAAGTACATGTATTGGCGTATTCAAGTACGTGTATTGGTCTTATTTATATGGAATTAATTTTTTATTTTATTTATACCAGAATTTGCCCATCGATGGTTCCATACGAAGGTTATTGAATAAGCTTTCCAACGATATAAAGATTTCCAAAAACGGATAAGTTTCGGATATAATCGAGCACGTTCGAAACTATAAAACGGTGGCCGGAATATGGTGAATAGTAAATGTGTAGGAAAATTTCCTGCACACAAACTACTGAGGCCTGCCAGTTTTTTGGGTCAACTTTGAACGATCACAACTCCCTTAATATAACGAACTGAGAGAGCAACGACCTATCAAAAGAAAGATCTTTGAGTCTTATTTCTAATTCAATTGGTTTCATCCAAATCCAACATCTGAGTAAGGAGTTATACTCGTTTTACTTCAGCCTCTCAAAACAGATTTTTAGGGTCAACTTCAAACGATCATAACTCCTTGTACAGGACGAACTGGGTGGCCTACTTTATATAAAATGAAAGCCCTTTTAATTATATTTCCAATGATACCAATTTCACCCAAATCCAATTCGGAGCAAAGAGTTATGGTCGATCTACTTTAGCTTGTCAAAACAATCCACCAAGGACAGATTCGGATTTACTTAAAATTTTAAGGGCAATATGGTCATTTTCCATCACCTCATGGACGAAAATTGGTCATTATATACATATACTTAGCCTCATATCTATCATTTATCATACAATTATTGAAGAATAAGAAACCCTAGCCTAATTTCAACTCCAATTATCTTGTGATTCAACCGTAGAAAACCCAAATTGATTCCGTAGTTGTGTTCACCATCTCGAGGGCTTCGAGAAGCACCCCTTATTTGTGCCAACAGGACTTTGAAATCAAAAGTGCCATTTTATGGTAAGTATGTAAATTATGTTGGTGTTATTTATATAAATATGTATATATATATATGCATGCAAGCATAAAAAGTATGTTATTTGATTATTGTTGAAAGATGATTGGGAAATGATGTTGGATTATTCTTGTGCATGGTTAGATTATATTGAATTGTGAAGGGATTTGGTGTGATGATATGGTATTGAAATGGTGATTATATATATATATATATACACATAAACCTATTGTTCAAGTTGGTTTTTGGAATGCTTTTCAAATATTGGTTGTATGGAATTATGAAAGAAAATTGTGGTGTTGGGTTGCTAATACTAGATGCCAAACATTTCATTGTAGATAAGTGATTTGTAAAGGCGGGAAGTTGTGTTGAATTGGTATCCGAATCTACAACGATGTATGTAAAGCATACTTTAACGATGTTCTTTGGCATGAAAACACCAATGTTCCATCAAGTAAGATTCCGAGGTTGTCCAAAAACATGTATTGTTCTACATTACCAACGAAGTTGTTTCCATTCTATAAAGTGTCAAAATATTTCATTGATATACCAAAAGGATCCTATTTCACTGTTGTGATATTGATGATTCTGAAACACATTGTTGATGTACCAATGAGTCTTTATTACATCGTTATTGTATAGAAGGTCTATTACTTGGTTCCTATTGATGTATCATTGTTTCAAAGTATCAACAATGTGGTGGCGACCGAAATAACAATCTCAAAGATTAATTGAACTAAGTGATGGAAGTTCTCTCTTATCGGGTGGTATCCTAGGGGCATAAGCCTAGCATGGGTCGATCCCTATTTATGTGTTTATGGGTGGTATTCCAGGGACATAAGCCTAGCATGGGTCGATCCCAGTTGATATGTATTGGAGGCAGCCTAATGGTCACAGTACAGTACAGTAATGTTTACAAAGACGATAAGAATGAAGGTAAAGTGATTGCATAAATACAATGTACAGGTTGTCACAAGTTCTAGTAAGTGTGGTCCACTCCTATTACGATTTATTCACTTGTTTCTGATTTCTATTGAGCTCCTATATCATATGTGATTATCTACAGCTTTACATACTCAGTACATATTTCGTACTGACGTGCCCCACGGGAACCTGCATTTCATGCTGCAGGCACAGGTACCTCAGCTCATACCCCGCACAAGTAGGAGCCAGGTCATACAGCTATTGTTGGTGAGCTCCAGTTTTCTTCGGAGCTTTCCGAGTCAGTTCCTTATGTTTTGTTATTGTACAGGAGTCATGTGTGGGCGGGGGTTTGTCCCGACCCTAGTTATGTCATGTATATCCTAGAGGCTTTGTAGACATAAGGAAGGGTAAAGTCATGAAAGTTTATATAGTGATGTTATATTTGTATATGTGGTGGGCTCGACGGCCAAGTATTATATATATATATTTGTACGTGTTGTGCTGATACAGGTAATTAGACCCTTCTATATGCAACGAAGTGCTGTCCAAATTTTTGGTGACATGTAAGTGAAAGTACGGTATTTGAACGGGTTCTCCCGGGCCTTCTCGGCTTCGGGTGCCAGTCCGGGCCGATGGGATTTAGGGGCGTGACAGTTTTGTTCTACTGAGAAATAAATTGTTGGTATATCCACTAAGGCTTTTAGTAGAGAACACTTTGAAAAGAATAGGTTAGCCTTGGGGATGATTAAAATTTTATAAATATCCCCCAATGATTGACTAGAATAAGCTGCTCTTAAGTGATTGTTGATTAATTCAGTTTTACACATTTAGTTGTGTATCCTAACTCCAAGATTTTAGAGTGAATTAACTCAGTTATGTGTTGATTTTGCAGAAACATTGGAACACTGAAGCAGTTTTGTCCATTTTATCCTCAAAATTAAGGTATGATTATTGCTTGCCTATAATAGCATAAAGAGAAACAGGTTGTCTACATGGTCCTTTCCGTTACACTTAAACTACGAAAAATTCAAAAGTCCTTCTCTTTTAAAAAGCAGTCAACCCTTTCCCATCAGAACTTTACTTCTTCATCATTACGTTTTCTTCACCAAATACACTTCATCCGTGGTTCATCTTCTCTCTCTCCACCTTAAATACACTTCTTTCTCATCTCATCTCATCATTCACCACTTTCACAAAAACAAATCACTGTTTTTCACTCTTTCACCATGGCATATTCCTCCTCTAATCCATTCACAGATTCCATCACCACTCCCTCAACAACCATTATACTTCATCCCGATATTACTTTACCCCCACTCATTTCTCCCCCAATTTTGATCAAACTATCTGATTTTGCAATGTTCAAGAATCTGCAAAACCCTTTGCCCAATTTTCTTCCAACTCTTCATCATTATCTAAGCCCCCACTACCTCCTCCAATCACTCTTCATATTATTGATCGATATGATATTCCTATTTCAGACCTAATCCCTCGAAAGCCCAGATCTAAAGCAAAACCAAAACCCTATTCCCCTGTCATTAAAGTTGATGGCAATGTTCTAGTAAAGCCTTTCCCTGTTGTTACTACTCCTCGAGCTCCTCATACTCGAGGTAAAAGTAATGGGAAGACACTTCCTTGGCAGAAGAACTTCAGGCCAGTAAAAATAAATGCATTGCTACATTTTCTCCTCATCCTTCTCGTACATCCTATTCTGATATTCTTCTTCGCTCAGTATGAAGGAAGAAGACAATCATTGGCAAATCTCCAAAACTTTCCTCTTCTTGTAAACCATCCTCTCAGTCTACCCCAAAAGCTTATTCATCTTGTAAATCCACCAAAGCTTCCTCATCCTCCAAAGTCTCTACTCTAAAATCATCCTTCCGTCTTAAGAAACAGGTAAACAAACCTGTTCCTTCTGATTCATCTGAGTCTAATCCACCTCTGGATGCTGCTGCTGAGTTGGACCCTGACTTTGAGGTTCAAGAACCATCCTCAAATCAGGACACTCCTGAGGGACACTATCTTTGACATGTTAGGGATGTACTTAAGTGTGGAGAACAAATTAACATGCAGAAAATATAGAGAATTACTAGTATTTTAGCATGCTGGAAGTCAACTAAGCATTCTGAAAAATTAATTAAACATACTAAAAAGTTAATTAAGCATGCTAAAAAATTAATTAATCATCCTAAAAGTTACTTAATCATGCTGGAAAGTTACTTAAACATGCTGAAAAAATTAATTAAACATGCTGAGAATAACGTTAAGGCGAAGTATTTCGATGTTGATATGCCAAAAATGCCTAAAATCTAGTATTTTAACATGCTATAAATGTAGGGAAATAGCATTTTAAACATGCTGGAATTCAGTCTAAGTGCTGAAATTTATTTAGATACGCAGAAAAATCATTTAAACATGCTGGAAATTAATCTAAAATTGCTAAAATTGATTCAGACCTGCGTAAACTTGATTTAAGCCATGCTGGAAACAAATTTAAGTTGCTAAACTAGATGTTAGACATGCTGAAGCTTTAATGTTGACATGTTCAAATTTGTTATAATACTCAATGTCAAATTAATGTGCCTATCATGCCAAAAGTATTAACATACTTATATCCCATTTTTAAGCGTCCACATGCTAAGGAAGTATTAACATGCTATGCTTAATGTCAAATAATTTGGCAATATGCTTGATGTCAAATATTCTAAGATGTATTAATGTTTATGTTGGAATCAATATGGATATCTAGAATGTTGAAAAAATTATTTCGATGCTAAAAAATATACGTAGTAAACAAGATTAATCAATTTTCATGTTGCCAAAACTTAATATATCAAGATTAATTAAAATTCCTAAAGCATGATTTCTAGGCGGCCAAGTAAATAGATTAATAGATTTTAAGTCGTGTTCTGCCCAAGCATTTCTATAGCACATAACACACGTAAAAAAAAAACCTAAATTATAGCTACTGCACCATTCATAGAGCACATAATCCCCGCCCCCAAAATTATATTATTACATCAATAATAATGTCTTTACACAATATTACAAATCAAATAATAAGAAAGCATACTCAAGCTAATGTAATCTAATTATATAACTAATTTGGTGAGTCTTTGAAACTCGTAGTTGTCTACTTAAACCTGCGAAATAAGATGTAATGGCAAGAAAATCACAAATATATGATGAGCACCAAAATTTCCTATAGACATATCTTCTAAAGGTTGTCACAACATAATGTAGTCAATACACAAAGAAAAGGAAACTGTGTCGATTTGTGAACTTACCAGAGATTAGCAGTAAGAGAGATAAATAATAATAGAAGCCAAAAGTCAAGTATAAGTAATAGAGAGATATGCAAGATGTTAACAACAGCCTCCAAAGAGAAACAAAATCACTCAAAAATATTTAATTGCCTTTGTAAAAAAGTAGCCGATGATTTTTGTTAAGAATACTAGTAGTAATTATAATTGTGAAACTTGAGAACTTTTCACTGTTGCTTTCATTAGTTCGCTGTGAGGTTGCAACCATTGTCGGTGATAATGGATTTGGGAATTCCGAATCAACAAATGATGTTACTTCGAACAAAGTCATCCACGACTTTCTTTGTGACTGATTTGTGAGAAGCGACTTCTACCCACTTGGTGAAGTAGTCAATTATGACAAGGATGAACCTGTGACCACTGGACGTGACCGGATTAATGGGACTAATGATGTCCATGCCCCAGGATTTGAAGGGCCAAGTAGATTTGGTGATGTGGAGTTCGTTTGGAGGAACTCAAATCATATCAACATGAGTTTGACACTGGTGGCATTTCTACACGTAGCGGATGCAATCATATTCCATGGTTAGCCAGAAGTAACCTGATCTTAATATCTTTTTTACCAACATAAAGCCGTTCATATGTGGACCGCATGTACCTCTTCAATTAGTCTGGATGCTTTTTCGGCCTCCACACATCTTAGCAAACCCAAATCAGGAGTCCTCCTACATAGGATTTCCCCATTTAGGAAGAATTGGTTGGCTAGCCTCTGAATGGTATATTTTTGAACACTTGTCGTATTCTCAAGATAGTCTCCACTTTTTATATACCTTTGTATGTCTGTGTACCATGGTTTTTCGTTTGTTTTCTCTTCAACATGAAAGCAATATGAAGGCTGATCATGCACGTGAATGGGAATAGGGTTAATGTAATTCTTGTCTGGATATTGGATCATGGAAGAGAAAGTGGCCAAAGTGTCCGCAAACTTGTTCTGGATCCTTAGGACGTGTCTGAACTCTATCTTGTGGAACTTGTTGCACATCTCTTGCACGCACTCCAGATAGGGTAGGAGCTTTGTGTTTTTGACGGCCCATTCACCTTGTACCTGATGGATCAGAAAGTTAGGATCTCTAATCACCAATATCTTTTGGACATTCAAGTCGAGATCCAAGCGGAGCCCTAGGATACAGGCTTCATATTCGGCCATATTGTTAGTGTAAGAAAACCTGAGCTTGGCCAACACAGGATAGTGTTGACCATTTTTGGAGATCGCAAGAATGCCAATTCTGACTCCTTTAAAATTTATAGCTCCGTCAAAGAATAGTCTCCAACTATCGTATTCATCAGAGATATCCTCTCATATGAATGCTACTTTCTCATCAGGAAAGTAAGTTTTCAACGGTTAGTACTCATCATCCACAGGATTCTCGGCCAGATTATCTGCTAGCGCCTGTGCTTTTACCGCTTTTTAAGTGACATAGACTATGTCAAATTCGCTCAACAATATCTACCATTTGGCCAACTTTCCGGTAGGCATTAGCTTCTGGAAGATGTATTTCAGTGGATCCATTCTGGAGATCAGGTAATTAGTATATGCTGAGAGATAATGCCTCAACTTTTGAGCCACCCAAGTTAAAACGCAACAGGTGCATTCCCATAGAGAATACCGAGCCTCATAAAAGTTGATCTTTGTACTCATGTTATAGATTGCTTGTTCTTTTTTGCCTGTCTCATCATGCTATCCTAAAATGCATCTGAAGGCATTGTCTGTCATAGATAAGTACAGTAGCAGCGGCCTACCAGGTTCTGGAGGAACCAAAACAGGAGGGTTTGACAGATAATCCTTGATCTTGTCGAATACCTATTGACACTCTTTGGTCCATTCTACAACAACATTCTTTTTCAACAGTTTGAAAATCGGTTCACAGATAACCGCCAATTGGGCTATAAACCGACTGATCTAGTTAAGATGACCCAAGAAACTCATGGCATCTTTCTTGCTTTTCAAAGGAGGGAGATCTTGGATGGCCTTGATCTTGGTCGGATCCAACTCAATGCCCCTACGACTGACGATGAAGCTAATAGTTTCCCTGCAGAAACTCCAAAGACATATTTCATCAGGTTGAGCTTCAAATTTTACTTTTTTAACCTGTCAAAGAATCTTTCTAGATCTTTCTAATGACTTGTGCCCTTCCTTGATTTGATGATGATGTCATCCACGTAAACTTTGATCTCCTTGTGGATCATATCATAGAATAGAGCGGTCATGGCCCTTATGTAGGTGGCTCCAATATTTTTAAAACTAAACGACATGAATTTGTAGCAGTACACTCCCCACGGAGTAATGAAGGCAGTTTTCTCAGCATTATCATCGCACATCTTGATTTGATGATAATCGATGAAGCAATCCACGAATGATTGCGTTTCATGCTTGGCACAATTATCAATCAAAATATGAATGTTCTGGAGTGGAAAGTCATCTTTGGGACTGGATTTATTGAGATCCCTATAGTCTGCACACACTCTGGCCTTTCCATCTTTCTTGGGGACCGGCACAACATTGGCCAATCAGGTCGGGTACTTTGTCACTCGAAGAATACCAGCTTCAATCTGCTTTGAGATTTTTTCTTTGATTTTCAAACTCAAGTCGGGCCTATACTTTCTGATTTTTTGTTTGACAAGTGAACAAGATGGGTCAGTGGGCAGTCTGTGAGCCATTATTGAGGTGCTCAGTCCTGTGATGTTGGAATAGGACCAAGCAAAGACATCCGTATACTTTTCCAGAAACTGGATGTACTCCTCTTTATATTATTTAGACAAGTTAACGCTGATGCGGGTTTATTTTATGTCCTCAGAAGACCTTATGTTCATCATTTCTGATTCTATGAGATTTACCTTAGGTTTGTCTTTAAAGTCTTCAACCTTAGTGATAAATTCCTGGGGAATTTCAAATTCTTCTGTATCTTTAAATTCACTTATGTTATGTTGGGTTGTCTCATTAGATATCATAGTCTCAGATTCAACAATTTTAAATATGATTTTTCCAAGTGCTCGGTGGGGCCTGGAGGGAGTGACTGTCCAGTAACTGACTGCGACCTTTTGTTCATGGATTGGGCTGGGGGCTCCTTTTTTTTCGCTAATAAAGATATGGAAACCATATTCCTCGGTCAGAAAAAAAAGCCTTAAACTTTCCAAAATATCTTCTTCACCATCGTTCAGAAAACTGACAGAACGGAAGTCTTACGTAGTGCAGGCAAAGGATTTTGTAGAGAGAGGTAGTAGCCTTTCAAAGGTGACTTCTAGTCGAGGTACTCTTTCCTAGTGTATTTATACCCCAGGCCGAAGGTGTCCATATTGAGCTGCGGCTATATAAGTTTAATGATTCCTTGTAATTTTGCTCTCAAACCTTTACCAGGTTCATACCCTTTCATCAACTTCCCGCCTATGCCCATCCAAGTCAGGTCTACCTCCATGACTTCATTCTCGATCATGTCTGCCTCCTTAATTTCAATCTTATCTGGGTCTTTATGAGGGAAAGAGAGGTCTTCGGTCAGGGTGAGCCTTTCTAGTATCTCTATTACTTTATTAACGTCATCATTTTTGTGAAACCTTGCCAAATAAAAGATTTGGTATAATGAAAATGCAGGGTCTGGTGTGTTTCCGCCTTTGCCTATCTCTTTATCATAGCCTAGCCCATAATTTTATTCCTTCTCTTTAAACACTAAAGGATCAATTAGTCCTTGCAATTTGGTGCCAAGACATTTGTCCTCTTTGTACCCAAACCACCGCATGTAACTCCAAGTGTTCAGGGGTTTCTCAATTTGCATGCAGCTTATCGTATCTTCTTCAATATTCCTGATCCATTGCAAAATGTCTAGCCTACCTTGTTTTCCTTTACCCCATATCAATACCTCTTGTTGAAAGTACTCTAATCGAATGTATCGATGTAAAGTGGACGGACGGCGCCATCCATGTGGATCCAAAGTCTCCCAAGTAGCAACTTGTATGAGGCAGGAATATCCATTACCTAAAAGAGTATGGGGAATGTGGCGGGGCCCAGTCAACATTCAGTATGATTTCCCCGATAGTATTTCACAGGGATCCATTATATGCCCTTATGGCCCTTACTCGTGGTTGGATTCTGGTCATGTTGACTTCATAACTTGTCAAGGTAGCCAGAGGATATATGTTCACCCTAGAACCTAGATCAATCAATACACGTGATATTTTTCTTCCTTCACTTTGTACGGTGACAAGGGTATGAAACATTTCTCCATCAAGGTCTTCTTTTTCTTCGATGGTGTATATAGGATGAACCTTCTCTCCATGTATCACAACCTTTTGGTAGTCGTATTCAAACTTGAGGCATTGATAAAGAGTAGAGGATACAGCACCAGCCACATGAAGCCACTAACGTTCGAGCAGTAAATTATAAGAGGCAGGGATATCCATTACTTGGAAAGATATAGAGAAAGGAACTGGACCCATCATCATGTCCAATGTAATTTCTCCAATTGTGCCCCTTTGGGAGCCATCGAACCCCTTCACGTTCATTTTTCACATCTGCACTTTGGCAATATCAATCTCCAACCTGGTCAAGATATTCAAAGGGTAGATATTCAATCCCGCGTCTGGATCAATCAACACACGGGATATCATTCTTCCTTCATACTGCAATGTGATATTCTACCTTCGGGCGGTAATTCATCATCATGAAATGATATCTTGTAAGCCTCAAATACCTGCCCTACCATGTGGGCCATCTCTCCGCCTATTATGGTGGCTGGCATATAAGCTTCACCTAAAGCCCTCATCAAGTCTTTTTGGCGATTCTCTAAAATCTGGAGAAATGTCAAGATTGAGATCTGGGCAGGGGTCTTGCTCAACTGTTCTACCACAGAGTACTCCTTTTCTTGTACCTTCTTCCATATACCATTTTCTTCAACTGTGGTGGTAGGTTTCTTTCCTTTGCTAGAATATTTGAGAAGTAATTTTTCAGGCATGTATATTCTGCCTGATCTGGTGATACCCTACACAATATTTGCCTCGGCTACTTTCGCTTTCCTTGGAATACTGAGGGTGTAGTCCCATGGAACTACATGAGCATTGGATACGGTTGGGGTAGCTCTCACTATAGTGAAGGGATCTTTGGGCATGGCAATTTTGACCTCAAAGGGAGCCTTCTTTCGTACCATGATAGGAGTTCTGTCTCCTTCTTCGATGAACCAAATAGAATGCTCCAAGTCTACATCATTCTTAGCCTCGAGCATATTTACCTCATGAGAAGGGAGAGGATTATTGGTGACATTGGGTTTCGAATTTTGTAACTGGATTACCTTGGTATCAATCAATTATTGAACTTTGCTCTTCAAGTCAAAGTACGCCTCTATAGGATATCCCCTCATGCCAGAGTGATATGCACATGTTTGATTGTGTTGATACCGCAGGGATTTGGTATCGGATTGCATGGCAGTAATCGGTGCAATGTGGCCAGCCTTTCTGAGTCATTCAAATAATTGATCTAATTGATCGGCTAGGGGCGTGTACTGCCTTCTTTCAAAGTTGCCTTTGGATTTAGGAGCAACAGGCTTTGTGGCAGGAATATGAGCAGGTTGGGGTGTTTGGACTTGAGTAGGTTGGGTATTATATACGGGATAGGAGGGATTCGAGAATTGGGGTGGCATTTGGTATAGTAGGGCTTGATATGGCATTGAAGGCTGTGGTGGGTAGGAGGAGGTCGTATATGGTGTTTGTGGATAAGATATGGGAGGTGGAGCAGGGGTTTCATGGCTCGGGATATTCTTCAAAGGTTGGGCCACCATCACTGACCTTATCTCCTTCTTTTTCTTATTTTTTCCCTATTCCTGCAAACTGAGCGTTTAAGCGAATAATGCTACCATTCTTGAGGCACTCCTCAAACATTTCTCCTATTTGTATGATTTCGGAGAAGCTTTTGTCTGTGACTATTATCAGCTTGTCAAGGTACTGTGGCTCTTGTGCCTTGACAAAATATTCCTTTATCTGTTGCTTTTCAACTGGAGGTCGAGCTCTTGCAGCCTTGACCCTCCATCTCATGGCGTATTCACAAAAGGATTCATTAGGCTTCTTTCTCATTACCTGCATGTAGGTCCAACTCGAAGTATTATCGATATTGTACCCAAACCAATCAACGAAGCTAGACGCCAAGTCAAGCCAGCCTACGCATTTTTTTACATCCTGTTCAATGTACCATGTGAGAGCCTCCCCCGCGAGACTTTTCATAAATAACTTTAACCAAATTTTCTCATTCTTCCCTACACCCGCAAGTTTGTCACAGTACACACGCAGATGTGGTTTAGGATCTCCAGACCTATTGTATAACTCAAACTTGGGAGGTTTGTACCCGTTCGACAGTTCTACATCTGGGTGAATGCACAAGTCATCATAATTGAGCCCCTTCATGGCCTTGTTTCCCTCTAAATGTCTCAAACTTTCGACTATAGCCTGCATGGTATAATTATTTTTAGGGTTCTCAGACGAGAATTGAAGATGGTTGAGTGGAAGTGTTTCAACATAGATAGGGTTTAGATTATGGCTTCCGAATGCATGATGGTGGTATATGTTTCGGTGTAGAGGCTTTTGAGGAGAAGGATAAGTGGAATTTTTTGGTTCTTGGGTAGTCATATATAGTGGAGTGGTGGTATTTTTGATATTTTGGATGTTGGTAGGATTTTGGGGATAGAGATGGGGTACTGGATGGTCTGAGGGAGCTAGGGATTTTGGGACGGCAAAGCTATCGGCTTACAGTTCTGGAGTATTTAGGTTGAGGGAAAGTTTATCCAAGTTGCGCACTTGCACCAATTCTGCTTGCAGTTCCAGGATTCTCTATTCCATTTTCATTATTATTTCGTTCTTACCAATGATACTATCCCCTTCTGAACTAGTAACTTCTTTTTCTCCAACGACATGACAATCACCCATCGCTTCTTTTCTTGTAGGAAGAGGAGGAGGAGAAAGAGAAACCCCTTTAATCTAGTATGATAGGCCAGACTACACAAATCAACCTATGGGAAGGGGGAAACAAAACAAACCAAACAACAAAGGTGAAGAAGTTAGTACGTTAGTGATAAAAGAATGAACTAGATTAACACAACACATTGTTTGACATGTCCTTTGATAGGAGCTTCTTTTGAGACAAAGGTAGGCCTAGAGTTGTTTGAGAGATTATTATGCCATAAAATAATGCCATTTGCTCAAAGATAAAACCCAAAATAAAATAAACTTTATTTCATTTGAATTGTTTCAACATTGCAAAAAAATAAAAATAAAGTAACTACAGGAATAACTAAAATGAATACTAAACTAAATTCTGAATACGTCCTTTTCTTACTCCTTCTTGTCAGCTTCCAGGGCCTTCTGAAAATATGGCGGCTTGTCAGGAGATAAGATAATGCCATTTTATCTCCCATGTTTCCCATATTGGTATACTCTTGTCCTTGCTTGTCGAATTCTTCTTGGAGTCTTGCACCTTTTTTTTCATTGTCAGAGTACGGTACTTCCATGACTCTAGTTGTTTCCCCATATCGGTGATTTCTTTGGCATTCTCCGCAATAATATGGCGATTGCGGGCCTCAGATTCTAGAGCCCTTTTCTTGAACCTACGATAGAGGGTTTGCACCTCAGCTCCCTTGTAATTGACATGTCTACCCCTTTTGATGCCTGGGGTCACTTTGTTCTTCCAATCGGCATGCAACCACTCAATAAAATCCACTCTATAGCCTGCATTGTATCGGTCTAGTGAGATGCTCTCCATGTCTAGGCGAGTTTTTTTACCCCAAGTCTTAGCAATGTAACACCATTTGGAATCTTATCATCTTTGTAGTCGACTCTGTATGCCTCCATGTCAGTAATTCGTGGAATCAATTATTGCCTCCCGCTTATCTCATTACTCTATTAGGAAAGTATAGTTGTAGGTCATGAAGTCCCATCAGAATCAAGGGTTCCTGTTGTTGAGTTCAAATCACAAAATCCGTGCTCGGGAACTATTCAAACATCCATTGGATGGAATCCTCAGTAAAGGCCCCCAGCATATTTATATGTATAGGACTGATCCCAGGAGTCACCCGCTAGATTAGGATAGACTCCACAACAGCTGTCTTTACTGGTGGCGCGGTACTAACACCCTTCCAGTCAGGACAGAGATTGGACCCCAGTCAGCTTAGCATGGGGCATGTCAGTTAGATAAATACATCCCACAGTTTCAGTTACAGATTCAGGACTATCAAATACAGTCAACTCATTTCAGTAGTGCAGATTTAGTACTATTAGAGACAGTCAATCTTATCATTATAAATAGACTTCAAGATTACCTATTAGATAGGACTGATATCAACTATAGTTAATCAGTATCAGAATCATCAGATTTAAAGATCACCCATTAGACAGGACTGATCTCAACTATAGTTAATCAGTATTAGTATTATCAGATTTAAAGATCACCCGCTAGATAAGACTGATCTCAAATTTAGTTACTCCATATAGAACAGAACTTAGATAGTTCTATCAGAACTCAGAATGTTTAATACAGTTGATCAGTATCAGTTACATTGGTCTTGCCGATCATCACAGTTATATTAGTTATGTCAGTTTTCATAGATTATTGTATTAGTATTCAGTTTCAAGACTGTTAGACACAGTCAATCAGACCAGTTCTTTAAAATTTGAACTGTCAGAAATAGTCATTTATCTATTCAGTATCTCAGTAACAGTAAAGTCATGTCGTCAGTATTCAGACTCAGTAGTCAGTATCACCACGAGTTCTGTTATTGTTGCTTATGCATGTATGCATTCTCACGTTCATATTAGTCAGCATTGTTCATGCATATAACCCTTTGCTTTTAGTCCACCTCACTCGTATACTCAGTACATTCAGACGTACTGACGCATTTGCGCTATGGTGCTTTCTCTTATGTTACACCATAGGTTTAGAGGCACGTGTTCTAAATCAGTAGTAGTATTCCAGTCGTAGAGTTGCAGTGAGTCCTCATCCATTTGAGAACGATATTATTTTATTTTATTTATTATTTCAGTTCATTTTTGCTAGATGGAGTTAGTTGGAGACATGTTCCTTCAACTCCTTACTCAGACAGTATTTAGAGGCTTTCAGATTTAGTTCAGATTTGATTCAGACTTCAGTTGTTTTTGGGTATTTGCCATCCATATGGATATTACGTTTGTCAGATATTTTATTCAGTTGAACCTTATGGCCTATTGTTCATGTTTTTCCAAATTATTACGTCATATATTGCAGTATACAGGTACAGATATTAGTCATGGGTTAGGTTATGGTCCTTCAGGGTCAAAAGCACCGTGTAGCATTTCGGTTCAGAAAATCGAGATGTTACAAACTTGGTATAAGAGCCTAAGGTTCATTAGAGTCCTAGAGAGTCTGAAAGCCACATCTAGTAGAGTCTTGTACATGTGTATGTTGTGCACCATACTAATGTACAGGAGGCTATGAGATGTTTTACGAACAGTTTCCCTTCTTTCTTGTCTCAGATCGTGCTATAGCAAGGTTCTCTAAGAAACTCATGTAGATTCTTATTATGCTTCGCTCATGTTAATTCCACTTTACTTTCAAGGTAACAAAAATAGTGAAGCTCAAGTCCTAAAGATAGGGCTTTCTCAGATAGAATCCCATAAGTTAAGTTATGTTTCAAAGTTGTATGGATCTCATTCATGATCATGAGAACTCGTTCTCAAACCCAGATTTAGATATGCCATCAGATTCCATCTTAAAATCCTATGATAGCTTGTGACCCAGAGTTAGAAATATGAACCCAGGAGTTTAGCAGTAGACAAGTTG
This sequence comes from Capsicum baccatum var. pendulum, assembly GCA_030864225.1. Classification (NCBI taxonomy): domain Eukaryota; kingdom Viridiplantae; phylum Streptophyta; class Magnoliopsida; order Solanales; family Solanaceae; genus Capsicum; species Capsicum baccatum. The sequence goes on along the minus strand of CM061552.1, from coordinate 48,769,880 downwards.
GGATATGATATCTATATTGAATAGATTATGTATTCATGGGGATAGTTGTGCCAGAATAAATCAGTAGGTTTGAATAGTGGAAGTTAGAAATTTAAGTTTATTGACTTGAAATTAGGCATGAAGATGTGGATGTGATATTAGTAGTATATGAGAAAACAGAGGAAGATGATGTGTATAGTAAGACGAGCATGTATTGATTAGAGTGTAAGTATGTGATGGTGATTTTAGTGCAGTTCAGAGATTAGCTTAGTGTTCACAGACGTATGATGATAGCTTAAAGCTAAGGGAGTGATAATAGATCAAGTAACCAAGTCAGGCTCTCAGATTCCAGTAGTAGTGCCAGTATGTATAGAAAAGCAGTTAGGGAAGGTGATTCCCAACCCATCCTTATCTCAGCGTAACGATTCGTACTTCAGTAAGCATAGTGCCTATGCATGCTTCATGTCTCAGATTCCATGGATATAGCTTATGTTCACACGTATTCCATAGAATTGTGTGTGCTTTCAGTTCATAGTATAGGAAGTTCAGTTCTAGATCACTCAGTGTTACAATCATGTTCCATGAACTCAGAAATTCTAGACTCAGGTCATGCAGCTCATGACTCATGTAAATGTATCATGCTCCCCAGTATACTCAGTTTCCATGACTCATTCTACGCCTCCAATGATCAGATAAATTTAGACTATATCATATATATATATATATATACTCAGTTCAGACCTTTTTGGTAAATCCATGTTGTTGATATTCTATTCCTCAGGTTTCTGTCATGTGTCAAGTTCAGTCAGTATCCATTCATGTTTCAGGTTCTTCTGATTTAACCCTTTATGAGCTCTCTTTGTGAGAATAGTGTAGTGTTGAGAAATTGCTTAGATGGGAGAGAGTTAATGTTTCATGTTAAGAGCAAATTATTACGTGCATGTTTTATACGAGGGTGTAGATACAGAGATAGGCTTGAATATCCTGTTAGTATGCAAGCAAAGGGCTAGCTAGAGGTAGTACTTAGAAATTGGAAAAAAAAAATTCAGAGTGTGAATGTATATTCAAATCCTTGACTTATGTCAGCCTTTATGGTGCTACTATCATAACTCAGTTGACATCTCAGTTAAAGTTTCAGTACTCAACACTCAGTAATTAGTGCTTAGTCTCAGAATTAAGCACTTCAATATCAGTCAAAACCTCAGTTTCAGTACTCAGTTATCGGGACCCAGCATTTAGTCCCAGTATGGATCCCAGTAACAGTCGTAAGTTATAGTGTCAGCTTTAGATCTGTATTCAGCTCAAAAATTCAATTTAGTTTTAGACTTTCTTGACCATAGCATACAGTTATCAGCTACTCAGTTATAGGTATTCCAATACCTCAGTCTATAGAATGTTTCTAAATCATGTAATACGCTTGGTCCTGCATTTTTAGACAATATAGCTTTCATGAAATCCATGATCAGCTATCTCATGTTACTCAATCAGTCCCTTCTCATATGCATAATACTTTATAGCCTTAGCCCAGCTACTCAGATTAAGTACAATTCAGGCTTGTATACCCAACATTCAGTTACCAGTTACTCAGTTAATCAGATAAGTTAGTATGTCTATGCATTCGTGCATCACGCTTCAGTTCAAATCTCAGATAATCAGTCACAATTTAGTACCTAGGTGCCTTGTGCATGGCCTCAACTTCCTTAATATCTTAGCAAGGTTAGTCCAGCATCCTTCAAGGGACATAGTGTCCCAAGGGGGAGATACACTATAACCCCCAAACTTCCTTGATTTAGACATGTTGTTTTCTTTGATGAATCTATCTTGGAGAAAGTGTTACTTATGAGCCGACCCTCTAGCTTCAAAACTCAGCAGTAAGCCATGTACTCAACGGCTCAGTGTAACCACAATACGATACTCTGTCCATGTCACGCATTAGAGACTCAGTTCAGTTCATGTATAATGTTCCATACTCAGTTATATTCTTATGTCTCTGTTCATGCATATTGAGTAATCAATCTCAGACTCATCGGTATTTTTATTTCATGGTAGCAGACTTCTATGATCTTACTCATTCCCATGTTCAAATTTTAGCACAAACTTGGTATTCAACTTTATGCTCAATTCCCAGTTCAAACTTGGTATTTTTACCATTGCATATTCGTTTGCATGATCATGAGCCAGTTCAGTATATATTCGCGTATCAGATATGCATGATCAGCTTATCAGTACTCTCCTTTATGTACTTATGAATCAGTTATGTATGCATCAGATATGCTTGTTCAGTATGACATATTCAACTTATCAATCATTTCATCCATGAAATAATGATCAGTACTTCATGCCCTATATCCACGTCAGTTGTCTTTTCTCTCATCTCAGCCAGTCTCATTCGAGAATGAATGTTCCCAAGGGGGAGATATTGTAATACCCCATATTTTGGACTAGGATGAAAATCCATCATTCCTATGTGTATACATTTCAAAAGCTTCGAATCCTATGTAAATTTAGTGTGTTAATCAATTATGTAGTGTGGGAATCTATTTGAGCATGAATTTAGATCATAGAGGTCCCCAAACTCAAGTACAAGTTGAAAGATTTCCTATCGTTCAAGTTTTAGTGAGCATCAAAACTTGGGCCAAATTTAATCGATCATAACTCATTTTATATGGCGAACTGGGTGGCTTAATGTATATTAAATGAAATATCTTTGAATTAGCTTTCCAACGATACCAATTTCACCCAAATCCAATAACGGAGCAAGGAGTTATGCCTATTGTACTCTGCACGTCAGGCTGGGAAATTGAGTGATGACATTTGTGACAAGCCGTCAACCCGTGATGGCCTATCACCAATGTCATCAGCCCTGGGCAGATTTTCACCCCCAGTGATGCTATTTTGTGATAAGCCGTCATGCCTGTGACAGCCTATCACCAATGTCGTCAACCTTAACCAGAAAACCAAGATTTCACCTTTTTATGACGACAATTCGTGACGACCTATCACCAGTATGATGTCTTGTCACAAATGTTGTCAGCTATTTTTCTCCAGCAATTGAGGGATGTATTAGTAAGGGTATTTTGGTCTTTGTCCTTCACTTCCCATGACTTATAACCCTCAAGGAGCATATTATCTTTCATTCTCTTTAGTTAAACATCTCAAAAAGCTCTTTCATATACTCTCAACCACAAGATTAGGTTTCTTCTCAAGATCATCTCATCAAGAGCAAGCCTAAGGATTTTTTCAAGAACCTTCAAGAAACATTAGATCTCTTTCAAGATCAAGGTTTAAGGTATCGTAGTGTTCATCCATGGATCCCTTTCATCCATGGAGCTCAAGAATCATGTTTTAAATTATAAATTGTGATTTCCTTATTGTGTTATGGCTATAATCATGTTGATAATTGTTGTTTGAATTCAAGGTTGTATCTTGATGTGTTTTTCATGAAGCATGTGAGTAGGTTAGTTGAAACCCATGAATTTTTGATGGATTAAGATTATCAAATTGATAAGTACACCTATGCCAAAAGTTGTGTATGTAAGGTGTTTGATAAAATGTCAAGAATGATAGAATCCATGTTTTTATGACTTAATAATGATTAAATGACAAGCCCATGTTCTATTCTTTATGATTTCACATGAACTCCACATTATTGTTGTGTGTTATTGTTGTGATATGGAATGAGCATGATATTGAAGCAATGCGAGTATATACATGTTGTGTGCATCCCCTTCCATGTATAAGATGTTGAGAACCAAGTGTAGTATGAAATCCCCTACTTATGATATTATGAATTGTGTACTCTATTCTTATGATCAAGTCAGTCATGTGTGTCAGTTTCCTTCTATCTAGTCCTGGGGGTACTTGCACCCAAAATAATATAGTTGTGTGCCTAGTGCCATGTCATGTTATCAAGATACTCTCAGTCAAGCCATGGTCTATAGAATTTAGTTAGTCATGTCACTTAGGAAAACTCAGCAATCTCAGTAGTTCATAACCTCAGTACTCAGTAATCTTAGTGATCTTAGTAACAATAGTATTCCTAGAGATTTCAGTAATTTTAGTACTCTCAGTCAGTCCTCAGAACTCAGTATGTTCCTTCAGTCAAGGGAACTCAGTAAACTTAGTTTATCTCTGCTAAACAATACCACTAGTATCAGTTTAGTTAATCAGTATCAGTTTAGCTAATCAGTTGTTCAGTTTAGCTCAGTTATCCAGTTCAGCTTTTTTCAGATGAAGTAGGATTTAGCACCGAGTGAGCCTAGGGATGCGGACTCACCCGCTATAAAGGACGGAGATCCTTAGAAGCAATCCCTAAGTTCTAGAACTATGTAGCCAGCATAGGTATGAGATGTCACCCGTTAGATAGGACTAGAATACTCAGGGGTCACCCGTTAGCACATTTATATGTATAGGACTGATTCCAGGAGTCACCCGTTAGATTAGGACTGACTCCACAACAGTTGTCTTTACTGGTGGTGCGATACTGACATCCTTTCAGTCAGGGAAGAGATTAGACCCTAGTCTGCTTAGCATGGGGCATGTAGATTAGATGAAAATATCCCATAGTTTTAGTTACAGATTCAGGACTGTCAGATACAGTCAACTCAATTCAGTAGTACAGATTCAGTACTGTTAGAGACAGTCAATCCTTATAATTATAAATATACTTCAAGATCACCCATTAGATAGAACTGATCTCAACTATAGTTAATCAGTATCAAAATCATCAGATTTAAAAATCACCTATTAGATAGGACTGATCTCAATAATAGTTAATCAGAATCATCAGATTTAAAGATCACCCGCTAGATAAGACTGATCTCAAATTTAGTTACTCCATATAGAATGAAACTTAGATAGTTCCATCAGAACTCATAATGTTTAATACAGTTGATCAGTATCAGTTACATCGGTCTTGCCGATCATCACAGTTATATCAATTATGTTAGTTTTCATAGCTTATTGTATCAGTATTCAGTTTCAAGACTGTTAGACACAGTCAATCAGACCAGTTCTTTAAAATTTGAACTGTCAGAAATAGTCATTCATCAATTCAGTATCTCAGTATCAGTAAAGTCATGTCGTCAATATTCAGACTCAGTAGTCAGTATCACCACGAGTTCAGTTATAGTTGCTTATGCATGTATGTATTCTCACGTTTATATTAGTCATCATTGTTCATGCATATAATCCCTTCCATTTAGCTTACCTCACTCGTATACTCAGTATATTCAGACGTACTAACGCATTTGCGCTATGGTGCTTTCTCTTATGTTACACCATGGGTTCAGAGGCACGTGTTCTAAATCAGTAGTAGCATTCCAGTCGCAGAGTTGCAGTGAGTCCTCATCCATTCGAGAATGATATTATTTTATTTTATTTATTATTTCAGTTCAGTTTTGCTAGACAGAGTTAGTTGGAGACATATTTCTTCAACTCCTTACTCAGACAGTATTTAGAGGCTTTCAAATTTAGTTCAGATTTGATTCAGACTTCAGTTGTTTTTAGGTATTTGCCATCCATATGGATATTACGTTTGTCAGATATTTTATTTAGTTGAACCTTATGGCCTATTGTTCATGTTTTTCTGCATTATTACGTCATATATTGCAGTGTACAGGTACAAATATCAGTCATGGATTAGATTGTGATCCTTTGGGGTCATATGCACCGTGTAGCATTTCGATTCAGAAAATCAGGGTGTTACAGTATGATACGGTTTAAGGTAGGAAAATACCACGATGAAGTGCTTTATGATGCAATACCAATGCAAGCATGTCACTTGTTGTTCGGTAGACCTTGGAAATATGATAGGTCTACCAAACATGATGGGAGGTATAATCGATATACACTTGAGAAGGATGGCCGAAAGGTCACACTTCATCCACTTTTGCCTTCACAAGTGAATGAGTTGCATCAAAGGATGAGAGAATTGAAAGAAAAGGGGAAGAAATCCAAAAATGAAGAAAAAAAGGGAGGAACCCGTAGGTGGGGTAGTGGGGATATCCGGGGATGCCCTAACATCAAAGGGATAAGAAAATATGGTGATGTTGGTTAGAAACAAGGAGTTCTTTGTGGATCATGATGTAGAGACACCCATGCTTCTTTTGACACATTATTTTAACACTAACCCCGCTAATTCTTCTATTTCTCCTTTGATTTATTGTGTGTTGCAGGATTATGAAGATGTTTTTCCTAAAGAACTTCTACCAGGGATGCCCCCGCTTCGAGGAATTGAGCACTAAATAGATTTTGTACCAGGATCATAATTGCCCAACAAACTGGCTTATAGAAAAAACCCGACGAATACCAAGAATTCCAAGGCCAAGTTGAGGAACTCCTCAACAAAGGGTATATCAAGGAGAGTATGATCCCTTGCATGGTCCCAGTACTACTAGTTCCCAAGAAAGATGGGACTTGACATATGTGCATTGATTGTTGAGCGATCAACAAGATAACGGTAAAATATCGTCACCCTATTCCTAGGCTAGATGATATGCTTGATGAATTGAGTGCTTCATGTTTGTTTTCTAAAATTGATTTGAGGAGTGGCTATCCCCAAATCCGTATGCAACCGGGTGATGAATGGAAAACCGCCTTCTAGACCAAATTCGGTCTCTATGAATGGATGGTTATGCCATTCGACCTAACAAACGCTCCAAGTACTTTCACGAGGCTAATGAATCATATGATGAAGCCTTTTATCGGTAATTTTGTTGTTTTCTACTTTGATGATGTGTTGGTGTATAGTAGGTCCTTAGATGATCATGTAAAACATTTACAATGTGTATTTGATGTCCTCCAAAAGGAGAAGTTATATGCTAATTTTAAAAAGTGTTCTTTTGGTGTCCAAGAAGTTGTATTTCTCAGTTTTGTGGTGAGATAAAAAGTGGTCGAAGTATATGAATCTAAGATTGACGCTATCAAAACTTGGCCAACTCCTAAAACCATAGGTGAAGTCAGAAGCTTCCACGGGTTGGCTAGTTTTTATAGACATTTTGTCAAAGGATTTAGCACCATTTTGCGCCCCCTTGACCGAAGTGATTAAAAAAAATTGGCCCCATTGTTACAATTGTTGAATTTTAACAGACTTTTAAGGTTGAATGTGATGCTAGCAAAGTTGGTATAGGCACGGTTTTAATGCAAGAATTGAAGCCTATTGCCTACTTTAGCGAAAAGCTCAAAGGAGCAACTCTAAACTACTCTACGTACGATTTAGAATTGTATGCCTTGATTAGAGCCTTGGCCACTTAGCAACATTATTTATGGCATAAAGAATTCGTGATCCGAATGGACCATGAGTCCTTGAAGTATCTTCAGGCACAAAATAAGCTTAACAAACGGCATGCCAAGTGGATTGAGCTTATTGAAACTTTCCCTTATGTTATTCATTACAAAAATGGTAAGGACAATGTGGTTGACGATGCTTTGTCTTAAAAACACATTCTTGTGTCTACTTTGTCTTCAAAATTAATGGGTTTTGAGATCTTAAAGGAATTGTATCCTGAGGATCCTCACTTTGCTCCTATATATAGGGAATGCGAAGAATAGGGTAGGTACAAGTGGGATTCGGCTAGGGGTTCAAATCCCTATACCAAGTTTGACGGTTACTTGTTTAAAGGTAGGTAATTGTGTGTACCCTCTAGCTCTTGGAGAGAGTTGTTTGTGAGAGAAGCACGCAATGGCGGTCTAATGGGTCACTTTGGGGTCAAAAAGACCCTTGGAATATTGGAGGAGCAATTCTATTGGCCAAAAATGCACAAAGATGTGTCTAGCATTTGCGGCCAATGTGTAGATTGCAAAGAAGCCAAATCTCGGCTCCAACCTCATGGGTTGTACACCCCGCTACCCACCCCTTTACATCCTTGGCTTGATATATCTATGGATTTTATGTTAGGGTTGCCAAGTACTAGAAGAGGTCGGGATAGTATCTTTGTTGTGGTTGATCGGTTTTCTAATATGACACACTTTATTCCATGCTCTAAATATGATGATGCACCTAGTTTGGCCTCTTTGTTTGTTGATAATGATGTCAAGTTGTATGGTGTTTCGAGGACCATTGTGATTGATAGGGACTCTAAGTTCCTAAGTCACTTTTGGAAGTCCATGTGGGGTAGGCTTGGTACCAAGTTGTTGTTCTCCACTTCTTGCCACCTACAAGCCAATGGCCAAATGGAAGTAGTAAATAGGACTTTGGGTGCTATGCTACATTTCATGATTAAGGTAAAATTGAGTTCTTGGGAGGAACACCTACCATTAATTGAGTTTGCCTATAATCGTGTCACACACTCAAGTACGGGAATGACTCCCTTTGAGTGTGTATACGGCCTCAACCTCCTTACCCCTTTAGATTTAACTCCTTTGCCAAGTGATCTTATGATTAGCCTAGATGGAAGAAAGTGGGCAGATTTTATGAAAAAGTTGCATGAAAAGGTGCGGCTTCGACTTAAGAAGAAAAATTAAGAGATTGCAAAGCGGGCAAACAAAAGAAGAAAGAAACTCATTCTTAAATCGGGAGATTGGGTGTGGGTGCACCTTAGGAAGGATCAGTTTCTATCTCAAAGGAAGACCAAACTAATTCCAAGGGGTGATGGTCCATTCCAAGTACTTCAAAGAATCAATGATAATGCCTACAAGATTGACCTTCTCTCGGAATACCAAGTGCACAACATTTTCAACGTGTGTGATCTTTCTCTAGTGGATGCGATTGAGGATGACCAAATGTCAAATTTGAGGTCAAATTCCTCTCAAGATAGAGAGGATGATATGGGTGTACCAAGCTGTCTAACAAGTTCTACAAGCTGTCCAACAAGTTCACGACCATTCACACGTAGCCAAGCTCGGGAGTTACAAAAACTCCAAGTTATGTTCATGTAAATGTCCGTGTGTGAGTTGGTAATTGAGCCTTCCAATGGATTAAATGTTTTTAAGTGTGAAGAGGAGCCTTGAAGTGTAATAAACTTACACTCCAAGGCCACCCCTTGGCAAGGGTAGGATGGTCATTTGTTATCTCCCTTTGTGGACTAATATAAATAGATACTGTGAGGGTTATTTTTGAGTTAGTTCATTCATATTTTGGAAGACAACAAACACTTTGTAATATTTTGGAACTTCTCTCTTCCATTGGAGAATCCCCAATTCTGAAAACTCACTAATAGAGTGATACTAGTGTTGTCTCTAGGCTAGAAACTAGGGTCTTGGGTTCTTTGAGTTCCTCTTGGTCCAAGTAAGAGCTTGGTATTAATATTCATTAATCTTAAGGTCCTTTCTCTTGTTAGTATTCTTAGATCATTGAATATTGTGTGTCAAGTTACTATCCCTCTTGTAATCTTATTAATCGTGTGTTGTTGGAATCTTGAAGTCTAGCGAAGCCGTGTGAGGCTTTTTCAATTCACTAGCATTATTATTGACTTTCTTGTTCTTGTTACTAATATCATCTTCTTATTCTAAAAATGTGACTCTTGAAGGCTTTTGAAGCCATGTGTGGCCTATTTCGATTCACTAGCACTTGTTGTTCATCTTGTTGTTCTACTTGTTGTTTGTTTCTTATGTTGTGAACTTGGTTTCATATCAGAACTTGATCACCGAAAAGAAAGTCACTTCAAAGTTTTCCTGACCATAGTAGCATATAATTTCGGCAAGATGGCTTGTTCTCTGAAAGTCAAATATCGCATCCACTCAACAACAACAACAAACCCAGTGCAATCCAACAAGCAGAGTCATGAGAGGTAGGATGTATGCAGACTTATCCTACTTTTGCGGGGTATATAGGTTGCTTTTGGTAATCCCACAGCTACTTCCACTCACACCCTAAAACCACATCATAAGACGGTGAATGTTTTTGTTACTCTAGCTTCATTGAGAATCCAAAGTAAAAAACCCATACTGACACGGTTTCAAGAAACATATAGATGAACCTCCATTCTTCTACCATGAAGAGAAAGCCAATGACGCGTTAACTGCACATGCAAAGTGTCAAATATCTGGTACCATAGCTATTCTAGTTTCTCTATCTTAGCATTCACACAAATGACAAAAAAAAAAAGAAAACAAATGGTTATAACTAACCACATCCAACTATCCTAGTTGTTTGGACTTGCTATGGATTTACTTTCCAATACGACATACTTTAAGTCAACGGGGTTGGAAATGAATTTAATCCCACTTTACCTACCGACCATGTGTTCAATAGACATTAACATGACCAATAATTACTTGTTGAACAAGCATCTGAAATACATAAAAAAACTATAAGAGTTGGAAAACACTTTTTGAACTTTGCAGCACCGATAAAGACATCAAATATCACTAATCAGTTATTTCTCATGATACTAGGTAATGGCTAGGGATGACACATCCCAAGCATGTATGTATAATCATTGCATTGGTAAGAAAATTGAAACTTATGTTTTGGCAAGGAAAGTGACACACAAAATTATACAAGTACTTCACTCGAGTTTAGTTAAGATTGCCGTAAATGCAAGTCCTGCTTAGATAGCATTTCTTTTGAGCGGACAGTCTATCAAAAACCGCCCCTCTACCCCTTCGTTCCTTCCCGAGGTATGTTGTTGTTGCCTTAAATTCAAGAAGACAAACATATAAAAAGCGGAGATATTTGTAGCTACCATCTAATAGAATGAAACTAAAAGAAGAACAAACTTTGGAATTTTAATAACAAACCTAGTTTAACTACCCAGGAAAAAAGAAGAAAGTTGCCACCTTTAACGAAAATGGAATAAAGCAATTTGACAAATTTTATGACAAGGCTACCTTTAATCATCGATATTCCCTGTGCACTGTTCTCTCCACTAACAGTGGTCTTATCCTCAGCAGCCTGCCACGCCTGAGGATAGGCCCAGGCAGATGGGTAAACCCTAGGCTTAGCAGTACTTCTAATCATCTCCTTAAATGGAGCAGTTTGCCACATGGGTGGATTGAAGTTCTGAACACCACTTGACGCAGTCCCTCTAATCATCACCTCAGATGGAGCAGTCTACCTCATGGGTGGATAGGCATTTTGAACATCACTTGATATGGAGCCAAGCATCCCGGGACCAAAACCATCACCCAGCCCAGCAACCTCTTCCCTTATTTTATCCTTATAAACAATGTCAACAAGGAAATCAAAAAGCTCAGTGCGCTCAATCGTCTTGGCGACATCCTTCTTCTACACTATCCGTCATTTATTCTCCTCCGTGTTAAACCATGAGCGGAGACTAAGTTCCTGTATGAACATTTCACATGCTTTTGCCATCAATATTGGTGATTCCCCGGTGACCTTGCAAACATCCTCGTTATTTTTCATCAACCTCTTGACACGAGCAAGCGAAAGTTTGTTGTTTTTGAAATTGTTCGTCTCCTTAATTTCGTTGAGTTGACACGCCCAAAATGCTTCCAAATTCTGTTGTTGTTCCTGTTCTTTTTGATGTTGTTGCTGTTGTTGAAGGATTTGGTTGTAGGGCACCTGTACTGGGCACCCAGCTGCCGCCGCCGCTACTACATTCTCCCACGGTTGTTGTTCCTACTGCTGCTGCAGTACATAGTAGTAGGTGTTGCAGGTCAGACCATGAGAACTTAGAAGCAACATATTTACATAATTTTCATCATTTATAGTTTAGTCCCAATTTACTATTCCTATTTCTTTCAAACCCTAAGTTAGGTTATTAGGATAAAATTATCATTTCTATTTTCCTAGGGTTCTCTTTTACATTATAAATATCCTGTATGTACTCATTTGGAGATTATCAATGAAAATCATCTTTTAGCTCTATCTAGAATAGCTTTAGCTTAGCTTAGTTTGTAGCTTAGTTTCTTCTCAAATTCCATTCTGCATCATTTGGTATCAGAGCAATCATCCTCGCGCTGTGGGAATTTGTTGACGACATTTCAAAATACTTATTATACTTCCAATTTCACATCTATCCTCCCTCCAAGTTCTAATGGCGGTTATGGAGGAAATCCTTATGGATATAGATATACAGGATATGGGGATTATTGTAGTGGGTATCAACAACAATTCAATCCAACATATCCACAATATGCATACCGACCTTCAGAGTTCTCTAGTTTATTTAATTTTCATTCATCTAGAGGTCATACCAGTATGAGGAAACACGACAACTACAGTCCACATTTCTGTACAAATTATAAGCCATATACTAATGTTACTTACAACACTACTGTCACTCATGCAGATTCACAGTATCGAAGAAGTTACAATCAGTGGGAAAATACTAACTCCATCTATTTCATATATAGCACACTCGGTGTTGGTCTATATAAGTTCTCTTTATCCTCGTGTGAAGGGAATTGGAGGGAGAGGGAAGATATTTGTGCGATATCAGGTGAAACGCTTTTGTCATTTCCAATTGAGGCTCGATTGGAAGATAATCCTATTCCTAGGGAAGGCACTATACTTGTTTCTACTCTATTAGAATGAGACATAGAAGCCTCACCACCAGTTGTGTCAGGGAAGACATGTCTTCAAAAATATGTGCACCAACTATTTAATGAAATTCCAGTTAATGAAAAATATGGTATCAACAGTAGTAGTAGCAAGGAAAATAGTGCACAGATGATGGAGCAAGTTATTGATCCAAAATGTATTTCTTCCGTTGCCATTAATTTCAGTGTTGTTACAAATGCTGAACTCTTGCTGGACAAGACGAGATTGAGGAAGGTTGAACAAAAGTCAACCATTATTGGATTATCAGTGGGTAGTCCAGTTGCTGCATTAAAGATGAATATGTCTGAAGTAGTCAAGCAGTTGAAGGAAAGAAGGTATCCCACTTATGAGCCACAATCAAAAGTAATTGGTGGGGATTTTGATTTGTTGAGTATAAGCACTGACGGTGATATCAATGGGTTTGAGCTTTCATATGTAATTCCAAATATGAAAAACTCTCATGATGCTGACCTAATTATCAAGTCTGATGAAGAAATATATTTGAATAAAGTTGGGGATGATGATGAGATGGTGATACAAGAAAACCTTTCAAGTATTGAAACTTTTGGGTGAGGACATGGATGCTAGAAAACGTGCAGAAATGGAACCTCTAGTGATGATTTTTTATTCACAAGGTACTCTTATTAGCAAGGATAAAGTTGTAGCTATTGAGGAAAATACTGAACCATATGGGCCTATTGACAAAGAAAAAGTGTGCAGGATCGAGGATCCAGAACAAGTACCCGGGAAACCAAATGTATTTGAATGAGTTTTTTCTCGTTCAACCAATTGTGTATCTGAGACTACTTTACTTTTTTCTAGCGAGCATCAAGAGGCGAATAGGTAATTAGTATTCTTAATTCAAATAAAACTGAGTTATGGTGATGAAAAGGGACTTCCCCCGTTAAAGAGAAGTGATTTATTTCCTCCTTTCAAGTTTGGAAATGATATTCTGGTTACTAGCGAGTATTGCGCTCTTAAAACTCTCATCATAGACGTCAACACAGTTGCATTCAATAAAGGAAATTTCCCTATAAATTTGAATGTGGGGAGTGATGTCCATGGGATAGAGAGAAATATAGCTACCAAGGGAGAGATTGAGTATTTGCATAATTTGTCTGATAAAATGCTAACTTGTAAACTACAAGGTTCTTTTGAGAACTTAACTCATGTCTCTGATATACTTATGGAAACTAAGAAGTCTTGGAATGACAACACCTACCTTGTTGAGAAGGTCAAGAACCAGATTATGGACATATGGATGGAGTCCTTGATGGTAGACCACAAACTCTCTAGTCCCTGGTCTTTGGATCAGCCTGGTGCTATGAATTGTACTAGCATAGTTTGTGGGTATTCTCATATCAGAAATGCTTTAAAGATATCTGTCGAGAGACACATTGGCTTATTAATCTTACATTTTAGAGGTAAGTCTTATACGATAAGAAATGCTCTTGTTGGGGAACTGGAGAAGTTGGTCATGAAGGCTTTCAATGACATGGAGGTTGTAATAAGTTCAAAAGCCATCTCACCCCTAACCAAGAAAGCAATGTTGAAAGGTTACCAAAAGGTGTCAGCATATACGATGAATTGTTTACTTTAAAGTTGGGTAAAATTGTGTGGAGAACATGCATTTTTCATTGGAGAAGATATGCAACTATTATTAGCAAACTTTCATACTTATCTATTAACAAAAATCATGAGCTACAAGTTTTGTCATTATTCTCGAGCTCTTACTGGTGTGGGTTGGAAGGAAATTAGAGCAGTCACTAAGTTTGGAGAGAGTGCAACATCTTCTTGTGCACTTAAAAATGGCAAGGAATATGCTTTTTTCTTTAAGAGAATACAATATCCTCGGGGGTTCAAGTCGAATAAAGTCCCCTGGAATGTAGTTCTTTTAGCTTGCGATGAGTCAAGTATGGTTGATTGTGTTGATTTTTTGGGTGTGACTGAAGAATGACTTGAGTATAATTATATAGTCGACACAAATTCCCCTATTTGGTGGACATTATTCCATTCATGTGTTGCTGGTAGCAATGTGAAGCTGGGAAAAATTGCTGCTCAAAGAGACAAAGACAAGTTGGCTCCTTAGGTGCCACAGTCTTTACCAGTAAAGGCAATCCAAGAGAAGATATAGTGCAACAGACTCGATGTTCCACAAAATTCACTGTCACTGTTGGCACTATTTCTTAGATACTTCTTAATGAAATGGAGTTTTGTAATGCTGCGAAAGATGATAGCTCCAACGCAAAAGGCAAACACAACATTATTTTCTTCAAGGTCTCTGCCTTTCTGCCTTTAGGAGTCACTTACATCAGTATCTGGATATAATTTTCTTGTGAGATCATAATCTCATTATGGCTTTACTCAACGATAAACAATGTATTTACCATGCTGACTGGAGGAGAAAATTGGGGCAGCTGAAGCATAGTCTAAAATTC